>BSBN01000555.1:4800000-5400000 GCA_027924645.1 Cunninghamia lanceolata | reverse complement strand
GAAAACCTTCATTTTTCACTAGAGTTTGGCCTTATCATCTCTCTAGATTTGCACCATAGGCATGTCGTAAAGGATTTTTATGTACTAATTGGTTGGTATTAGGGTTATTATCTTCTTCCCCTCCTAAAATTATTTACAACACCTTTTTATTAGCCTCTTATAGTGGAAATTTTGTGAAAAATTGCATATTTTAGCTATATTTTCCCTAGGGTTTTACCTTGAGTTGCATTACACTACAACAAATCTCTGTGATTAGCTCCCTTTTTTGATCTATTTTTTGCTTCCACCCACTATTTTAATGTATTTTTCTCCATTTTTTTGAAAAAGTCAGTGCTATTTATCGGGATGGCACTGTTTTTGGCATTTTTTGCGCCGACCAAAACAAGTCGATGCTAAATTAGGCACCAATTAGCACCTAATTTAGTGCCTTAGTACCTATTTTAGCACCTACTTTAGCTCCTACTGTAGCGGCTAATTTAGTGCCACATTTAATGCTTGATTTGGCTCCTTATTTAGAGCCTGTTTTAGCGCCTACATTAATACCTTATTTAGCACCTAAATTTAGCGCCTGCATTAATGCCTTATTTAGCACCTGAATTTAGCACCTGATGTAGCACCTATTTTAGCACCTAATTTATGGTTACTTGGGTTTAGGAGTATTATTTAGGGTTTAGAGTTTATGGTTTTGGGATTAGGGGTTAAGGTTTAGAGGTTTAGGGTTTAGGGTTTAGAGATAGATAGAGGACCAATAGGGAGATATAGAGGAGACCGAGGGGAGAGATACAGAGATAGAGAGTGAGGGACATGGCCAGAGACATAGGGAGAGAGATTGAGAGGTAGAGGGACAAAGACGATAGTGAGAGAGGGGACAGATAGGGAGATAGAGGTTTAGGGTTTAAGGGTTTAGGGTTTCTTAGGTTTAGGGGTTAGGATTTAGGGGCATTATTTAGGGTTTATGGTTTATTGTTTACGAGTTAGGGGTTTAGGTTTAGAGGTTTAGGGTTTAGGGTTTATAGAGAGAGAGGAATGATAGGAAGATATAGAGAAGATTGTGGAGAGAGATAGGGAGATAGAGAGTGAGGTGCATGCACATGGCCAGGGACATAGGGAGAGATATTGAGAGGTAGAGGGATGATATAGATAGGGAGATAGGGGATAGATAGGGAGATAGAGGTTTAGAGTTGCTTAGATTTAGGGTTTAGGGGTTTGGGGTTTAGGGTTGCTTAGGTTTGGAGATAGCGAGAGAGAGAGAGAGAGAGAGAGAGAGAGAGAGAGAGAGAGAGAGAGAGAGAGAGAGAGAGAGAGAGAGAGAGAGAGAGAGAGAGAGAGAGAGAGAGAGAGAGAGAGAGAGAGAGAGAGAGAGAGAGAGAGAGAGAGAGAGAGAGAGAGGGAGAAGGATTGAGAGTTGGTAGATGGACAATATTAGAGGTAGGGAGATATATAGGGGTTTAGGTTTTCTTAGGTTTAGGGTTTAGGGGTTAAGGTTTAGGAGCATTATTTAGGGTTTACAGTTTAGGTTTTAGTGTTTAGAGAGAGAACCAATAGCTGGGAGATATAGAGAGTGAGGTACATGGCTAGAGACATAGTCAGAAGAGATTAAAGGGATATATATGGAGAGTGAGGGACATGGCCAGAGACACAGGGAGAGAGATTGAGAGGTAGAGGAATGATAGAGATAGAGAGATAAGCAGATAGAGGTTTAGAGTTACTTGGGTTTAGTGTTTAGGGTTTAGGGGTTTGGGGTTTAGGATTTAGGGGTTTAGGGTTTCTCAAGTTTAGGGTCTATGGGTTAGGGGTTAGGGGCATTATTTAGGGTTTATATATGTTTTAGGGGTTAGGGGTTAGGATTTAGGGTTTAGGGGCATTATTTAAAGTTTAGAGGTTTAGGGTTTAGGTTATTATTCAGGGTTTATGGTTGCATGTCAAAAGAAGTCTCTCTCTCTCTCTAAATTCCTCAACCCTAAATAATGCCCCTAATCCCTAACCCCTAACCCATAACCCCTAAACCCTAAACCTGAGCAACCCTAAACCTCTATCTCCCTATCTCTCCCTTATCTCCCTTTCTCTAGCTATCATCCCTCTACCTCTCAATCTCTCTCCCTATCTCTCTAGACATCTCACTCACTCTCTATCTCCCTATCTCTTTCTCAACTGTCTCTTCTATCTTTCCCAATCTATCTCCTCTCTCTCCCTCTACGTACCTATCTATCTCTCCCTATCTCTCTAGTGATCACTCTCTATCTCCCTATCTCTCCCCTCTATCTCCTCTATCTCTCCCTATGATCTATCTCCTCTCTATCTCTCTCTACCTAGCTATCTCTCCCTATCTCTCTATTTCTTTCCTCTCTCCCCCTATCATTCCTATATCTTCCTATCTCTCTCTTCTATTAATTCTCCCTCTCCCTTATCGATGAAGGAATTAATGAACAAGAAAACCTCTCTCTCTCTCTCTCAGCTTCATCTTTGTCTCTATCCCTTTCCTATATCCTTTATGCTTTGATGGTTGTCCATACGCTGTTCCAAACAATCTATTTTGGTGGATGTCCTACCCTATTCCAAAGAACCCATTTTGGCATTTACACCTGTCAATTGCTTTTTCTTGTATGTTTCTAAAGCCTTATCAAAAAATCCATTTTATGCATATCCTGCAATCATGGTATTCCATGAGACCACATTTATTTGAGGCATCATGTCAAACAATTCACTTGTCTTATCTATGCTTCGACATTTTACATATATTTCTTCTAGGGCAGTTGCAACTACAACATCTATCAAAATTCCCATATCCTTTATGCTTTGATGGATGTCCATGTACCATGTTCTAAAGATCTTAGTTTGGCATAGGCAAAGAGGATGCAGTAAAAAGTTGTGGAATTTGGATTTACACTCGCCTAGTACTTTTGCTTGAAAGTTTCTAAAGCCATATCAACAAATCCATTTTGTGCATATCCTACAATAATGGCATGTTCCATGAGACCGCATTTCTTTGAGTCATCATTCCATGCAAGTATAATATTTGATAAAAATCCCATATGCTTCCACATTTTGCATACATATTTGTTGTACTAGACTATTTTTGTATCCTGTCAAATAGTTCACTTGCCTTGTCTGTGCTTCCACATTTTGCATACATCCTGATAGAATGGACCTTGTAGATGTATGTAGCATCATGATGCATCCTGAAGGAGAAGTTGACCTTTTTGGTGTGTTGTTTGGTAGCAGACCTTTGTTTGTTGATGATTGCAGACTTGGAGGCAGTAACTTTATGATCCTCTTGTATTGTCAGACTCACAGGCTTGATAGATTCTCTTGTATATGTGTTGTTGCAGATTGCAGTTTTGTGTTGGCAATCTAGTGACAGTGCTCACTGTGTTGTCTGTCAAGTGTCATCCAGTTTATAGTTGTTGCACATCTATTAGTTACATAGTTTGAACATGTTAAACATATATAATATGTTGCATATCCATTAGTTGCATAGTTTTAGTTTGTTACATAGAGAGGATGTAGTCAAATGTTGTGGATTTTAGCTTTACACCCACCAATTGGTTTTGCTTGAAAGTTTCTAAAGCCTTATTGACAAATCCATTATTTGCATATCCTGCAACCATACCATTCCATGAGACTACATTTCTTTGAGGCATCATCTCAAACAGTTCACTCACCTTCTCTATGCTTCTGCATTTTGCATACGTGTCTTCTAGGGCAGCTGCAACTACAACATTTTTCAAAATTCCAATAAACCACATTTTTTTGAGGCATCATTCAATGCAACTACAACATTTGATAAAATTCCCATGATATGCATTTTGTAAGAATACATGAGATACTATGTATTTCTATATGATTACCCTAATTAGTAAGAATTAATAAGAAAGAAGCATAATGGCAATAATTAGCATTCAAGAATTTCTAATGAAGACCTAGGGTTTGGGTGCCAATGGCAACTCACCAAACCCTCGTACATAGTCAAGAAGGCACAAAACAATCAAAAGCATGGATGGTCAAGGGACTATCATGAAATCATAAGGTTGTTATCTGACAAAATTCTAGTATCCTTTATGCTTTGAGGTGTTAGGTCAAACCATCCATGTGCCTTGTCTATGCTTCCACTCTTTGCATACATGTCTGCAAGGGCAACAATAATTGCAACATCTAGCAAAATTCCTATATCCTTTATGCTTTGAGGTGTTGTATGATCAAATAGTCCACGTGCCTTGACTATGCTTCCACACTTTGCATACATGTCTACAAGGGCAAAAACAATTACAACATCTGGAAAAATTCCTATATCCTTTATGCTTTAATGGTTGTCCATACCATGTTCCAAAGATCCTGATTTGGAGGATACTGGCAAAGGTTGTGGAATTCGGCTTTACACATGCCAATTGCAGTTGCTTGAAAGTTTCTAAAGCCTTTTCAACAAATCTATTTTTTGCATATCTTGCAATCATTGCATTCCGTGACAGAAGATCTCTTTGAGGTGTTAGGTCAAACAATTGACATGCCTTGGGTGCAAAATAGGACCATGCCTAGTCTAAACATACCCATACAGACGCGTTGGAACTATTAGTTTGGTCGCATCAAGAGCAGGATGAAAGTTACATGATTTTGGAGCCATTAGAAAACCTTTCACCATGGTCAAACACCTCAGAGATATCAAAAACTGAGAGAGGTTATCGTAGAGGGGTTCTACGTGATCACGTTGCCTCAGACAAAATGTTTCTAAGTGTCACAGTTTTTGAGTAATAGCTCATCAAAGATTGCTACCTTTTTGCACTTTGGACTCTTCATGGATATCGCCAATACAATGTAGCTCGAACTATTTCAGCATGTTTGGGTGTAAAACAGGACTATGCCTAGCCTAAACATACCCATCCAGACACGTTGGAACTGCCAGTTTGGTTGCATTAGGAGTAGGACAAAAGTTACACCCCTTTGCAACTTTACACTACCTCCTTTTGATGATTTTGTGGGAAGAAGAAAACCTTTCACCATAGGCGAACACCTCAGACATATCAAAAATTGAGAGAGGTTATTGTAGAGGGGTTCTACATGATTGCGTTGCCTTAGACGAAATGTTTCTAAGTGTCATGGTTTTTGAGTAACAACTCATCAAAGATTGCTACCTTTTTTGCACTTTGGACTCTTCAGGGATATCGCCGGTACAATGTAGCTCGAACTATTTCAGCATGTTTGGGTGCAAAATAGGACCATGCCTAGTCTAAACGTACCCATCCGGATGCTTGGAACTATTAGTTTGGTCGCATCAGGAGCAGGATGAATGGTACACTCCTTTGCAACTTTACACTACCTCCTTCTAATGATTTTTGGGGCAACAGAAAATCCAAATGCACAAATATCATGCACCTCCCCTTGTGGTGAAAGACTAGCTTGATTTATACCCATTCTCTCAACCAAATCAGCAACTTGTTCTTCATGTTCATGGCTGTTGTAGGTTTAATCAAAAGTCATTTTTATGATACCCAGGTTGTCCTAGGCATGCATAAGGTTCGTAAATTCTAAAAAATCATTTTGTAGTTCATTTTCTTGACCCATGAAAAAAGTTATAACCGCTATCCCAAAGTGTAGAGGAAGATGTGTGAAGACAAAAATCATGACTTGAATAAATCCCTTTGTGATTAGTTTCAAATGGGGCATGGGTAATTAATTACACCTTAACTGTGACGAATATCATTATGAATAAAAGAGGAATGTGGATCTGGGAGGTCATCAAGATGTTGTCTTAGTAAGGATAATCTGGTGCACGAGCACCCTCTTGGTCAAAATGTTCAAACTTTGGGTTTTGTCTTATTTTGTGTTGTTTCATGTGAATAAGGTCATTTTGGGCCATGGATGATCATTTGGAGTCATTGTGGAAAGTTTGGAGTCAACTGGTTAAAAGATGTAAAAGTTGCTATTTGTTGTCAATTTGTCAATGACAACTTTTCTATGTAATGAACCAATTTGCAAAGTTGTTTCAAAAGTTAGTTGGGGTCGATTGAATGGTGATATGTGTTGTAGTGGCCAAAAGGGTATCTCAAACTGGTCTCACTTTCTGAATGTTAGGTTTTCTCCAAAAGTTATGTCCAAAAAAGCCTTTTTGAAAGACTACAAGGATCAATGGCAGTTTGAGAAGGAAATCCAATAGATAATGACTAAGGGTTCTTGTGAGTGGTTGTTTTATTGTGTATGATCATTTTATACCCCTACTCTACATCATAATCATTATGAGGACTAAATATATTGCATTCTATTAAAGTATTTGTCTAAGCTCTAAAATGAGAACCACTATACAAGGCTCGTGGGACTGTCAACAAATCTGCTATGAATGTCATCCTATAAACCTCCAATCCTATTACAAAATGAAGATGGAGATTGTATTAAGTGTTTAATAGACTATTATGATGTGATTAAAACTCACACATGCTATCATCAAGATGCCAGTCATAATCATTACACTTGGTAGGTATTTATGTGATCATGTTATCATGTTACAATAAAGAATTACCAACAACCATAGGACAGTCCCTAGATGATTGTCATTAATCCTCATGATTTTCATGAGACATTTACCCAAGGTGAGCCTATTTAGCATCAAGGAATTAGCCAACATGTCTCACAAGATGTTAAACTTTGTAGAAGGATTATCATGAAAGCAACTAGAAGGTAAGGGAAAGGGTTGTCATACCAAAATCACTGAGAATGATGAAACAATTATGCACATCTCTTCCATAATAGTTGAAAATGGACATCTTCATAACCATCCATACTATAATGGATTGGCAAGGCTGCCAATGAGTTGTGAAGCACACACACAAGTAAGGGTAATGAGTATGGACCAATAAGGATATAATAAATCTCTCATTTGATGGTTGCCCACTATGCACATGATAACATTTTCTCGTAAACTCAGACCTACCTCAGTGACCTAAGTGATGTATGTGCAAGGATAGTGATAGGAAGGGGGTATTTTTATGGGGATGAGAGGATTTTGTGATGGGGGTGATGGGAATTTTTAACTAGTGACTGCCAACACCTTGTCTATATGGGTTTGCCAAAACAATGGCAATACTGTGTATATTTTGCTCCCTAATTTCCTTTTTGAGTAAATAAGAAGTTAGTTTTTAGTGCATGGGAGGGCTAAATATAGGGTATTTGGAAGAAAACCATAGCCTCAATCTCAAATTTGATTGTGAAAGGCAAGCTATCAAAATTCCATGATTTGGACTGTCCTAAGCAACATTTTGAAACTGTTTAGCAAATTGTCAATACCCTATCTATGAATAAATCTCTCCACACCTCAAGATTATTCTAGTGAAGTATGGGTCAAGTGACTCATGAGATCCTACAAGCTTGTGAAATAAGGAAGAAGACTAACTTAATTAAGAAGAGATGTCATTCAGCGACTCCCTAGTCATGCCTTAATTGTCACAACAATGGAAAAAAGGAAGATAGTCTCATGAAATATGTTGTGAATAGTAGTGACAAAATTATGCTTTGGATTAGTGTAGAGGGTGAATAAGGGATATCAAGAGACAATTATTGAAGTCAAGGCTCATTAATATGGCAATGCCAAACTCAAGTAGATAATCATGTGCATAAGCTAAATTGCCATAAAGGCCACTATAAAGAAGGAGACAATCTGTTGTCATAACCAACACAAGTAGGATAATCATGAATAGGTACAAATGTCTTGCTCAGGAGTGTTGTTGATCTTTGCAATGAGAATGAAGGTGAGAATGGGTGTTGCAGAAAGATATCCTAGACATGTTCATCGGATGGAGACATGACTGTCATATTTAGATGCAAATAAGACTGTCACAGCTATGAGGGTAGTCATAACAATCCTAACTATCTAAGACTATCACACCTAGTTCTAGAGACAACCATTACTATTGATCACTTCATGGACATTACAATAAATTTATTCGTAAGGTTCTAAGAGGATTATTTTAGAGATTTTTCAATACAGACAAAAGGTGAAAGTTTGAAGAAGATTGACCAAGTGCTCATAAAGGATTGTCATGCCATAACTGATTTATTCAAAAGGATAGTCATATTCATGAAATTTGGATTGAGTTTTATTTCATTTGAGGTGGTGTGATGGAGTTTAATTATGTTTAATAAGTTTCACATACGAATGTCCTAACACTGCAAACCATTGAAACACACATGAATGAAATCTAAATTGCTGAAATACATAGTGTGCAATTCACAAAGTAGTCCTAGGGATAGTCATCTAGGGTTATTGTGATTAGATAATTATGGAATGATGAAGCCACTATGACATGATGAGTTATATGAATCATGAAGACAATGATGGAGATCCATGGAGAAAACCAAGGAGGACAAGATAAGACACGAAATTTGTGAAGTTGCCAATGGCAACAAATTTACCACCTAGCTGTCCTTAACTAATCCATGATTGCAAATGGATGTATTTTGGCTTCTATTGACTAAAAGTGACTTACTTATGATGAATATAATGCTCGGAATTATTTCTTGTAGGTCTAAGAAGTTCCAGAAACAAGTGGACATTAGCTAGAGCTATCTTGGAAACATGAATATTTAGAGACATACCTAGGACTGTCATAAAAATCATTAAACTAATCTATGTAATTTAGGGTATTCAAAGGTATATAGTCGATCAAGGTAACCACCATCATGCACTAACAAAGGACAATTAGGAAATTTTGAAATATTGTTGTGTCATGTGCATACAAATAATCATGAATAGGTGCATACAGAATGTCCTAGCCCAAGACACTAAAGAGGTCTCCACATCCTCCTACCTTCTCTAAGAGAATTCATACTTTGAAACATGCGTGGAGAAGTTGTCAAAAGGACACCTAACAATTATGTCTAAATGATCAATAAAGAGAAGTTGGATTGTCATAATAGGGGGAATAGGATAGTCTAAGATTCAAGCCATTGCATGGTTCTATTGAATGAATTGAATTATGCATATTAAGGAATAAATCCTTCTATATCATCCTAGGGCAAAAATTAAGAGTCTTCCAAAATCAATTTTCTCTCCATTGATCATGAATATGAGTATGACAAACAATTGTTCACTAAAATTATTTTATGAAGTATTTGATATTATTTTTCTCTTGTATATCTGAAAATAGGTGAAATGAAGGCATGAATGGATGAAACAAGGTGGAAACATGAGAAATTTGGAGTCTCTTTGACTGAACTTTTTTTTTTTTTAAGATAATGCGCCTGGTAAACTTTTTAACATGACCGGCGACGTTGGTGTGACACGCCCTCCAGATCCACGCGAATGCTTTTGCCCGGAGCAATGAACCGGTGAGGCCACAACTGGGGGACCTCATCCCCTAGGAAGAACACTTCAAACCCGCGAGCTCATTGGCCCAGTGAAGGTGTAAAGCCTTGTGAGCTCGTTGGCCCAGCGGGGGTTTGAACTCTGGTGGCTGTCACTACATCCTGAGCGACTTAACCACCGAACCATGCCATCATCGGCCTCTTTGACTGAACTAACTGATATACCTAGACACATATATATCTTAGAACATAAAGAACATAAAGAACATAAAGAACATAAAGAACATAAAGACATAAGAACATAAGAACATATATATGTGAATTAAAATGGACACAAGTTGAACATACCTTAGAATTCGATATTGCAGTTGACCAATTCTCCAAAATATGGCTTTAGAATCCTCAAATTCTTCTTTTTTGCAAGTTTGATTATGGATTCTATATAATTCTAGAATAGGATTAGTGAAATTTATGGAAAAAACAAACATATATCATCAAATTCAATCTATATATCAATCGTAATTAGCTTTGAAACAATATCACAAATGAAACATGAAACTTTCAGTTTAAATAATCAAATTTTATCCAAAAACACGCAAAATCAGTCCTTGTACATTGAAAAAATTAAAAAGGTGGTGGATTGATATAAAAATGATTCTCAATAAGTCAAACAACATAAAAAGCATTTTCTTGTCTGATATACTACATGAAAAGCAGGAATAACAGTCATGTGGGGTCTGAAACATAGATCCCACATGCTTTTTTACCATTTTTCATGCTTCCCAGAATGCGCTCACGTTATGCATGAACCTTTATGTTTTCATGCTTCCCAGAACGCACTCATGTTATAATGCAAGCACGTTCTGGGAAGCATGAAAACATAAAGGTTCATGCATGCAAAAATCATAACCTTCTCAATGTTGGTGCCAAAATCATGGTCTAGGATGTCATGCTCTCACATAAAATATATGGTAACTATGCATGTAGTGCATCAAATAGGTATTCAAGTGATGGTCCAAGAGTATCCCTAGACACAAATATCCATGTGGTTCATGAAATAGAACTTGTTTATATACTAGGAGAGACAAATGTAACCTTGTATCTACATGGGAGAGTCTCTCTCTCTCTATTTCTCTATCATATATATAGAGAGATAGAGAGGGACATGGACATGGATAGGGAGAGACCCTGAGCACATCCAGAAAGAGATGGAGAGATAGAGTTAGAGTTAGAGAAAGGAAAAATATAGAAAGAGGGGCAAATAGAGAGATAGAGAGGGATAGGTGGAGATAGAGACGGGGAGAGGGAGAGATGGGGATTGAGATGGACAAAGGGGTCTATAGAGGGAAAAAGATAGAGATACATATATATAGAGAAAGGGGAGATATAGGGGGATAGATCTAGCAAGGGAGAGATAGATAGGGAAATATAGAGAGAGAGGTAGAGAGGGATATATTAAGAGATAGGGTTATGCAGATAGATAGAGATAGGGAAAGAGATGGAGAGATGTCTAGAGACATAGGAAGATAGATTTCAAGAGGTAGAGGGATGGAGAGAGAGATAAAGAGGAGGAGAGAGAGGTAGTGAGGGATAGATTAAGAGATAGGGATCCATATGTCTAGATAGATAGAGATAGGGAAAGAGATCAAGAGATATAACTTCTAGAGACATAGGGAGATAGATTTGAGGTAGAAGGATTGGGAGAGTGATAGGGAGGGCGAGCAAGATAGTGAGGGAGGGAGAGATAGAAAGGTAGAGTTAGAGAGAGGGGATCGAAAGAGAGCAAGTTAGAGAGACAGAGAGAGAGATAGAGAGGTAGGTATAGTTAGAGAGAGGGATAGAGGAGACTAAGATATCTCTCCTAGGCTCGGTCTCCTCTATATCTCCCCATTCTCCTCTCTACCTAAACCATAAACCTAAACCTCTAAACATTAATCCCTAACCCCTAAACCATAAACCCTAAACCCTAAATAATGCCCCTAAACCCTAACCCCTAACCCCTAAACCCCTAGCCCCTAAACCATAAAACCTGGAAGCAACCCTAAACCTCTATCTCCCAATCTCTCACAATCTCTATTGGTCCCCCACTGTATCTCACTCTAAACCCTAAACCCTAACCCCTAAACTCAAGAAACCCTAAACCCCTAACCCCTAAACCCTAACCCCTAAACCCTAAACCCTATTTACTTGAGCAAACCTAAACTCATGTAAACATCAAATAATGCCCCTGACCCCTAAACCCTAAACATGAGCAACCAGGCTAAACACCTAAACATATAGTTCGATAGGGGATGATGGAGGATCAATGGCAAATGGATGTAGAATTCTTGGATCTTGATTAAATCATTATACTAATTGGGATGTGATTTGATAGGATCCGAGTTATTTGTTTGATTGTCTATGTTTTCGTAGGGAACAAGTGTCTCATCATGGGATATTGATGGATAATGAATAGGACTAGCACGAGATGATGGATAGGGATAATGGGATGATGGATAGGAGTGATGTGGGTTACTTTCTCGTGGATAAGATCTTGATCATAGATAATATCTTGATCACAAGGAGGATAAGCATGGATAGTGCGATATTAGATATGGATAGGGTAAGTGGGGATGCATTGATATTCATTGAATTGGGGAGTAAGAGGTGGTGATGGGGGTTCACTAGGAGATGTTGGAAGATTAATGATGGAATCAATGTATAGAGGGGTTGACCATGAGATGGTAAGGGAACCAAGATGGGATGTTTAGATTTTGATTAGGATGGGTGGTTGGTGCTTCCACATTCTTTGAACTAGGCTCTTAATGTATAACTATTGGGTTTCATAGATGGATGTGATGGGTTCTTGGATCCAGGATCAATAATCTTTGGATGTTTGACAACATGGCTACATGATGGGGTTTGAATTGGACTTATGGTAGGAGACTCTTCAATGAAATGGATAGACATAGGAGTGGATGATGGTGTTGGAGTGGTATACATGTTATTAGGAGGTTCTTTGTTAGGCTCAAGGATAGGAATTTGAGTACATGATGTTCTTAGATTCCTTTCTAATAGTCCTTGGGTCACATACTTCATGGATTAATGGGTTGATGGACTAGGATATGCATATAGTTGATGGATAATGATGGAAGATGTTGTGGGGTTAGGATTAGGATAGAGTGAATGGATATAAGAGGCCCGGATGGATTAGGATTGGGAGTGTTAGAGGGGAATGAAATTGGATTAGTGGATTTGGATGGCTCCATATCTTTGCTTTTATTTTTGGATTTTGTAAAGACTCTTTGGAGAAATTTTTAAAGCATTCATGGGTTGATGGATTAGAGCTTAGAATGTTTGGTGGATTAGATAGTGAGTTATATGGTGGATGGATGATAGGGATTGATGGATTAGGAGATGGGTGGACTAATGTGTTAGGATTAGGAGGATTGGAGGGAAATTATAAAATAATTCCCCTTTAAGCCTAACCCCTAAACCCTAAACCTGAGAAACCCTAAACCTCTCTCTCTCCCAAAACCCCAAAACCCTAAATAATACCCCTAAAATCTAACCCCTAAACCATAAATAATTCCACTAAACCCTAAACTTAAGCAACCCTAAACTCATAAACCCGACCAACCCTCTCTCTCCCCAAAACAAGAAAACTAGGACTCTCTCTCTCTCTCCTTATCACCCTATCTCTTCCCTCTCTCTCTCATCCATCTCCATCCTCTCTCCTTGTTCCTCCCTATCCTCTCACATGTTGACAAAGAATATAGAAACAAGAAAACTAGGATGTATGCAAAAAGGGACGAGGATATAAATTGGGATGATGAAATGGAAACAAGATAATTTATGAAATTTCATTGGGTGGGAAGAATGATGAGGAGAGGTAGAGAGGGGAGGGAAGTAGAGCGTGAGAGAGAGAGGATAGGAGGTAGAGATGGGAGGGAAGTAGAGAGTGGGAGAGGACCATAGGAGGTAGACAGGGGAAGGACGAAGAGAGAGAGGGTAGGAGGTAGACAGGGGAGGGAAGTAGAAAGTGAGAGAGAGAGGGTAAGAGGTAGAGAGGGGGGAGAAGAAGAGATTAAGAGAGAGGACCTAGGAGGTAGACAGGAGAGGGAAGTAGAAAGTGAGAGAGAGGGTAAGAGGTAGAGAGGGGGGAGAAGAGAGTGAGAGATAAGGTAGGAGGTAGAGAGGTAATGGAAGCAAAGACTCAGAAAGAGGGTAGGAGGTAGATAGGGGAGGGAAGTAGAGAGTGAGACAGAGGGTAGAAGGTAGAGAGGGGAGGGAAGAAGAGAGTGAGAGAGAAGGTAGGAGGTAGAGAGGGGAGGGAAGCAGAGACTCAGAGAGAGGGTAGGACTTAGAGAGGGGAGGGAAGTAGAGAGTGAGAGAGATGATAGGAAGTGCAGCTGCCCTTGTTGACATGTATGTAAAGTGTGGAAGCATAGACTTGAGGCATGTCAATTGTATGATGTAACAACTCAAAGAGATGTTCTATAATGGAATGCAATGATTGCAAGATATGCAAAAAATAGATTTGTTGAAAAGGCTTTAGAAACTTTCAAGAAAATGTAATTGGCATGTGTACTTCCAGTTATGCTTAGCTTTCTTTGACGTGTTTTTATTAGTTTCTCACAAAATCTGGAGATAATCTGGAGCATGCTGCCCATTAGGATGGCACTTTTTTCAATGAAAACTCAAAAAAAATACCACCACAATCTTAACCTCTCTGTTAGCTATCTAACCATATAATGTTTTTCACATTTTGAGTACGTTTAGTGTTTCATCTTGAATTTCTTTTGTTAGTGTGTCCATTTTTTGTCAAAAACTAGTGTCTAGTACTTTTGACTTTTTTTAATCATTCATCAAAATTTGAAATAAGTTACATTTTTAGATACTAGACTCCATTCTACACATATTCAATTTTTTTTTTTGATTTTTGATTAGTTTTCAAACATTTGAGGGGGGAGCACGCTCAAATTTCTATTTTTCAAGATGTGTCCACTTTAAAAATTACTAAAAAATCAATTATTCATTAAAAAATTATTAGAAAAATTAGGGATAAACTACATGGTGTTAGCTAATTTATCACTAGAGCGATTATTGAAATACTGAAAAAAAGTTAACATTTTAGGGGGAGCACACCAGGTGCTATGTTATGTTTTTTTTGAAAAAAACATGACCAATTTGTGTGTTCCTCCTTTTTGAACCCCTTAATCTTAACCATTTTTTGAAAAAAATTAGTAGTTTAGAAATTAGATTCGAAGCACTACAACTCTTGTTTTTGTTCCATCATCAAATTTTGAGTGTAGCTATCTTCAATTTCTCATCCAACATCAATGTTTCCTCATTTCAGAAAAAAAGTGGCATCTTAAGACCCCATTTTGGTCCCTCATCTTTGTGCACATACCCTTTACATGCAAGAAAAGGTATGAACTCCAATGCTTGTTCTTCTTTTCCCACCCTCTGCCAAAGTAAGAACAATATGCATATTAGTCTAATTGGTATTTTCATGCCAACGATGAGTCTCTAGAATGCAGGAAAACAAAAAGGTACAAGTTCCTAATATTTTTCTTCATGCATTTCATTTGGTCCATTATCAGTTCAATGTCAATTCAGTGGAGCAAAATCATCAGACATGGTAGTTATTTTGCTATCCCTATAAATGGGCATGTTCATGTCAAGTTTACTTTGATGATAGCTTAGTTTCAAGTATTTTAGAATAAGTTGCAACAATAGGATCAGTTTTCAGTTTCAGTTTGTTTATTTTTCAATAAGTCTCAGTTGCTGCAATAAAGGATCTATGGTTAGTTTTAGTTAGTCTAAGGTCCAAAATATCAGTTGTGGTTTTAGTGGTGAAATGTATATGATTCAATCATGTGTCAGTTTGATGCAGGAGTATCCATGGTCAATGGCAATCTTGCATCACCAAAAATATTGTTATTTTAATTTGGTTTGTTTTCAATAAGGTTTATGGGCTTGGGAAATAATATTTTAATTTGCAACAAATGTAATTTCCCTTGGATGAAATTGTAAATGTAATTTTTGTGGGATTTGACTGATTTTGTCATAAGTGGGGTTGCCAAGAATCTTAGAATTGATTTTCAAGAGGTGGGGCCAGAAGCTTTGCATGTTGTTGCATGTCTGGGTCGTTATTATGAGACCTAGTCTCCGTAAAATGACCATAGCTTTCTCATATCTTATCAAAATTAAGAAATTTAAAATATTCTATAAAGATGGACAGGAGAGGCATGAAACCTAGAAACTATTTAGAAAATCCCAAAAATTGAGGAAGCGATGACAGGTTGGAAGTGACAGGTGTTTTTTGGTGGATTTGGAGAGGTTGTTTTGAGAAACCAATTATGGTTTTCTTCTTACACAATTTCTACATATTGAGGATTGGTCATTTGGGAGAGAGGGCTTTTGGAGAATATGTGTTTGCATATCTAGATGCTACTATAATGAAGCTGGATGTTGAGTTGCATATTTTTTGTATGTTTGAAGCCCATGTTGTATGTGAGCATATGAGCTCAATGTTTATGTATCTCATTTTTAGATTTTCAATATAATACATACTGTAGATTTCTTTTCCATTTTATGTGTTTCAAATTAATTTGCTACCCTCTTGCATAGTGTTCTATGTGTGTTTGTGATCATATTTGAATGGGAGAGTATCCCTCCACATTAATTGGTATCAGAGCCCAAAAAGATCTGGGCAAGGAAGTTTTTGGAGTTTGTGTGTTGTCTTTTTACAGGTTGAAGAGAAAACCTGGATGCCAAGAGACTAGGTAGTGAAGAAAAGAGGAAACCTAGGTGAGGTGTCACAAGGACAAGAGAAAGCAAGGTTAAAGAGACTTGCTTGAGGAAAGATGGATTTGTTTAGAAGGTACTTGCAAGCTGGAGGTTCACAAAATAAGAAGGAAGAAGAAAAAGAGAGGAAGAGGAAAGAGGAAAAAATGAGGTGAATAGAGGTTGAGAAAGAGATAAGAGAACTAAGGAAAGTTGTAGAAGAGATGGAAAAATATATGGAAAGAATAGTTCAGGAGTTCCAGTAGTTGCAAAGTTGGCACTTATCAGTGAGCAAGAGGGTATCATGGCCTATTAAGAAGATTATTCAAAGAAGAAGAAGACAAGCAAGGACAACAACAATAGAAGAGGTAAAAAATGAAATGGTGAGTATACCTATGATTATTTTGACATCAAGCATTGAATAAGAAAAAGTAGACATGGTTGAGGATGAGAAGAAGGTTGTAGTTGTTGCAAATCATGAGGTTGCAGCAATAGAGAATGAGCATGAAGAAGATGGGGCAGTAGACAATGGTGATGAAAAGGTTGCAGAGAAAGAGGTAATACATAATATGTTTTATTTTTATGATGAAGATGAGAGTAGAGTGTATAAAGATGAAAAGATTGTAGCAGATAGTGAGTAGATAGATGTTGTGGCAGTATGAATAGAGGAACAGGTGAAAGAGGTAAAATTGTATTCATTTAAATTTGTGAAGGATGATTTGCATGTGAGTGTAGAAGAATAGTTAGTGAATGCAGAAGAGATAGTACAATTGGATGTTGTTAGTGTTGATTTGTATGCAGGAAAAGATTTGTGTGATGTTGCAGAGGATAGTTCAGATGCATGTTGGTGGAGGAGGCCGAGTTAGAATGATTCCATGTTGAGAAAGAGGAGTGCAGAGCAGAGTTGGTGGAGTATGGGAAGTATTCCAGGGAGATGCTGGAAAAAGAGAAAAAAAAAGAGCAATTTCTTGTACACATATTTATGAATGTATGTTCACAAACTTCTTACCCTGGGTGTCTAATGCAGGAGCATCCATGGTTAATGGCAATCTTGCATCACCAAAAATATTATTATTTTAATTTGGTTTGTTTTCAATAAGGTTTATGGGCTTGGGAAATAATATTTTAATTTGCAACAAATGTAATTTCCCTTGTGTTCAATTGTAAATGTAATTTTGGTGGGATTTGACTAATTTTGTCATAAGTGGGACTGCCAAGAATCATGGAATTGATTTCCAAGAGGTGGGGCCAGAAGCTTTGCATGTTGTTGCATGTCTGGGTCGTTGTTATGAGACCCAGTCTCGGTAAAATGAGTGTAACTTTATCATATCTTATCAAAATGAAGAAATTTAAAATGTTCTAGAAATTTGGGAAGGAGAGGCATAAAACCCAGAAATTGTTTTAGAAAATCCAAAAAATTGAGGGAGCAATGATAGGTTGGAAGTGACGGTTTTTTTTTTGTGGATTTGGAGAGGTTGTTTTGAGAAACCAATAATGGTTTTCTTCTCACACAATTTCTACATATTGAGGATTGCTCATTTGGGAGAGAGAGATTTTGGAGAATATGTGTTTTCATATCCAGATGCTACTGGAATGAAGCTGGAATGTTGATTTGTAGATTTTTTGTATATTTGAAGCCCATGTTGTATGAGATCATATGAGCTCAATGTCTATGTATCTCATTTTCAGATTTTGAATATAATACATACTATAGATTTCTCTTCCATTTTATGTGTTTCAAATTAATTTTCTGCCCTCTTGCATAGTGTTCTATGTGTGTTTGTGATTAGATTTGAATGGGAGAGTATCCCTCTGCATCATAGTTTCAAGGTTTTCAGTGGTCATCAGTTGTGGTTTTAGTTGCAGAATGTGTTTGGTTCATCAGTGATTTAGTTTCAGATCGTCATATGCTTGACAATTTGTATCAGCAATTTTATGTTCAGAGGGTTGTTTCCAAGTGTCTTTGACTCTATGCCCAATGGATAAGGCCATTTCTTCTAGGGTTTGCAATGATAAGGCTCATTTTCCTAGCCAGTCGCCAAGAATTGTTGTGCAAATTTTGCACACCATTTCAAATTTTTTTATGCATATCAGACTTGTGGCAATTTTGATTCTTTCCCTGGTTTCCATGGTTTATTAAAGACTCTGATAAGATCTAGATCAAAGGGCAAGATTATTTTCATGGTGTAAGTCATTAATATCAAACCACTTTACAACAACCAACCTCAAGAAAATCAAAGCATGGCATAGGGGCACAGGTTATATCATGGTGTTACCTATTTTTGTGATCAAAGGCCATTTGCAAATGCATAACTGTATATAGTTTGTCTAAACAAACTGACACCAAGAGGAGAGTGGTGCCCCGTGTAATGAGGCCTAATTCAAATTCAAAGCAGGGAAACAAAGGTTTGGCTAAAGAAGAGGTTCATTTAAGTTCAGGGCACTTGGCCAATAGAATACAATGTTGTCTGTCTTAAAGAAGAGGCGCAACAAGATAAAAGCGTGTCTAGCATAGCAACTTTCTAAGTCTAAGTTTAGCCTCTAAGAGCCGAGTGCGTAACTTATGAAGAAATAGATCAAGCCTATTATATCGTCTTAGCCTATAGATGAAGGACTAGGTTTCAAACTCCAGCCATGATTAAACAAGGAGCCTTTGGAAGAATTTGCAATAGCATGTAAGCTACGAGGCCTCATAAAGTAATGACGCAACTCTCGATAAACTCCAGCATCACCATTCAATACTGGAGCGTAGCATTTCAAGGATCTAGCTAGCCGAATCCTAGGCAAGCTTTGTTTCAAAATAACAGAGAAATTTTAGATAAATCCACAACCACTCCAAGGGACCATAGTAATTTGCACATTGCTTGGTATTATACCAAAACAAAGGCACAACATATCCAAAGACGTGGCTTCTATCAAAGAAATGGCACTATCTCTATATTCGAGTCTTAGCCATGTAATGATGGTGCGGCCCGTTAGAAAGGCTCAAGTCTTAGAGTATGGTGCAACCTTGTGAGGAAAGGTGCATCTACATAAATAAGCAAGATTAAGACATCAGTGCTATGTAATGATGGCACGGTCATTCTATGAGCTATATTCGAAGGCGCACCCAATCAATTCCTACATTCATTTTGAAGCCACAACAAAACCAAATGGAGAATGGCACTCAACGAAAAGGAAAGCAATACGCTGCCACAAAGAAGCCACAATGTAGTCTTCAAAGGATCGGCCTATGCATTAGCGCATCCATGTGAGATAAAAGACGACCTCTTAAAATCATACTCAACCATAAACAACAACACAACCTTATTCAACATGACATAGATGAACTCAATGTGCCCAAACGAAAACCATGAAGTAAACCGAACAAGAAATGAGGCACTCAACATACATCGACGGTGATCTCTATAGTGCCATGGTAAATATGTGGAGTGTATTAAAGATTGATGCTTGGTCTATTCAAAGGTGATGTTGCCCAATTCAAAGACATAGGCACTACCAATAAGAACCACACAACCTTTCAAATGTATCACACTATTTTACAAATCAAAGGTGCCACATTTGAATCAAGTTCAGCCATGAAGAAAGAGTCTCAGCTTGCGGAATCATAAGGTACATGCCATAAGTATAAAGGTGCAAGCTTATTCAATGACAGTTGAATCAAATAAGGCATTCATGTGTGGGGCACTCAATCAAAAATAGAGATACACATAGAATCATTACCATGCTGCCAAACATACAAGATTCAACTAGCATACCAATGGTGCGGTTTCAAGAGAAGCTCGACCTATTCAAGATAATGGCAGCCGTTCTCAAAAGGTGGTATAAAGGAAATACCAGTAATGCAGAGATAGGGTTTCACAATGCAGAGACATAGTCACCGTAGGATGCAGAGATGATCAATAGTTCTGACAAGCTTGTTTAGGATGAGCACGGAGGCAACCACATGTCAGAGAAAGATGCAAGGAGAGACTCGTTCAAGGAGGCTGTGGAGTATGCCACATGGTGCAACCGCGGGAGTTTGAGGAGTTGCAGGAAAATTTCCATTCCAAATGAGTGAGAATGCAGTACGTGGAAGCCGTGGAGCATAGAAAAATGTTTTGTTTCATTTTTATAAAATTTACTTAAAGGTTAAGTCACATGAAGTCTTAAAGCTAGGTCAATATTTTAATATAGAGATGTGTGGTGGGGCCCTCCTTTGATGAGCTGATCTTTATATTAAAAAATAAAGTCTTATGTAAGCAAAAGCTCACAGGGGAGATTAAAATCAGATTTAAAAGTGAAGAGTCTTTTATTTTATTATGGAGTTACATGGTGGGACCCAAGGTTAAAATAAAGCTATGTCTTTATTTAAAGATTCATGACTCTTTTATCTCATTTGACCCATATAATTTTTATATGCCTCTCGTGAAAGAAACTTATGCACCCTAAGTTTTTCACACACAACCTCTTTATTTTCGACGGCAAGCTAACGGAAAATGAGCGGGAATTTTAGTAGAGCCAAGCAATGGAAGCCATATAGAAAGAAGAGTTTAACTCCATGTTTTAGTTATCAAAGCTGAGATCAAAGCCGAGATTTTGGGGGTTTTCAGTTAGAGATATTTCTGGGCAGTTGGAGGAGATCTTCAGAGGGTTTTTATTTTTTTCTTTAAATAGCCTGAATCTGGGATAGAGGATAGAACTACACAAATGGAACCATATATCAGAAAGTAGAGCAGCTAGAGTAGAGATATTTTTTTGGCCTCAATAGGTGCTTCTCATGAAGGATTTGAATGTTGTATATTATGCATTTTTTCTGAGCTGTATTTTGTTCTCGCTCAAACAATGAAGAGAAAGTGATGCTTTGTGTAGATCTGAATATGTTTTTTCTGTTCCTGCTTCTTGTTTTCTGTTCTTAGCTTCTAATAAATCTATTTCATATGCTGGGTCATTAATCATGCATTTCTACTCTTTAATTTTACTAGTTAAATGTTTTAGGGTTTGATCATTGTGCTGTTTAGAGTTAGGTAATGAATCCGGTGCATCACCTTAGCAGATTAGGCATTTACTTTATAATCTTATTTTTTCTTCCCTTTTCCCCACAACCTAGAGAAAAGAACCAGCTTCTTTAAAATCTGGAGGTTGTCTTATGAGTCAAGTCCTGCATTCTTAGGATTTCCCATGTTGGTGATTAACCTGCAAATTTAAGCATCAACATTAATTAAGCCTCCTCCTCTAAAGAAAGCTAGAGTTGGATATTTTATTAAAATGGATGCTTAAGGAGTTAGGCATGTAGAGATCATAACCCCATTGTGTGACAAAGTCAAGGAATAGATACAAATCTTAAACTATCAAGTCATAAGGGTAGCCTTGGGGAAATAGATGAGGGAAGATATTTAGAAAACTACCAAGTCTTCTATTGATCTCATGATGCAAACAATGGATAAGGATAGGACAACATATGAATAATTGAAGGGAAAGGTTACATATCTAAATTATTATATTTAATATCTAGTGGGTCCTATTGATTCCTCATCTGTCATACCTATTCCATATTTTGTCAAAGCTATATATAAAGATATTCCTTTAGTTGGAGAATTGGGCAATACTATCATATCCATTAAGGCATGGAATGATGAATTGATTTTGCCAAGATATAATATTATTGAAGACATATTTAGTCTATTCTATAAAATCCTAAGTGAAACCAATTCTATGAAATATTTGTAAGAAAAATTAGATGTAGATTTAGAGGCTTTGGAGGAGAACTATCCTCAAGTTATAGAAATAGAAAAGGTGGACTTCCAAATCCTAGTTGTAGAAGGTATTTTTGATGGAAGGAAACCTCATTTGTACAAGAATTGGAAGGAAGCTTATCGATATAGGATAAAGACTTTAAAAAGTGGTGAGGATAAATTCCATGTAGCCTATGCCCTAGCTCATAATACAATTAATTATATGTAGAAATTCATTGAGGAGATCCCATTTCAATTCTATGATAAACATGATGATATCGAATCAATGGATGTGTTAATTTTTTTTTTGAGGAAGTAGTGAAGGGTAAGTCTTCCAAGGAGTTTGAATTCAATGCAACATCTATCAATAAACTAATGAAGATAAGGACATCATGTGAATATTTTTAGAAGTTGGTTGATCATGAAAATATGCCATAGAAATTACTTGATATTTTCATGAACGTGGATGTTAGATTTGTGTATTTGGATGATCTAGATCTAGACTTGGTTAGGGTGATATTAGACAAATTCAACTTATAATTATAGAAGGACTGGAACTTGAGAAGAATTCAGAGGATGGTGAAGAAGACTTGCAAAAGGAAGGATGACATGTATATGTAAGTCAAATTTTGGTTCAAACATAATGAAAAATTATAAATTGACAAGGAAAGTCATATGGCTTTTCATATTCTTTTGTACATTTATCTTATATGGTTTAATGGATGGAAGAATTTTCACATTCCCTACCATAATGGAACCTCTATTTATATAAAGATATGACATTTGTGGGGGTTGGAAACCAAAAGCATTTGTTCAATATAATATAGTTTAGCTTCTTTTAGTGTTCTTTTCCCTTTTGTTGTTGGTTTTCCAATTTTTGAGTTTGTTAAGTATACTTTTACATTTAATTCATGAGTATTTGATGACTTTGAATGGTGTTTCATATCACTAAGAATTTATTGATGGCACATTATTTTGTGTTCTCAATGTTAGCACCTTGCTGTAGCTACAACACAAAGCATACAACTTGCACCTTTGATTATGGGAGTTATATTTCCAACCTATGCCTAGAATAGGTGGTTGTTGCTTAGTACTTTCATGAATTTTCTCTCCTTAGATGATCACATCTTCTCATGTATTGGCTATAGGTTGCTGAGTCATGCATAAGAATGGTTACAAATAAGATTTACCTACTTGTTAAATGATGATAAGAGTGCAAGATCAACAAGCTTACGTTTTCTCTCAATCTGTTTTTCTCTCTCTTCTTTTAATTTTTTTAATCAAACGGTTATATTGGGATTAATTTAGAATCAATTTTGGTTTTAATTTTAGTTTTTATGGTATTGTTTGAATGCAAATGATAAATCGGTTATTTTAATACTAGTCTAAAAATCTAAATATCTAGGTTTAATTAACAAATTATAAATTGGTTTTTGTGAGTTTCTTGTTGTTCTAAACTTTTGGAAGGTTGTTTTGTCATAAAATTAATAGAGTCGTAAAATAACAAATCATTTTAAACATTGCAATTTGATATATATATATATATATATATATATATAGTTTTAGTGTTTGTTTGAAAATCAGAATTTTATGCAATTACATGCACTTTTGGATTACACGAATGTGCCCTTTTCTTTGAGTGAGTAATTTGTGGTCTTATAAGTGTCTTTTTAGATTCTTCTGGAGCCCTCTGATTGAAACAACCAAACTAATTTTAGATTATTGAGTCATTCAAGTGTTTCTTGATCCCATAAATGCATATAGAAGACTCTTGGGGTTAACACATCTCAAGTTGGGGAACGATATTGTTCCAATGTGCTAATGTGTCAAAACACCCACCAATAGCTATATTTCTCATAATCCAAGGGCTACTTCCACAAAACCTCACCTACTTCATCCCAATATCAGAAGACAAGCCCAAAGAAAAATCAATCTATTCCAAAATGCACTACATAGGTAGAATGTGAGCACTTAAGGGTTTCAAGGGAAATGGAGATGAACTTCCCTAAGGCATTACCAATGCTTTCCAAGGTGGAGGCAAGCTAGAAATGTAAGGGTGGATTAGGCATTTTGATCTTGGAATAATCTTGATTTTTTTTTATAATGGGTTGATGCTAGGTACTGGTCCTTGATAAAAAGGGGGCATCACCCTCAGACCAAGGACCGTTATCCAATATATTTCCTCTATCCTCTAGAGATTCACAAACTAGAATGAAAAAACCATGCACACAAGAATAAATCACTATGGAAGCAACAAGAAAAAGTTTCCATGTAGAAGTTACCCATTTTTTGAGCTTAGGAACTTGGTTAGACCAAAAATTATTAAACATGCATATCAATGTCATTTCTGAATAGTGCTTAATCTCCTCCACCACTTCCTCTCCTAATTCAAGGACCAATGTCTTCTTTGCTACTTTTATCTGCCCAACCATGCCTTTCCTCCTAGAAGTAGAGAGATACTCCTCCTTTAGACCCAATTTTCCTACTTTGTTCAAGGGCTTAACCCCTCCCAAAACTATAGAGAATGAACACTAAAAACTAATAGGACTAGCTCCCACCACCAGCCTATTTGCATTTTTCTTCTTATCTCTTCTTGCATGTTGCTTACTTTAGATTCCCATAGAGATATCCCATCCTTATAAGAAGTAAGTGATGTAACTTTCCCATCATACTCTCCATCTGTTTCCCCTGAACTCTCAACATTTCCTATAGCTATAGACACTACCATCCACAATAAGAACATTATTGACTACAAGTATAGAATAGGATATTACTTTTTCCATGGTTTGATAGACATCAAAAGTGACCCTAATTAGAGTTAGCATTAATGTAACTAACCTTCATCGCCCTTTGGCTTTTACAAAAGGCTCTTGAAACATTCATCTATAAATAAATGTATGTTACTTATTTATTTATTTGATAATTAGGAAGCTTTTTTCTATTTATTATTCATTTAAGTAAATATTTTTTTATTTATTTTGAAAATGAAGAAGTCATAGAAATTAAAATAAAATCATAAAATTTACAAAATAAGAAAGGACATTCGTCCTCGTCCTCGTCCTCGTCCTCGTCCTCGTCCTTGTCCGAGAATTAAACAAATTGTATAACTATGTTTAAAGGGTTTTCAAAATGATCAAAATGAGATCTAAATTCATTTAGTTAAAACAAGAGCTACAAAGTAGTTGGAGTCCTTGCCAAGGACTACAAGGGTAGAAAAGAGTAAATACTTCTTCTCCAATGGATTTTGTTAGATGTTGTAGTTGCAAGTGCCTTGGTACACATGTATTGTAGAATATGTTCAATGTAGCTTTGCTGAAAACACCAAATTTTTAAGAAAATGTAATAGATGGGAAAGAAAATTGGCCTCAAGGCTTATTGCAAGCAAAATATGGGCATACAGGCCATCAAATTATTTTGTGTCTAACAATGTTAACTAGAAGGCAACTCGACAATTATTGGGAAGCCAACACAAAGGTAGGTCGAAGATCTATGGAGGGAGTAGGTGATGCCTAAAATTAGCCACACAACATTTAAATTTGCCACTGAGAGTGGCTTTGCCTACTGGTGGTTAGGAAAGAGTTATATAGATTGCAAGCCTCTATAGGGAATTCATTAGGTGGTTAGCAAACTTTGTGCGTTAGTAGAAATTGGTGGACTATAGTTAGTATGGTAGTCACACTAATTGTAGTGCTCATATAAACTATTTGAAAGAATTCTTCAAAGAGATGTCTCCTCATGGATTGTAATAATTGTAGGATATGCACAAAATGGATCTATTGAAAAGGTTTTAAAAACTTTCAAGCAAATGCAATTAGTAGGTGTATAGCCAAATTTCACAGCCTTTGCTAGCATCCTCCATACCTATGCAAAAATAGGAGCTTTGGAATAGGGTATGGACATCCATCAAAGCATAAAGGATAAATAAATTTTGTTAGATGTTAAAATTGCTCTAGTAGACATATATGCAAAATGTGGAAGCATAGACAAGAAACATGAATTGTTCGATAGAAAGCCTCAAAGAGATGTGGTCTCATGGACTGGAATGGTTGCAAACATATGCACAAAATGTATTTTTTGGAAAGTCTTTAGAAACTTTCAAACAAATGTAGTTAAGTGTAAAGCCAAATTTAACAACCATTGCTAACATCCTCCTTGCCTATGCCAAAATAAGAGCTTTGGAACAGGGTATGAACATCCATCAAAGCATAACGGATAGAGAAATTTTTTTAGATATTCTTGTTACAACTGCCCTAGTAGATGTATATGCAAAATGTGAAAATATAGACCAGGAACATGACTTGTTTGATAGAATGCCTCAAAGAGATGTGGTCTCATGGACTGCAATGATTGCAACTGCAACATATGCACAAAATGTATTTTTTGAAAAGGATGTAAAGCCAATCTTAATAGCCATTGCCAACATCCTCCCTACCTATGCCAAAATGGGAGCTTTGCAATAGGGTATGGACATCCATCAAAACACAATGGAAGGAAGATTTTTGTCAGATGTTATAGTTGCAGCTGCCATGGAAGACATGCATGCAAAATGTGGAACCATAGTCACATGAACTGTACATAGACCAGGCACGTGAACTGCATATCATAATGCCTCAAAGAGATGTCATCTCATGGAATGCAATGATTGCAGGATATGCACCAAATGGATTTATTGAAAAGACTTTAGAAACTTTCAAGCAAATGCACTTGGCAGCTGTAAAGCCAAATTCCACAAGCTTTCCCAGCATCCTCCTTGCCTATGCCAAAATGGGAGCATTGGAACAAGGTATGGACATCTATCAAAACATAATGCAATGGGGATTTTTATCAGATATTATAGTTGGAAATGCTCTGGAAGACATGTATGCTAAATGTCCAGAAGCATAAACAAGGCACAAAAAAATACTTGGTTATCTGAAAGAGGCCACGATCTTTTGGGGGCGTATGCTTGGTTATCTTGAGTAGAGTAGGTTGAACAACTGCACATGATGTTGACAATACCTGTGACAAATCTTAGCAGTCGTCCGATGGAGTGCAATGATCGCAACACACACAAAATGCGCATTTTTTGAAAAGGCTTTAGAAACTTTCAAGCAGTTTGACCATAGCGCACAATGACTATTCAAAATGCGCGGCTTAAAAGATTTTGGACCCGAAAAGATTTTGAAAGTTAGGGTACAAAAGCATTTCGGGCCTGTTGAGGGGAAATATACATATTTAACTGGAGATCCACGGGTGTTCTTGGTAATTATTACCATTGGCTATGACTAATCAGTTCAAGTTTAAAATCTAAAATATTATGCATTAAATGACAGTTTGTTGCTCCTAAAGCTAAAAAAAAAATGTAATTCTTTTTTAAATACAGCTCTCCTAAGTCATCAACCTTCTTTGGTGCATATCCAACGTGTTTGGAATTTGGCCCTTTATCCTTGTCATTATATAAGATGGATTGAATAGTAGAATGATGCAATTAAACATATTTCTTGGTTTCTTGTATTTATGGGCATCAATTGGCTAGGTTATGTTGTTGGGATTACGAACACATTGCCATAGAGCCCTACAATGCCACTATCGAGCTTGAAACAAAACCTTTTGCTCCTTTACAACTTCATGTTGCTAAACTCTATTAATAAAAACAAATTGCAGACATCTATTCAAGTAGAGGAGTTCAATTCAAGGCTCGATTGCATTGGCTCAAAGTTGGAGATAGAGTTTCCAAGGAGTTTTTCCACTCTTTAAGAGTTTATCATGCTTTTTAGGTGATTGCGCACATCAAAGAAGGATCTCAACTCCTAAATGAGCTTGCTGCAATCACCCAAGATTTTGTTCGACACTATGAACATGTTTTCAAAGCTTAGCAACCATCTCTTGAGTGAGCAAATCAGTGGTCCCTTGCAGAGTTTCAGCCTCTCATATAGCCTTGTATGAGCAGCTTCTCACTTAAAAAGACCCTTGTGAGGCTACTTTTTATACGATCAATGATAAAGCCCCAAGATGTGATGGATTTCCATGTGAATTCTATAAAGCCATCTAAGATATGGTTAGTAATGATCTTTACAGAGTCTATTTGGAAGCTTACACTTCCAAATCCTTAGGAAAATATTATCAACAAAGGAAATATTAAGTTCATACCTTTAAAGACTGAAGATTTGGAGGTATCTGCAATTGGTGGCCAATCACCTTAATCAATGTTTCGTGCAAGATCATTGCCAAGGCCCTTGCTCTTAAGCTACACCATCTTCTTCCTTTAATTGTTCACCTAGAGAAAGCTAGGTTTATCAAATTCAGATATATTCTAGATAACATTATTGTTGTTTAGGAGGGAATGGAGTGGGTCAGGCATTCTCAACAACAAGCCATCTTTGTCAAATTGATTTTGCCAAAGCCTATTATTGCATAGAATGACCCCTCATACTTGACATGCTTTAGGGTTTACGTTTAGGTCCCAGATTTTTGAGGTTAGTTGAAATATTTTTGTTGATGCTTTTGCTTGTATCACTATCAATGGCTATAAATCCTCTTCATTTAAGATTTTCCATTCCATTTGACAAGGATGTCTTCTTGCTTTTGCTTTATATGTTCTATTTGCTAAAGGATTTGGTTATCTTTTGGATCATGTTGTGTCATAGAACTTGGTGAAAGATATCATAGTTCTAAATTCTTTTGAATAACTTGTCAATGGTCATTTTACTGATGATTCTTTTCTCAGTTTGTTGGAGGATTAGAGTAATGTCAGTAAACTCTTCACCTTCTAAATATTTTTTCTTAGCTTTTGGTTCAAGTATTTAGTGGTAGAAAACCCAATGTTATAGGCAATCTTTCTTGTGTAAATTGACATGGATTAATTCTTTTGGTTCGAAATAACTTGATCATGGAGAGGTATTCATGTTCCTAGGCATCCCCTTTGTATTTTATGGAAAACTATTATTAGCCAAGTGGAAAAGAAATTGGCCTATTGGATTACTAAGCCTCTCTTTTGTAGGTAAATTCCAGGTTTGTTCTAAATTTCTAGTGGCCACCCATGTGTATTATTTCTCATACTAGGTGCCTTCTAAAGCCTCTTATCAAAAGATAGGAAAACTCCTTAGAGATTTCCTATGGGCTTCTTTAGGACAAGTTAAATGCTTTCATAGAGTTGCTTGGGAATTTTGTTGCCCCTCTCATGATTTTAGAGGGCTTGATCTTATTGACATGCACTGACAGGGTAAAACCTTATTGTTCTAAATGGAAATAATTAGAGCCCCAGAGGGTGACAAGTCTTGGAATATTTTGTTTCACCATTGCACCTCTATTGATGTGCCTCATGGGCATATACCCTGGAGAAATCTTGGCTTTGATTTTATTCTCCTTATGTAGGATAATCCAGGGTACTTTTGTCATTACAAGTATATGGAAAGCTTGGCATTGCCTTGTGTGCTAAATGGATTATTCAAGCCCTTCAAGGCAATGAAGCTTGGAAAATTCTTGTTCAACACTACATTTGCACCGGTACTCCTACAAGTCATCCAACTTGGAAAGGCTTGGATGGATATAGGAACTCTCCTCAATATGAGAGATTCTATTTCTACTCAAGGCATGTTTGTTATATAGAGCACTTGAAAGGCTTGGGTAGCCCTCAAGCCCTAGCTTCAATGGGTTAGAGATGATTTTCATAATGGACTATCCATTAATCATCAATCCATTTGGTAGTCTTCTGTTCTCAGCATTCAAGACAATCCTCTTCCTATGCTAACTTGGGTTCATGCCTTCAAATTTTTCAAACATGGGATTCGTGTTTTGCCTAACTTCTTGCATAGGGCCACCAAGAATTTCCTCTCTTGGATTGAATTCACGTAGAAAAATAGGCTTATAAACATAGATTAAGAGATCTACTAGTCAGTTATTGATGCCATTTCTCCTCAAATGATTCATATGTTAGGAGTTAAATCTCTCAAACCTTGATGGAAGGATTGGAAATGGTATCCAAACTCTCCTTTTCAGAATTACATACCTTCCAAAGGTTATTCATGGTTGTCTCTCCACTTGCATATGGTGGAGTAGCTGAATCACCATTGGCAACTTCAGTCCTCTTGCGGGGCTTGGCACAAATGGTTTCAATGCATTTGGTCTACTGTGGTGGAGCCTAATTTGGCTCATTTCACTTGGTGTCTACTATACCAAGGTCTCCCTTTGGGAGTTCGTCTGGCTCATATGGGCATAGCCATTCCTCATTGTTTGTTTTGTAGGCATCTTGAGTCTCTCAAGCACCTTTCTTGGTTTTCCCATGGGCTCAGGGAGCTTGGAATTAGATCCATGATTTTTTCAAACCTTTTAGATATGTTCCTTTCTCTTGGCATATGGAATTACTCAGCGACTTTCCCTATCTCTGTTGCAAATACACTCAGATTTGCATGCTTTCAGGGTGGAAATTCTTTTTAGCATTTGGAAGGATAGAAATGTTGCTACTTTCACTCACTGTTTTGCTGATAAGCATTTTTCTCTATACACTAAAGCTATTATTTTCTGTAATGTTCTTATGCAAATTCAACTGCAAGCTAACAAATTGGCACTTGAAGTTTCCCATCTCCAGGAGTTGCTAGACCATTAGGGAAATGCCCCTTGCACTGTTGCACGGGTTTCACCTGACTCTACCTCCTCTCAAGGGCATCAGTGTGGTCACAGTCAGTCCTCTTAGTGTGACCGTGGAGATCATGGCTCTCATTCCCATGGCCCTTAGCCCCCCAGGGATTCTACTACCCATAGAGGATGGTCTCAACCTTCCAGACTGCCATCTCCTTGGTGGGATGCTGGCTAGCCTGACATAGGCAATTTCCCTCGTGCACAGCTCACCATTTCTCTAGCTCATGCTCAACTTCCTATCGAGGAGAATGACGATGATACTGATGCTCTCGACGGTTGGGAGCCCATTGATGATACCACCCTTGGAGATGTTTGGGGGAAACCTGATAACTAGGATCCTCCTCCCTCTACTGTTGTTGCTCTTGCTACTTAGTTTTCTTTAGGCTTGGACCTTTGTTAATCTATTGGCTTTTGTTCACTTGTTAAGGCTTTGAACTTTTTGTTTTGATCACCTATTAAGTCTTTGACTTTGTGGGTGCGCCTTTTTACTACCTTGCCCCTTTTTTTGTGAATATGTACTATTTATTGCCTTTTTAATATAAGTTAAATAGGAAGTATTCATAAAAAATGATTTGGGTCTTACTAAGTGAATGACAAAGAACTAAGAAAAATAAGGGTAGCATAAGAAAATGGTGAAAGGAAAATTCTATCACTTGTTTAAGCTATGCTTAAGAGAATAAGAAAATTAAAGACACCATAAGACCAATAATTCTCTAAATATTTTTATTTTTCAAGTAGACAAAATAGCAAAATTCAAGGTTCTCAAGAAAGATATAGTTGTAATTTTAGAGGATATACTTCTTCTTTCATAAAGATAAAGGTTCCAATGTTAAGACTCAAAAGCTTGGGACTTTCCTTAATTTCAAAGAAACAAATATTTTTATACAAATATTTATGAATGATTGATATAACTTTGTAGTGATCATTTAGTAATAAAAAATTCTTGGAATGGATTATCATTGTTGTTACAAAGAATATATAAATGTGCAACCAGACATTCTCAAATTATCAGAAACATAAAATTTGAAAGCTGATTTGAAGAAAAATATCCACCTAGTTGCCACGAATAATAAAAGATAAATTCATTTAATATTATTGGATTAATAACATAGATTTTCTCTAACAATATCATGTTGTGGTTCATCATCGAAATTAATGATAATTTTAAGATGAATTTTTATCATTACTTTTTTTATAATAGTTAGCAGTTGCACAAAATTTATGATGAAATATAACATGCAAGTAATAACAATAGACTAAAAGTGAACACTTGGATTGGGGTTCCTATATTTGATCTCTACCACAAATGTTGGTTGCATATCATGATTCCTTCCCTTAAGTGTTGAACAAATCTTTGACACCCATACATCCTTATACAAAGTATTGATGATGAAATAAATGGGTCATTACTTTTATTTTTCTAATAAATGGGTATTTATTGATGATGAAATAAATATTGAGTTGAAACATTATAAAAGATGAAGAATTAGAAATTGTGTGTTGTATATAAGTTATAAAAGCAACTTCCCCTAATTTCACAATACAATTCAAAATGATAATTAATAGTTGAAATGAGGAGTCGGTTCAATTCATAAAATTATGGAAAAAATTATTATGAGTGGCAGAAACTTTCAAGTCAATAAATGAAAAAACTCATTCAAAACAATTGAAATTACAGACAGGAATTAACCATAAGATGTTAAATATGATAGATGAAATAATATTTTTGATTCAAATATTGTCATGCCCTATTTAGTTCTTACTACCTCATTCCACATGCGTCACCTTAACAAAGTAACAAAAAAATTCCAAAATGTATCAACAAATTTCCATAGTAAACTTAGAAGAAGGGACAAAAATGTTATCAATATGTTGAGGATGCATTTTTGTCCCTTCTTCTAGGTTTACATGGAAATTTACATTTTTGTTAGATTACAGAGTAATTTGTTTTTTGATGTTAGCTTTCTTCATTGTTCATCATTTGTGTAAAAATGGCTGAATTATGTTCACCGCGCTTTTCACTTTCAGTGCAATTTAAGTGTTGAGACACTTGTATCAGAAGATAAGGTATGTTTGTTGTTTAGTTAATTTTTGCAAATGATGAGGTTGAGTGCTCTTGAACTATAAATCACATTTGTTATTCTCATCATTTGTGTAAGAATGGCTGAATTATGTTCATTGTGCTTTTCACTTTTAGTGCAATTTGAGTGTTAGTGTATGCTCACTTTTTTTGTATAGTTGATTATGGATTGTCATTGAGACACCTGTATCAAAAGATAATATATGTTCATTATTTAGTTAATTTTTGCAAATGATGAGGTTGAGTGCTCTTGAACTGTAAATCTCATTTGTTATTCTATTCCCCTAACTACTTGCCTTCGTATCCTATAAAATAAATGTCAAACTTAAATTAAAAGGTTTGGATCTTGTCGACTTAGGTGACTTTGGTTAAAAAGGTAACTGAAGCAACCACAAACATTCCAAGTCAAAAAGGAGAGAGTTGACACACAATATGTTTGTGCAATGTTCAATGTTAGGTATGTTTCTTATAGAGTTTTTGATTGACATTTCTACATGTTAATTTTCTTTTCCTCTTATGTCATGGTTTGATACAGTTGTGGTTATGGTTGAAGTCTATTTTTCTTGATCTCATTTTTTATAATATGTAGATTTAATGCCTTGCATAAAATCTTATTTTTAAATAATATTATAGAAAGGGCTGAACTGCTTTTAAGCTCATAGACAATTACTATTAAATTGTTTACTATAGGGTAATTAAGTTTCTAAAATATAAACCATTCAAAATTGATATCTATTTATATATTTTAAATAAAAATTTTAAATATATCTATATTAATTTTAAATCTCAACCTCAAAAATATAAAACTGAAAATAAATATATCTAATACAAATTTTAAAAATTTAAGATCATGTGTATTTAATATTTATTTTGTGATGATTGTTATAAGGAAAAGAAGGTTAAAGTGTTCTATGCAATATTGATTAATTAGGACTTAAATAAACATAAGAATAACGTCAAATTTGCCACCTTTTCTATGCCCTCATTTCATACCTATATAACATTTGAAAACAAATATTTGTAAGTCTAAAGTTATTTTATTTTACTATAGAACTATTAAAGAAATATTTATTTATTTACATATATAGATTTATTTATTGGATTCCCATTGAATAATGTGAGCATCACTTTTGCCTCTTCACTTCCATGATTGTTTTGTTAATGTAAAAACTTCAAGATATTTGCTACTCTTTTTTTTTTTAAATCTTAACTCAATCTTACAAGTGCAATTTGTTTAGAGGATTATTTCTACAAAGTTTTCCATTACAAATAAATTCTCCAAACTTATTTAAAAATATTTTCAATATTTTTTTTTATATTTACATTTGATTCTAAATTATCAACTACCACCTTTATCAAGTTATTTATTAATCTAAATTAATTTATACTGAATTATATACATTTTAGTAGATTCTAGCCAAGGAAATGTTTCTGCTGAATTATTTTGTTTTACAAATGGAATGATCTCTCTCTAATAATTTTGCTTTACAAATCTCTCTCTCCCTTGCTCCCTCATTCCCTCCTTGCCAACGACAATGATAGACATCACTACATGTCTGACGATGCAAATTAAAGCAGGGCAGCTGGCACTCGTTGGAGTTCCAATGTAGAGCCAAATGTTATTACATTTACTCTCAACCTCATTTTCTCAACACCTGTGTGCTTCTTCCTATGACAAGTGTTCGTTGTTTTACTTTTTCATCTTCCATACACGATGGTTTCGTGCATTCTTTTTAACGTCTGTATTTTTTATACAGTAAAGCTATTAGTAGTAAAAGTCCTTGCCTGCAGTGCTATGGGTTTTATTTTGTAGATTTTCTTGACTATGAAACATTTCAAGGTGATATCTAATCTGTAAAAGTGGCCCAGATTTTCTGTTCGCGGCTCAATTTGGTTTGCAAGGTTAGGATTAAATCTACAAGACAGATTTCACAGAAAGCCCATGCTTGTAAGGCCTCGCGCGCAAAGAGTTTAGGTATTTTTTATCTGGCTCTGTTATAATCTGATTATTCTCTTAATTTAATCTAAGATTATTACATTTATAATTTAATCCGTTTTGTATATACCCAATGCTGCTAATTAATTGCAATTGAATCTGTAGAATGCAACAATAACAAGCACATTATAAATGAAATTTATCCACATCACTAAAAGGATGGTTTATATTGGCCTATTCATTCTAAATATAATCGAAATATCACAAAAATGATAAGGGATGCCATACTTTGGAATTCTATATTAAAAGAAAGTCCAGTCCCAATCAATAATTATGTGTCAAGCTATTGCTGTTCTAGCAATGACTCCATGAATAAAATATTCAATATTGTTATCAGAAGATCCACCTTTCACCATTGCAAAGCATTCTTCCTCAATTCAACACCTTCTTCACTTTCCATAATTGTCTTAATAGATTTCTCCACTTCATCCCTCCCGACTAGCCCATCTCCTCTTTTATTCAATCTTATCCCAGTCTTCCATACCTCTTCAATATACTTAGAATTAGTTGTTTGATCAATCCATTGAGAAATAGTTATGACAGGTAACCCTGAGCCGAGGCTCTCTAATGTAGAATTCCATCCACAGTGTGTGAAAAACATACCCACTGAAGGATGACTAAGCACTGCCATCTGTGGACACCATGACACAATTAACCCTTGATCTATAGTTTCCTCAAGGAAACCCTCTAGAAAATCATGTACACTGTTATTTTCTTCTTTGTTATGATCAGAACGGATCACCCACAAAAAGGAATGCCTGCTGGCCTTTAGCCCAAGGGCTATTTCTATGATCTGCTCTTTGGAAAGAACAACTAAACTACCAAAGGAAACATATACAACAGTTGAGGCCTCCTTTGTGTTAAGCCAGTCTATACAGTTTACTGTTTTCCAAAGATGTATACCAACATCTTGGTCTTGTGGATTGTTTCCATCTAGAAAAGCCGAGGGAAGAAGAGGGCCTACTGTTAAGATTGGAATGAGTGAATCCATGGATTTTATCTCTGCCATTTCCAGTTCATTGAAGGAGTTTCCCAGTATCCATGTGGCCTGAGAAATGTTATTGAATTGGTTTATCACCACTTGTAACAATGATTTATATGGATTTGAAGACTGTAGAAAGGATGGCAGGTCTGATTGGCATAGTTGTGGAAGCCCCGGTATTACTATCACATCTTCATCTTTTGCTTTCACTAAACAACAATATTATAAAGTTGAAATCAATATTAAAATTATGAAAACACAGAAAACATATGCTAATAAATAGCAGGAACAAATTTTCCCAGAACTTCAATATTATCCATATATAATTATAACATTCCATCACACATCTAGTCAAAATAGTAAGAACAAATTTTCCAAGAACTTCAATATTATCCATATCTTCTTATATATTTAGTCAAAATTCCTATTTTGACAAACAGGACGATTATTTAGTACTTTGATGTAAAATTAATAAAAAATTAACGAAACTATCTTCTTTAATAAAGTAATTTTAATTTCAAATCTGGTTGTAACCATTGAACATTTGTCAGGCCCAACTAACCAGCGCCATTGCATAAAAATTCAAAGAATTTAATTTTAAACAAAATCATTTTCAGCTCCCAATTACTTAAGCATATAAGTGTTCATAAATTACAGAAATAAGTTAATGTCAGTGTAAAATACAAGAAGCTTACAGTAATCCAGGGGACAGAAGGGACGAAAAAAGTACAATCCACAATGAATCATCTTAAACTAACAATTTAAAGAAGGACAACCGTGTTGTTTAAGCTCTGCTTAAGAGAATAAGAAAATTAAAGACACCATAAGACCAACAATTCTCTAAATATTTTTATTTTTCAAGCAGACAAAATAGCAAAATCCAAGGTTCTCAAGCAAGATATAGTTGTAATTTAAGAGGATATACTTCTTCTTTCATAAAGATAAGGTTCCAATGTTAAGACTCAGAAGCTTGGGACTTTCCATAATTTCAAAGAAACAAATATTTTTATGCAAATATTTAGCAATCATTCAGTAGTAAAACTTCCTGGATTGGATTATCATCGTTGTTACAAAGAATATATAAACGTGCAACCAGACAGTCTCGAATTATCAAAAACATAAAATTTAAAAGCCGATTTGAACAAAAATATCCACCTAGTTGCGATGAATGATAAAGATAAATTCATTTAATATTGTTGGATTATAAGAACATAGATTTTCTCTAACAATATCATGTGTATATATTGGTAAGTTGTGGTTCATCATGGAAAGTAATGCTAATTTAAGATTGGCTTTTTATCTTTATTTTTTTTTATAGTTAGTAGGTGCACAAAATTTATGATGTGTAGGTCTAAACAGTGATATCATCCATTTTAATAATCAAATCGTTAATAGTATTTTTACTTTTCATTCACAATAAAATGTGGTAAATATTTGTCTTTATTTTATTGATTAAAATTGACCTTTAAAATTGAAGTGGATGATATTTAAAAATATCCGATTTAACAAGACCTCTTGTTTATGGGTGTGACTGCATTGTTGATGTCACCCATGTGTGGATGATATTTAAAAATATCCGATTTAACAAGACCTCTTGTTTATGGGTGTGACTGCATTGTTGATGTCACCCATGTGTGGATGATATTTAAAAATATCCTATTTAACAAGACCTCTTGTTTATGGGTGTGACTGCATTGTTGATGTCACCCATGTGCAGATGATATTTAAAAATATTCGATTTAACGAGACCTCTTGTTTATGGGTGTGACTGCATTGTTGACGTCACCCATGTGCACATGATATTTAAAAATATCCGATTTAACAAGACCTCTTGTTTATGGGTGTGACTGTATTGTTGATGTCACCCATGTGCCAAGGACGAGTACACTATCATAAGTGGAAGATCAATTATCAAAACTGGTTACCTGACTGTATGCAACTGTTGGTTATTTCAAATCAATGGGCAGCTGGAGACATTGTAGTGGTCGAATTGGAGAACCAAATGCTTACGGAAAATGTCATCATTGACTGGCATGACATTCGCTAGGTATGTTTTTGTCTGGTGCTCTGCAAGTTCAATATTGTGTTTGAGCGGAAGTAAGCAGTTTTTCGTCGATTGACTGTGTCAGATAATTGTGGGGAGCGAAGCCTATCGGTTAATTATTGGAAAAAATCACATAAATTTATTTTTTCAAACTGAAATATAAAAAATTAATTGATTAATATTTATTTTAAAAGAAAACAACATAGACCAAGTAGCTCAAGGTTTTCGTAATTTAAAAAAAATCATATATGGAACTAAACTTGGCTTTTTGTAATTTAAAAAAAATCATATGTGGATCTAAATTTGAATTATTGTCAAGTGGCAGTTGGTTAGTTGGTTAGTTGTAGAATATATCTGTTATTTGTATAAATTTATCCTTAATATAATACTCAAGTGAAGGAGTTTAGTTCATATTTTTTTAAAAAATCTTCAATCCTTCACACTAATACTAAGGAGGTTGGTTTTGTATACTTTAAAAAAATTATGAGATATTAAAGGAAAGAGCTTAGATTTATGAGCTGAAAAAATATATCCAAAAAAATTTATTTTATGAGTTGTGAAAACCCTTCTAATTAAAAAATAATTATTTTATATATTCTAAATTGTATCTTAACAACTAAATTGTAAAAATATTTTAATAATAAAAAATATTATAATAACAAAAGTAAAAAATAAAAAGTTAAAGCTACACAAACATAGACTCTAAATAGATGAAGATTTTTTGTAAGAACAAATGATCCATGTCCATAAGAAAACAACAAAACCTAAAGACTACACTATCCTTGAAATATTCTTGCCCCTTTTGATATGTGAATGAAGGAGCCTATCATGTGGATTTGAATTTTTTTGAATGGATCTTTCTTCCTCTTCTACACAACAGTCCATGTGTTTCTTTATCACTCCCATCATTAAGAGCAACAAAGGAAAGTTTAGACCCATCAATTAACAAGGAATCTCTTACTGTAGAAACTACCTTCTTCGAGGGAGATTTTAACTTTTGCTTAAGCGAGGAAGATGCCTTTACATTAATGAAGGCTCTTGTGAATTACCTAAACTCATATGCAACACAAGCAAGCTCAGATGAAGGAATCCCCCAAAAGGCCTTCAATAGTAAAATGATGGGGAAGAACATCTTTCCACCATGAAGCTTGATAGTTCAATTTGTGCTTGGAACTAGGGCAATCTACAACAATGTGGCTTGTTTCATAACACCTACAACAATGAAAAGGTAGATCCTCATAATTCAAAGGCTAAGACTACCTACGATTAACAACTTTTATAATAATGTCTATGAGAAGATATTCTGAGATATCTAAATCAACCATAATGTGAGCAAAAAGTTGTAGTAGTGAAATCAAAAGTGTTTATATCTGTCAGCAAGAAGCTACCCAATGAGTTTCTAATAGTGTCAAAGTATGAATCAATTTAGAACTAAAGTGAAAGATTTGAGAGACGAACCCTTATAGGCATAACATTGAAAGATTTAGTAGAGGGATTAAAAGCAGGATGCCAAGGTTTTGAGCATGAACGATGCTGGCCCTAGATCCTAAAGTGATTATAAATGATAGCATCCTAATCCTTGACACATTCAAAAATTGTAATAAAAAACCATCGAGCATAAGGACAAATCTCAAGATTACCTAAACCCACTTTGTTGTAGGAATATATTCTAAAAATTTCTTTTGGCCAAATATGAGAAGAGACATGAATAGGTTTCTTGTTTCTTGTAGGGTGTGTCAAATTGCAAAAGGAGGACAACAAAATACAAGCCTATATATGCCTTTACATGTGCCAAAGGAACTATGGACTAATATTTCCATGGATTTTGTCTTGGGGCTACCACGAACCCAAAGAAGACATGATTTAGTGTTTGTAGTAGTGGACCACTTTTCTAAAATGGCCCATTTCATACCTTATAAGAAGACGAATGATGCAAGTCAAGTTGCACATTTTTCTTTAGGGAAATAGTGTGGCTTTGCACGGTATTCCAAAAACTATAACTAGTGACAGGGACACAAAATTCTTAAGCCACTTTTGGAAAGCCTTGTGGAAAAAGTTGAACAATAGGCTGTAATTTAGCTCAACATACCACCCCCAAACCAATGGTCAAATTGAGGTGGTGAATAGGAGCCTAGGCAATCTACTAAGGTGCTTAGTTGGTGATAATCCCAGACAATGTAATTTGATTCTACTCCAAACTAGATTTGCCTATAATTCTAGCACAAATAGGTCTACAATTAAGTCTACATTTCAAATTATGTATGGTATAAATTTTAAAAGAATTATGGACTTAATTGATCTATATGTAAACCCACATATCAACCAAGATGCTACAAATTTTGTAGAGAGTATTTGAGAGGTACTTCAATAGGTTAGGCACAAATTGTAGGCAATGAATGAACAATATAAGAAAAATGTTGATTTGCATAAGAAAAAAAATGTTTCAGAAAGGGGAAATGGTCATGGTACATTTGTGCAAGGAGAGCTATCATCTAGGTGTCTACAAGAAGTTGAAGCCCAAGAAAAATCAAACCTTGCGAAATTATGGAGAGGATAAATGACAATACTTACTTAATTGATCTGTCTCAGGACTTGGACATCAGTCCTATTTTTAATTTCACTGACCTTTATTCACACTCTGTTACAACAAATGAATATCAGATGAATAATGAGCAGCATGAGAAGGAAAGCAACAACTAGATCTAGCACTTGTGGAAAAGAAAAGAGAGCAGATTGAATGTGTTAGATACCAAATCTGAGTCATTCGAGCATTCAACAGGCAGATCTCCAATGCCCACCCAAGGAACAAAGAACACCAAAGATGAAATCCTACTTGAAAGCCCTAATCATAGAAGATTTCGGGAGCACCATCGACTACCCAATTTATTAAAAAATCTATTACATTAACATAAAAAAAATCTCTTTTATGAGGTGCACAAAACATCCTAATCCAAAAAATGGTTTTATAAGCTACAAAAAGCTTCCTATCAACAAAATAGAAATCTGTTTTCAGTTCCTATAAAAAAAAAAAATCCTTTAAATTCTCTGAGCTGCTAAAATATGGGAATTTTTATCCTTCAAACAAGAGCTGCAAAAGTATCCTAACCACCAAAAAAACAGCTTCTTTAACAACAAAATGAAATTCCTTTTATAAGCTGCAAGGGTATCTTAACAACCAGAAAATCCTCCATTCTTAGCACTATATGGAAGGCGCTGAAACATATATGGGATGTCTATCCTCCCAATCGAAAAAAAATACCAATCTTTTACAGAGATTACTAAAAAAAATCTAAGCTCTCAACAATTAATTGGTGAAATTTATAATCTGTAAATATTTGGATCAATATAAGCGTACCCATTCCCGTGTAAAAATGATAATAGATGGAATAGACTGCACATGACTGCGTCCAGAAAACCGCTGAAGGAACATTAAACTTGTTTGCAATATCAAAAACCCAGTTCAGCAGAGCATCGTAGACAATACAAGAGACACTGTCGCCTTGCGAATTGAGCCTCTCTATCACTTGTTCAAATCTAAGACCTCCCACCTTTCTCAACAAATCAATGCGCATGTATATATCTTTCGTCTCACAACCAGGAGAAAGACCGTCTGAAATTGTTTCAAATCTGATATCCTGTAAAGCAGTGGTCATATGAGCAGCAGCTCCATCCTGAGCTTGTATCATTCGCTCTCTAATTCTCTCTGTGGTGACGAAGGTCACATGGAGGTTGCTGCAGACAAGCCTCTTGGCAAGCTCCATTAATGGATTCATATGACCCTGGGCTGGGAAAGGGAGCATCACTACATGAGGCCTCTTGATTCTTTCTTGCTGACCCAATGACCTCATCTTTCAATGCTTCTCAAGCTTCACTGCTGTAATCCATTTCTTTATGTAGACTAAATGGTAGTCTTGAGAACGTCAGCATTGATTCCAAGGCTGACCTGGAACGGACTATTGTTTAAAACAACAGTGCAGACGGGCAGGGGTGTCCCGTTTCAGCGATTTTTAACGGATTTGAGCACAGATCTGCTTGTTGTTTTCGTAAATGTTACAGCTTATGAGAACACCCTTGTTTTTTTGTTTTTGGGAATAGTGTGGATTGATGCGTCACGTATTTTAAAATAAGAGATTTCTTATTTTCTTTATTACATATTGGTGAGAGCCAGGTAAGGGAGAGGGGCCAGTAGCCGCCCACCCTAACTTTGCACACGTCAAGCTCATAGCTAGACATATCACATTTCGACGATTTTTTTTTGGTTTTTCCGTATGCGACCAAAGAGCTTAAAGCTATTCTTTCAGTTTCTGGGCACTTATACATTTCCCTGTAGGACACGTTATGTGCACATGGATCGAAAAAGTGTCATTTCAACATGTCACCCCATACATGCGCCATCACATTTGCGCACTTGTCTTAATTTCATTGGTTAATTTATTGGAGTTGTGAACATGAATTGGTGCATTTGTGAACGTGTACAAATGTTGTGAACATGTATTGGTGCATTTGTGTTAATTTATTAGGTTGGTATTTTACATGTATTGGTTCTTTTTAAAATTTTAATTGGGGGGTCAAGTGCACAAAAACATAGCGGTTATTGGGGCGTGGGCGACAACTGACCCCTCTCCCTTATTCAAGGGTATCCATTAGAGCTAGTTTGGCCTCATTCCTTAATTTTTCATACTTCTGGGAGTTTTGAAATTTTGGTGGATGGCCAAGTCCGGGCTTATCCCTTAATATTTCATACTTTTGGGAGTTTTGAAACCTTGGTGGATGGCTGAGTCTGGCCTCATCCCTTAATATTTCATACCTCTAGGAGTTTTGAAACCTTGGTGGATGGTCGAGTCTGACCTCATCCCTTAATATTTCATACCTCTGGGAGTTTTGAAACCTTGGTGGATCGCTGAGTCTGGCCTCATCCCTTAATATTTCATACCTCTGGGAGTTTTGAAACCTTGGTGGATGGCCGAGTTTGGCATCATTGAAACCTTGGTGGATGGCCGGGTATGGCCTCATCCCTTAATATTTCATACCTCTGGGAGTTTTGAAACCTTGGTGGATGGCGTAATCTAGGAACATACCATCACCTTCACCAATTGTGCTCAACCAATTGAACTACAACTCTCTGGTAAAATAAGAGATTTTAGAATTATATAATACTTAATACCGCGAGCTATTTTGTATGTGTGAATATGGATTTAATTTTATTAAAAAAATTAGTTCTAACTATGTTTTATTTATTTATCATTAAAATAATATGTCACAAAATTAATTTTAATTAATTTTTAATTTACATCTTTACTGGGGTTTGGTTTTATTAGTTTATGTATTTTATATAGGAATATAATAATTGACTTTTAAATTTTTTTAATTAATTTTTTATAGTATAAATAAAATTAATTATGAAGAAGTCTACTTAAAATCTTCTCTATATAGCTATATAAATTTATGATAATATATTTCTTGAGGACATGATATTTCCATAGTCCATGACTTGAATTGTAAAGCTTCTGGTTAAAAACTGATGAAAAAAAGCTATACACAATTTTTAACCAGAAGCTTTACAATTCAATATATTTCTTGTAAATTAATTATAATTACCAGTTTTTAATTAATTATTAGAGATTAAGATTTATGCTAATGTTTAAAAAAAATAAGGTTTCCTTAGTGTTAATTTAGGCTAATTAGACAAATGTAATCAATCAAGCACAATGAGCATAAGTTAATTAAATATAGTCATGTACTAATAATTTGATAATTTGTAAAAACTAGTTTAGGAAAGTAATGTGACATAAATGTACTTAGCTCGTTGACCAAAGATTAAGTGCTTTTTGAGGAGTATTCTAGATCTTATTAGATGTATGGTTAGAAAAAAATGCCTCTCAATCAATGAAGTGACTCAGTATTTACGTCAGATCAGTGCTTTGTCAAAGGACAAGTATGTAGGTCTTCATGACAAGTTCATGGTTGCGAACTACTCCTCTGAATCTGGATTCATCCTTGCACACTATGTAGTTCTACTCTTCTTCTCACTTGGTGTGTCTCTATGTCCTCTATCTTTTTTGATATCTATGGGGATAATGGTGTAAACACCTAAAGTTGACCTTGTTCTTTCCTAGCATCACCTAGACACTCACCTTGCTAAACTTTAATCCTAGGACCCTTTCATTCCCCTTTCATCAGCTAATTAATTAAATAAATTATATTTATTTATTTAATTAATTTTAGTCCATTTTATCCATTTCCTAAATTAATTAAATAAATTATATTTAATTAACTTAGTCCATGCTTCTCTTTAGCCACATTAATTAAATAAATTTTATTTATTTAATTAATTGATTTCTCCCACCCTGTCCTATAATTAATTTTCACTTATTCTAATCCTTATACACTTTTACTTATTAGTCTTAGCCGAGCTCATAAGAATAGGTTCTGTCCTTTCCACTTACAAGGTCATATAAATATCACTATCAATCAAGTCATTTCTCCTAGAACTAGAGCATCTGGCTATCACATGAGTTCTCAAGAACTATTATGTTGCTAGTGTGAGTAATCAACATTGTCAATATCAAATATCATTATCAAGCATCATTGAAGCACATCCACCATTCATCATGGTGCAACAAGTGTATTGTGGTAACATTATTTTTCTATTATATCAGTAAAAAATAAGCATATTATATCAAAATAAGATTGAATAGTGTATTAAGTAGTTTCTCAGTGCACACCAAGGACATCCTTTCCACTAAAAACCAAACATCCCTCTTGTAATCTCATACAAACCAAATTTGGCCTTTTTACAGATTGTCATCAAACTTTTTCAAAGCATTATACAAATCTTAATAATATTTTATTGTTGATTCCAAATTATTATATGTATTGAAATGAACCAAGCCATAAAAGGTGTACAATTTTTTGCAATTAAGAATCTTGAGTTTTAACATAGTAAATAGGCCATGTTGATTGAGAGGTAAACAAAATTTGTATTTATCCACTTCCTTTGTGTAAGATTTCGCTATGGAGATAGCCACCCAAAATCTAGAGGCCTAATGGAAAGCACATAGAAATGAGAAGATCAATATGACAAGAAATAACTATATTCCTATCAAAGAATGCAAATACAAAAATATACAACAATATTAATATGATATGAAAATACAATGAGAAGCCCTTGGTTATTTAGGCCAAGGTGAAACATAGGACAACATAAGATTATGAAAAATGTCTTAATCTTATGACATGAGACACAAAGTGATAAGTATCTTTAGTGTACCCTAAATATGCCCTAAGTAAACTTAACTAGACAAGTGTGAATATGACCTAATGAGGAACTAGTTAGGTAATGTACCCCATTCACACCAACACTTTCACCATTTCCTCAAGTAGAATCTTAATCACACTCACACATAATCTAGAATAATTCTAAATCCATCAAGATCATGCGATTAAGAATTTATATTTTTGTAACTCTAAATCCATCAAGATCATGTGATTAAGAATTTGTTTTTGTAACACCTTTTTCGAATATTTTATCTTATCAAAATATTAAATAGGAATAAATGGAACCATCACACAAACAACCCTTGCATTCCAAAGAAGTGTAGATAAATATGTTGAAACATTTAATCATTCTTGTCTTTGAAATTATGTTAGCATCTCCCATCATGGGCCATAGCTATTCCCTCTCAATAGTCTTGTAGATGAACTCTAGAGCATTGTAGCAATCACCACATACTTGATGGTTAATTAGGACCTATAGATAGTTATTCATGGTAATTTGCATATAATCCAAATGCAACAATGATCTTCTTTCTATTATGACAAAAGTAGTGTGACTTCTAATGATCTCTACTGTGAATATCTAATCTACATCTATTTATATTTATGTAGCTCATCCATGCATATATTTATAGCATGTTTGGAATACTTGCACATATTTAGTTTTCCTCATATATAGGCAATACATTATCTTGCATTGCCTTGTTTAATATGCTTGGTCTCATATTTTTTTAAGAATCTATCAAATGCTTTGCATACTAATCTGTATCTCTATTTGTTTGTGTAGCTAGCTCCTTTTGTAATGTACCCTATCCCAATTTGCCCTAAAAACCTTCTAATGATTACAAATTCCCCACTTGGGTTAGGGTTTCTAAGTTTACCATGCAATAAATAACTTGTTGGTGGAGTCCTTGATTGAACCTGCATACACCATATGAACAACATTGCCAAACATACATATATACTTGTTAGCATTAATCCATGATACATTAAATGTTATCAATCCATGTAGCCTAATGTTAACTAAGAGGAGTGATAGGGTGGGTCCACCCGAAACCATATGCCAATCTAAGAGGTTGTCTACCACAACATCTCCTTGTTGATGACTTGTACCTGCTTTCCCCAACCATGTCCCAACCTCGGCAAACACTTTGCCCACTTGTGAAAAGGGTGAAGTTTTAAGAGTGGTCTCAGTGCTTCCACTCCTCCATGGCCCCTCCTTTGGTTTGAGCGAACCATAAGTGGGGTTACCACTCCTCCATGGCTCAACCTTTTGCTTTGGAGTGGGCGGACCATAAGTGGAGCACACCACTCTCTTCCTCCCCCTTCCCCAGGTGGGTTTGACAATCAAATTCAAGCATTCAGATATTAACATACAGAAATAGACATATATTATGCATGTAGATGTTCAATCAGTTAGCAATTTAACACACACACACACACACACACACACATATAACTATTAGTGTGCATGGAGAATTAATCAAGTCAAACATATTTTTAAAAGTTGAGGTTAAGTATCTACTGCCTACACATTACATGCATCCAATATATATAAATGTAGATTGTTATTGTAAGAAGAGCTATGGTTATGAATACATGAAGAAATCACTTCCGCAAAAAGATAATTAAGCAGAGTGTATACAGAAATCAAACTGCTTCATCAAAGTATATAGATTGATCATATTTGTTCTACAAGACAAGGTAGAGATACACCTCATAGGAGTACTATGAATTCAGATTCTCCTTTACTGATTTCTTCCTTCTTCTCTTCTTTTCTTCTTGTTCTTTTTCCTGATGCCCTTTGCTATTGAGTTTCACTTCTTTTTATACCCATTGCTTGGCTTGAGGGATGTCTCCCTTCAATGTTTGTATCTGCTTCAATAGACATGTCTCTTGATCCTTTAATGCTTTTGATCTTTGATCTTCATTGTTCAGGTTCTAATCCAGATTATATGAGGGGATATGACATTCCTCCCCTCTCAATTTGCTTGTCCTCAAGCAATTTTAGGTTTGGATGTTTGAAGATTTCTTCACTTTCCCATTTGGTGTCTTCCTCTGGTAATCCTTTCCACTTAATAAAAAATTCTAGGATATTCTTGTTCCTTAATCTTTTTTCACACATGTTGAGGACTACTTCCGGTTCAAGAACTAGTTTGCCTTCATCATCTAGTGGAGGCAACTCTTTGCATGGGACAACTAGTTGTCCTAAAACTTTTTTCAACCTTGATACATGAAAGATGTTGTGAATGTGACTATCCCCGGGAAACTCTATTTCATACGCTACTTCTCTGATCTTCCTCAAGATTTTATAGGGTCCATAAAATCAGGGTTTAAGTTTTTCTGCGCCTCTCATCTTGAGGGATGATTTCTTATACAGTTGTAATCATAAGAACACTAGTTCTCCAACTTGAAAAGTTCTCTCAGTGTGATTTCAATTGGCATAGATCCTTTGCTGATTTTGTGCTTGTTGCAGATTATCCTTGAGGGCGTTCATAATGTCCCTATGTTGTTGCACAAAATCCTTTGCCCCAGGAACTTAGCTTTCTTGTGAGATTAAGTTTCCAAAGGAGGTGGGCTTGTACCTATATAATGCCTTGAATGGGCTTATCTTGATGGACATGTGGTGAGTAGTGTTGTAGCAATATTCTCCTAGATGTAGCCACTTCACCCATGTCTTCTATTGGCTAGTGACATATTTTCTCAAATATTCCTCTACCCATTTGTTCACAATCTCTGTCTATCCACCTATTTGGGGATGGTAACTTGTGCTAGGTGTAAGGTCAGTAACTGCCAATCAAAATAGTTCTTGCCAGAACTGGCTAAGGAATTGGATATCTCGATTACTGACTATATTCTAGGTAGGAAGACCATGTAGTCTAAAAATTTCTTTAAAGAACACTTCTACTACTTGGGAGGCCTAGTATTATGTGGATATGGCGAGGAAGTGGGCATACTTGGTGAGGCGGTCGACAATCACATAGATGCAATCCTTTCGCTAAACTTTGGGTAGTCCCATGATGAAATCCATGGAGATACTCTCCCATTTTTATTTGGGATTGGCAAGGGTTGTAGGAGACCTATTGGGTGGTTTTGCTCTGCTTTGTTCCTTTGACATGTTATGCATTCTTGTACATGCCTTAGTACATCTTTCTTGAGGCCTTTCCATGAATATCTTTCCCTTACTTGTTTGTAGGTCTTATAATACCATTGGTGTCCTGCTAGGGGATTGTCATGATACTCCTTAAGAATTTTTTCCTTCATCTTGGAGTTCGGCACGAGGAATATCCTATCCTTATATAGGATAAGTTATTCCACTACCTTGTACTCTTCGTCTGGTGGATGTCCCTCTAGGATGTTGTGGGCTTGGGGATCTTTTACATATTCTGTAATACTATCATTCTTCCAATCTACTGTTATGTGGGTCAAGGTGTTCAAGTAGGGTCATCTGGATAATGCATCAGCCACTATATTGTTTGTCCCTTTCATGTATTTGATATCAAAATCGTATGCTTGTACCTGACTTACCACTTTTGTTGTCTGTCATTTAGTCCTTTTGGTTCAAGAAATGTCTCAAATTGTTGTGGTCTATTTTAATGTGGAACTTTCCACAAACTAGGTATTGGTGAAACTTCGCTAAGGCATGCATTATGGCCAACATTTCTTTATCATAGATTGAATAGTGTTTCTCTGTTTCGGAGAGCTTCCAAATTTTGAACGCGAGGGGGTGTTTGTTTTGCATAAGAACTACACCAATTCCCTCTCCCGATGCATCACATTGTAGTTCAAAGGGTAGAGTGAATTCGAGGATGGCTAAGACAGGGCATGAACTCATGGATTCCTCTAGTTTCTCAAAAGCTTGTTGGGCTGTTTCACTCCATTCAAAAGCTCCTTTCTTGGTCAAATCTATGAGTGGGGTAGCAATTTTTGAAAATCACTTCACAAAGCGTCTATAGTAACTACACAACCCTACAAAGCCTCTTAATTGTGTGAGGGTTTTGGGTCTTGGCCATTCCTTAATTACTGCATTCTTCTCCTCATCTACACTTACCCCTTGAGCGTTGATCTTGTGGCCTAAGTATAATATCTCTTCTAGGCCAAATTCACATTTTGATGCTTTGGCATATAAAGACTCTTGTTCTAGAATCTTAAGGGTTTCTTTGATATGTTTGAGGTGCTCTTCCCACATTTTTCTATAGATAAGGATGTCATCAAAGAATATGAGGAGAAACTTTCTTAGTTGTTTGCAGAAGATATGATTCATACATGATTGAAAAGTTGCAGGAGCATTTGTGAGTCCGAATGGTAGGACTAAAAATTTAAAGTGCCCATAGTGGCACTGAAAAGTAGTTTTTGGAATATCTTCTTCCTCATCCTTATTTGGTGATACCCCAATAGTAAATCAATTTTGGAGAAGAATCGGGCTCCATGGAGTTCGTCGATTAGTTCATCTATTCTTGGTATAGGATAGCGATTTTTTATTTTTTTCTTGTTTAGGGCTCTGTAGTCTATGCACATTCTCATGGTGCTATCTTTTTTCTTAACTAGGACTACAGATGATACAAAAGGGCTAGAACTTGGTTGGATAAGGCCCATTTCTAGTAGCTCTTTAATTGTTTTTTCGATTTCTTCTTTGAACTTGTGGGGGTGCCGGTAGGGTGTGGTTATTACTGGTTTTGCTTCCTCTTCCAATTCAATGGTGTGTTCAAATCCCCTTTTTGTGGGTAGTCCTGGTGGAATCTCCCTAAACACTTTCTTATATTGGCCTAAGATGGGTTGGATGTCTATGTGAATTGCCTTGTTTTGTGAGGACGTTTTATCAAGGATCATGCATTGTGCAATCCATTCAGCTTGCCCATGCCTAAAAATTATTTCCATTCTTTTACATGAGACCATCTTTGGAGAGCCATCGGGTAATCCCTTTAGGGTGACCTCTTGTCCCTTATGTTGGAAACGAATGGTTAAATTTGGGAGGTCAAACATGAAGCATCCTAGTGAGTATATCCATAGGGTACCTAGTATTACATTAGCGTCTAAGGGTACCACATAGAAGTCCTCTTTGATGGGGTGCTTTCCTAGGGTGATTTCTAGTTGAGGAATTATTTTTGTGCATTAGACCTTGGCTCTCGTGGCGGTTGCTGTTGCAAAACACTTAAAGGTTATAGTTTTTAATTTCTTTTGTGCAACTAGTCTCTCATCAATGAAATTATGGGAGGCCCCACTATCCACAAGGGTGATGACCTTATGTCCTTTGAGGGTGCTCTTGATTCAAAATGGCCGATGTTTGGAAGCTTGAGAGATAGTGGCTAGAGTTACTTGTTCTTCATCTTCGTATCTTGCCCTTTTGTTGGGGTTTTCCTCATTTTCCCCTTGAGAGATTGCTTCTATTGTATGGGCTCGACTCTTCCCTTCTCATTTATGGTCCCTTGCCCATGGTCCTTGGCATTTAAAGCATAAACCCTTCCTTTTTCGATCGTCCATGGATTTACACATGTGACCACGTTCCACTTTTTCATTGCAATACATACATGTTCTTAGTGAAGCTTCCTTCTTATAACTTTCAGGTTTGGAGGGCATGTTAAATTTTTTGGGTCTATCTTTAGGTGGATGGTTATCTATACTTAGTCCCTGTTGAATTACATCCTTGAGTGTGGAAGGGTTAAGGGCACTTACCAACCCTTTGATAGGATCTTTTAATCCTTGGACAAATAGGTAAGTCAGTCTTCTTTTGGATATTTCAGGTACCATGACTGAGAGTTTTTGAAACTCGGTGACATATTCTTCCACAATTTCTTGTTGTCTTAGGAGTGTTAGTTCCTTGAAATACCATTTGGGGTGTTTTTGATCAAATCTTTGGATGAGTTCCTGGGTGAACTCATCGTAGGATGTTATATGTTGGTGATCTTCGATAATAAGACCATGATGCCACCAATCATGGGCTACTCCTTCCAGGTGGAAGATGACAAATGTTATGGCATTATTTTTTGTCATAGGGCTAAGTGTAAAGTATGTGTCCAATGTTTGGATCCAAGCACGTGCTGTTATCTTGCCAAATCCATCAAATTTTGGGACAGCCATCTTACTAATTCTTCCTTTTAGGTCTTTGTTAGATTCCCCTTTTTTTATTTGGTTTATCTCATCTTTTGGCATCATAGTAGTCCCTAAAGGAGACATCTTTCTTTATGATAGAACTTAGTTTTGAATATACTTCTGCTAGTTCTTCCACACTATTAATGGTTTAATTGGTTTCTTCATCTCCTGTCTCTTTTTCTTGTGGTAGGAAAGAGGGTCTAGTTGGCCTAGTGGTTGAGTCCTTCATTAAGTTATTATTTTCAGAGTGGTTTGAATAGGCAGCCCTTTCATTATTTGAATTTCCATTGTTATTTAGGTTTTGGATTGCTTGGAGGAAACGTTGAGTGTTTCTTTCATTTTGTTCCATTAGAGCTTGGGTGAATGTCCTCAATGTTACAAGTATGAGGTTAACCAGTGTTGTTATTGATGTCAACATACTCATATTGCATTGGTAAGAAGGTTTGGATGAGCTGTGTGTTGAGGATATTGAGAAAATTAGTCTCATTCAGGAACAGTGAAGAACAGTGATAAGAAGAAGGCAAATGTACTCAATAGGTTGAGAATCAGAGAATGCAGATTAAAGGGTTTGTAGATATGAGTCTTGAGATGATCCAGTTAAGATTTCAGAGGTCCGCATGAAGATATGAAAAAGTTGTGATCGGTCAAGTAGAACTGGTTCTGGGAGATGCTCTGGAGGGACAGAGTGTTACAAAAAGGTCTGGTGAGATCCGGAGGTGCATTATCAGACTTTGTGGATTGGAAGGAGTGTTTAAGATGTCCTTGTGATGTGTCATCTCAGTTTGTACAAAGTTTGGAGGTCCGGAAGAACCTTCTTCAATATGACAGTGGTGACAGACTGTGTTCTTGAAGTTCTAGATGAAGAGGAGAAGAGATTCCAGTGAGTAGAGAAAGTGTGGATGTACCTAGTCAATTAGGCAAGCTTGTGAAGGTTCTTGGATCATGTTGAGGTTATGTTGTTGGTCCGCATTGGTGGTAGGGCCCGGAATTGAAGATATTCTTCCGGATGAAGTTCTTGTTCAAACTAGCCGACCGGATGAGTTGTTCATCTTGCAAACGCTCTTATGGTGGCCGACTGGATGTGTTATTCATCTTGTGAATGTTCTTATGGTTGAGTGCCGACTTAGATGATCATTCCTAAGTCGATGTCTTGTATAAATAAAGGTTTGAGAATTCATTTCAAGTGGTGTAGAGCAGCGGATGAGTGTGGTATAGCGAAAGAGCGAAGGGCAGAGCAGAAGTATCTCAGGCTTAAATGGAACTGATCCAGACATGGTAAAGATGTCAATCTCCAGTTCAAGTTTGTGATTCTTATCACTTTGTAGACAGTGTGTCTCTTATAGGCAGTGTGCCTCTTTGTGAGCAGTGTGCTCGGGCAGTGAGCCCTAATTGGCATGTGCCATTCATTTTTCTTATTCTTCTAACAGAGAATAATCCTTGGGCTAATCACCCCATGGTTTTTCCCTTAACCAGGTTTTCCACGTCAAAATCTTGGTGTCCAATGTGTTGATGTTTATCTGCTCTTGTGTTTATGCATTATGCTTTCATGAATGGGTAACTGATATGCCATTAACTAACAAAGAAGAATCAAGTGTTTGAAGTAGAAGTAAGTTTTTGTACAACTGATTCACCCCCCTCTTAGTTGTGTGCCCTAGATCTAAGAAATGGTATCAGAGCCAAGTTCCTCTAAAAGGAGCTTAACCACTTGAGGAGATCCAGGATGTCGTCATATAAGAAGGATATTCCGAAGTTCGATGGAACCAACTTCACTCTCTGGAAAGGTCACATGAAATGTCACTTGGAGTGTATGGGAAAAGCATACTTGGCCATGGTCTCAAAACCATATGTACCTCCACAGGGTGGTCCGACAACTCTAAATGAAATCACAGATGCTGAAAACAATTTGCAGACCAAAGAAGCTCTTCTAAGTGCATTGAATGATTCAAAACTCTCAAATGTCATTGACCTACCAATTGCATATGAAATTTGGGTTAAACTGGAACTTCTGCATGAAGGAGATGAGTTTGTTAAGAGTGCAAGGTTGCGAAGTCTGAAAGGGAAATTTGAAAGATTGAAGATGAGAGATGATGAAAATATCACTACCTTTATGCCAAGAGTGAATGAGCTGGTGTGTGGAATCAGGAATGCTGGTAGAGTTCTGGATGAAAATGAAATTATCTGCAAGATTCTCAGATCCCTTCCTGCTGCCTACAAGATCAAGGTTGCTGCCATTGATGAATTCAGAGCCCATACAACTGTCACAAGAGAGCAATTGGATGGCAAACTGGCTGTATTTGAAATGACAGAGTTTGGAGATGATCCCCCCAAGACTGAATTTGCATTCAAAGCCAGTGCCTATGCGAAAGGCAAACAAAGATTTGATCCGGGAGAAAACTCTTCAAGAAAGCTGTCATGGTATGATCAAGCAAGGAAAGACATGGAAGAGGAAGAAGCAGAAACAGCTCATCTTGAGGCCCTCATTGTAAAGAGACTGCCAAGAGGATCCGGTAAGTATGAAGGAAAGTTACCTTTTAAGTGCTTCAATTGCAATAAGATTGGTCATTTTGCTTCAAGATGTCTGGAAAGATCTGCAAGGTCAAACTTTAATAGACAAAAGTTCCAAAAGAACTGTTATTATGTCATGAAGAAGTTGATAATGAGGGAGTGACAGATGATGAATCAGAGATAGGAGACAAATCCAGAAATGAATGGGTGTTTATTGCCATCAAGGAAGAAGAACCAATATCCTTTGAATCTGTCAGTCATAAGGTTGTAGAAAGAGCTTTGGCTGCCCAAGTTGAAGAAGAGGATGATTGGGTTATTGATAGTGGATGCTCTCACCACATGATAGGTGACAAGAACAAGTTCTTAGATTTGGAAAGGTATGAAGGAGGAATGGTAAAGTTTGGTGACAATTCTATAGGTAGAATCAGAGGTAGGTGAACTATTTCTCTTGATGGAAAGAGCAAAACTGGTAATGTACTGTATGTTGAAGGATTGAAGCACAATCTTCTCAGTGTTGGATAGTTAGTAGACAAAGGTTATGATCTCCGATTCAAAAATGGAAGATGTAGGATCTTTGAAAGCTCCGGAACTGAGATTGCATCCGGTACTCAAACAAAAGGTAATATCTTCCATCTGGTTGGTTCAAATAAAAGTTGTCTGTTTGTTCAAGTTGATCAGAGTTGGCTATGGCATAGAAGGATGTGTCATGTAAATTTTGATAACATCATCAAGATAAGCAATAATCAGGCTGTAAGAGATCTTCCAAAATTGGTGAAACCTACAAATAGTTTGTGCAAAGAATGTCAGCTAGGTAAACAGAGTAGAGTCTCTTTCAAAAGCAAAGAATAGTCCTCTACCGGATTATTGGAATTATTTCATACTGATCTATGTGGTCCAACAAGAATCAAGAGTTTGCAAGGTGATAGATATTTCATGTTACTGATTGATGATCATTCCCGGATGATGTGGGTTACCTTTTTGAAAGAGAAATCAGAAGCCTTTGAGAAGTTCAAAATCTTCAAGGCCATGGTAGAGAATTAGACCAGATTGAAACTGAAGTGTCTAAGGTCTGATAGAGGTGGTGAATTCACATCCGGTGAATTCATAGACTTTTGTGAGAAGCATGGCATAAAGAGACAGTTGTCTGCTCCTAGGACTCCATAGCAGAATGGAGTAGTTGAGAGAAAGAACCGGACCATCCAGGAAGCCTCCAAGACAATGATGATGGAAGTAAATGTTCCTCAGATGTTTTGGAGAGAAGCTGTCAGCACTGCAGTCTATACTCTTAACCGAGTTCAAATCAGAAGCAATACTGGTAAGACTTCTTATGAACTTTGGTTTGGTATAACTCCCACTGTGAGATATTTCAGAGTATTTGGTAGCAAGTGTTACATCAAAAGAGATAAAGACTTAGGAAAGTTTGATGCTAGAAGTGTTGAAGGAATTTTCTTGGGTTACTCCACTCAAAGCAAAGCATACTAGTGTTACAATAAGAGATTGAGAAAGATGATAGAAAGTACAAATGTGAAGGTTGATGAAGGAATTGAGAAGCCCTCAAGATTCTATGAATGTGATGAAGATGATCAGAATGATCCTCTGGTGCAAGGAGCTCCATCCTCCTCTGAAATTTTGATCCAGACTGATCCGGTAAATTAGGAAGAAGAAGTTTGTCTGAATGAGCCTGATCAAGAATTAGTAGTGCAAGAAACTCCCAAAGTTCCAAGGTATGTAACTCTAAATCACTCTAAAGATCAGATCATAGGTGACAAAAGTAAAGGGGTACAAACAAGGAGAAGAATTGCTCAAGATTCAAATGAATACTGTTTGATTTCAAAGATTGAACCTAAGACAGTTAATGAAGCTTGCAATGATGAAAACTGGACCAAAGCAATGGAGGAAGAGTTGATGCAAATTGAGAAAAATCATACTTGGGATCTTGTTCCCAGACCTAGAGATAAGAATGTGATTGGAACCAAATGGGTCTTCCGGAACAAACTGAATGAAGTTGGTGAAGTAATCAGAAACAAAGCTAGATTGGTCTGGCTACTCTCAAATAGAAGGAATTGATTTTGAAGAGACCTTTGCTCTGGTGGCAAGAATTGAAGCAGTTAGATTATTTCTTGCATTTGCTGCCTTCAAAGACTTCAAGGTATATCAGATGGATGTCAAGTCTACTTTCCTAAATGGTGACTTGGAAGAAGAAGTATACATTGAACAACCTGATGGATTTCAATTGTATGATCATGATAATATGGTCTACAAGTTGAAGAAAGCACTGTATGGTTTGAAGCAAGCCCTAAGAGCATGGTATGAAAGGTTGGATAAACATCTTGTGTAGATTGGTTTCAACAAAGGTACTACTGATAGTAATCCATATTTCCAAATAGATAAGGAAAACATCTTGATTGTTGAAGTATTTGTTGATGATATCATCTTTTGAGGAAAAGACAGTATGTGTAAAACTTTTGCAAATCAAATGAAAAGTGAGTTTGAAATGTCAATGCTTGGTGAAATGAATTTCTTCTTGGGTCTATAAATTACTCAGACAAAGAAAGGCATCTTTATCTGTCAGACCAAATATGCAAAAGAATTATTGAGGAAATTTGGAATGGAAGATTCAAAGCCAATGAACACCCCTATGGCAACCAGATGTAAGTTGAGCAAAGATGATGACTCTCCTAAGACAGATCAGACCAAGTACAGATCAATGATTGGAGGACTATTGTATCTCACTCAGACTAGACGAGATATAATGCAGGTTGTTGGTATTGTGGCAAGATTTCAGGCTGATCCCAGAGAATCTCATGTCATGGCAATCAAAAGAATTTTTAGGTACTTGAAAGGAACAGTTGAGTATGGTCTATGGTACCCTAGAGATCAGGATTTCTCTCTTCATGCATACACAGATGCAGATTGGGCAGGAGATGTGGATGACCGGAAAAGTACAAGTGGAGGAGCATTCTTTTTAGGAAAAAGGTTGGTTTTTTGGCTAAGCAAGAAATAAGAGGCAATATCTCTGTCTACAACTGAAGCAGAATACATTACAGCAGTAGGTAGTTGCACTTAGATTTTATGGATGAAGCAGATGCTAAGAGACATTAAAGTTGAATATGAGGAGCCTATCACAATTTTCTGTGATAATTCAAGTGCAATTAATATGTCTAAGAACCCGGTATTACACTCTAAGACTAAGCACATATCTATCAAGTTTCACTTTCTGAGAGAACAAGTGAACAAGGAAGAAGTTAGATTGGAGTATGTACCCTCCAAGGATCAGATTGCAGATATTTTTACTAAACCTCCTCCCAAGGACTCTTTTGATTATCTCTGGGAGAAGTTAGGGGTCATGGCCCCTCCGGTGATGAACTAGGATGCACTGATATGCATTAGTTTGGTGGATATCACAGTCATATCTTGTGATCCGGATTGATGATGGGGAGCTGCTACTAAGGGGGAGCAGCTGGTATGATTCTGATATGTTACAAGTGCAAGTATGAGCCCTTTTCCATTGATGTCAAAGGGGGAGAGAAGACATGTGAAAAACAAGTGGTTGATGATCAAAGGGGGAGCAGTAAAGGAAGAGAAGACATGTGAAGAGTTGTTGCTGATAGGGGGAGCTGTGACATAAAAGAGAAGTTCTTGTCTTGATGGTTTTTCACATCATATGTTGCCATCAATAACAAAGGGGGAGATTGTTGCAAGTATGAGGTTAACCAGTGTTTTCATTGATGTCAACATACTCATATTGCATTGGTAAGAAGGTTTTGATGAGCTGTGTGTTGAGGATATTGAGAAAATTAGTCTCAATCAGGAACAGTGAAGAACAGTCATAAGAAGAAGGCAAATGTACTCAATAGGTTGAGAATTAGAGAATGTAGATTAAAGGGTTTGTAGTTATGAGTCTTGAGATGATCCAGTTAAGATTTCAGAGGTCCACATGAAGATATGAAAAAGTTGTGATCGGTCAAGTAGAACCAGTTTCGGGAGATGCTTCGAAGGGACAGAGTGTTACAAAAAGGTTCGGTGAGATCCGGAGGTGCATTATCAGACTCTGCAGATTGGAAGGAGTGTTTGGGATGTCCTTGTGATGTGTCATCTCAGTTTGTACAAAGTTTGGAGGGCCGAAAGAACCTTCTTCAGTATGACAGTGGCGACAGACGATGTTCTTGAAGTTCCGGATGAAGAGGAGAAGAGATTCCAGTGAGTAGAGAAAGTGTGGATGTACCTGGTCAATCAGGCAAGCTTGTGAAGGTTCTTGGATCATGTTGAGGTTATGTTGTTGGTCTGCATTGGTGTTAAAGCCTGGAATTGAAGATATTCTTCCAGATGAAGTTCTTGTTTAGACTAGCCGACTGGATGAGTTGTTCATCTTGCAAACGCTCTTGTGGTGGCCGACCGGATGTGTTATTCATCTTGCAAATGTTCTTATGGTTGAGTGCCGACTTAGATGATCATTCCTAAGTCGATGTCTTGTATAAATAAAGGTTTGAGAATTCATTTCAAGTGGTGTGGAGCAGCGGATGAGTGTGGTATAGCGAAAGAGTGAAGGGCAGAGCAGAAGTATCTCAGGCTTAAATGGAACTGATCCAGACATGGTAAAGATGTCAATCTCCAGTTCAAGTTTGTGATTCTTATCACTTTGTAGACAGTGTGTCTCTTGTAGGTAGTGTGCCTCTTTGTGAGTAGTGTGCTCGGGTAGTGAGCCCTAATTGGCATGTGCCATTCATTTTTCTTATTCTTCTAACAGAGAATAATCCTTGGGTTAATCACCCCGTGGTTTTTCCCTTAACTGGGTTTTCCACGTCAAAATCTTGGTGTCCAATGTGTTGATGTTTATCTGCTCCTGTGTTTATGCATTATGCTTTCATGAATGGGTAACTGATATGCTATTAACTAACAAAGAAGAATCAAGTGTTTGAAGTAGAAGTAAGTTTTTGTACAACTGATTCACCCCCCCTCTCAGTTGTGTGCCCTAGATCTAACACTCAAGTTGTTCATTTGTTCACCCATGGTGTAGTTAGATGTAGAGTTATTAATTGAAGCTAGTTTCCTCTTTTCTCTTTCCAAAGCTCTTTCAGCCCTTTGGCTATTTTGCATCAACTATCTTTCACAAGATGGTAGGATTATGCTATGATACCACTTGTAATGTCCCCTGTCCTAGTTTTCCCTAATAACCTTCTAATGATTACAAATTCCCCACTTGGGTTAGGGTTTCTAAGTTTACCATGCAATAAATAACTTGTTGGTGGAGTCCTTGATTGAAATTGCATACACCATATGAACAACATTGTCAAACATACATATATACTTGTTAGCATTAATCCATGATACATTAAATGTTATCAATCCATGTAGCCTAATGTAAACTAAGAGGAGTGACAGGGTGGGTTCGCTCGAAGCCATATGCCAACCTAAGAGGTTGTATACCACAACATCTCGTTGTTGGCAAATTGTACCTGCTTTCCCCAACCATGTCCCAACCTTGGCAAACACTTTTCCCACTTGTGAAAAGGGTGAAGTTTTAAGAGCGGTCTCGGTGCTTCCACTCCTCCATGGCTCAACCTTTTGCTTTGGAATGGGTGGACCATAAGTGGAGCACACCACTCTCTTCCTCCCCCTTCCCCAGGTGGGTTTGACAATCAAATTCAAGCATTCATATATTAACATACAGAAATAGACATATATTATGCATGAAGATATTGAGTCAGTTAGCAATTTAACATATATATGTATATATATAACTATTAGTGTGCATGGAGAATTAATCAAGTCAAACATATTTTTACAAGCTGAGGTTAAGTATCTACTGTCTACGCATTACACGCATCCAATATATATAAATGCAAATTGTTATTGTAAGAAGAGCTATGGTTATGAATACATGAACAAATCACTTCCACAAAAAGATAATTAAGCAAAGTGTATATAGAAACCAAACTGCTTCATCAAAGTATATAGATTGATCATATTTGTTCTACAAGACAAGGCAGAGATAAATCTAATAGGAGTGCTATGAATTTAGATTCTCCTTTACTAATTTCTTCCTTCTTCTATTCTTTTCTTGTTCTTTTTTATGGAAATAGTCTGGACAACTGAGAGGGGGGGTGAATCAGTTGTCCCTAGACATTAACCTTTTATGAACCTTTTAAATCTTCTTTACAATCAAATTAATTATGTAAACATTTAACCATAAATCAACATATGAGCAGAAACAACATGAACACACAACACCAAAATTTTGATGTAGAAAACCTGGTTAAGAGAAAACCCACGGTGGGGGTTAACCCACAAAAATGCATACCCTGTTAAAATTAATTAAGAAAATAGAAGGCACAAGCCTTCGGGCACATTGCCTAGAGCTCACTGCTCAAGAAGAGGCTCACTACCTATAAGAAATTATGATTTATACAGAAATAATGAACTAAGAAATAGCATCTACATTCATGCCTGAATCAGTCCCCCTGAAGACTCAAGACTTCTGCTCTTATCTTAAAATCTTCTTCATAGATTCTTCACTCTATACTCCCTCACTCCTCTTCTTCTCTGGTCTGCTTTTGATCCCTTCTTTAGATTTAATTCATTGTGTACAAGGATGCTTTTCATCAACTCTTCAACAAGTATTTATATGCTCCATCAACCTTGGAATGATCAACAAGGTGGGCTAAACTTGATGCGGATCATCACACTGTCGGCCAAACACAACTGAGATTTGAATCTTCTTCTATAACCACGCCACACTTCATAAAATGCTCTTAGATCATCCACAACATGCTAGGAACATCTGGTCGACCAAGGCTGTGAAGAACATCAACCTCAAAGAAGAAATCTTCAATCCACAAGTTCAAACTTTAGTGCGGACCTCTAACATAGTAGCCACACGATCTAGGGACCTCCACAAGCACATTAAAATCACCAATAACATTCATTCTAAACCAAATTGCCAGATTCATTTGTATCTTCCTTCAGAACCTCAAGAACACTATCTGCCATGACTGTCAAACTAGGAGGATAGCTTGCGGACCTCCAAACCACAAACCACTAGAGTTGATGATACACACTGACTTCCCAAACACACCTTCAAATCTGTAAATTATAATTTTATATTACCGGAGCAATCCGGACCTCTTTCCTGTCACTCTGTCTTTCCTGAGTATTGTAGGAACCGGTTCAACTTAGATGGCCATAACTCCTTCAAATCTTCATGTAGACTTCTCAAATCTTAACTGGAGCAACCTCTGACAATCCTCTACATATCTATATGGTCTGCAAGAATTGATTGTTATTAATTTTCTCAATATCCTCAACAATCCGGTCTTCTATATAGACAACAACAGTTGACACTAATGGTAACATGAATATGTTGACATCAATGACAACATCACTTAGGCACATATTTGCAACAATCTCCCCCTTTGTCATTGATGGCAACATATGATGTGAAAAACTAAATTTAACTATCAAGACAAGAACTTCTCCCCCTTTCTCTTCTCACTTCTACAACTAATTTCTTCACTGCTCCCCCTTACATTAGTAACTAGTTTTTCACATGACTTCTCTCCCCCTTTGACATCAATGGCAAAGGGCACATATTTGCATACGGACTACTCCCCCTTTGAGTAGTACCTCCTTAACACCAATTCGGATCACAAGATATGAATGTGAATTCCACCGGACTAATGCACCTTAGTGCATCTTAGTTATGATCAAGAGGGGTAATAACCCCTAACTTCTCTCTGAGATACTCAAAAGTATCCTTGGGAAGAGGCTTAGTGAAGATATTTGCAATCTGATCCTTGGAAGACACAAACTCCAATTTGACTTCATTCTCATTAAATTTCTCTCTCAAGAAATGAAACTTGATAGATATGTGCTTTGTCCTTGAGTGCTATACCAAATTATTAGAAATGCTTATAGCGCTTGAGTTATCACAAAAAATTGTGACTAGCTCCTCAAATACAATTTTGATGTCCTTCAACATTTGCTTCATCCACAAAACCTGAGTACAATTATTTGCTATTGCTATATACTCTGCCTTTGTAGTAGACAGAGATATTGCCTCTTTCTTTTTTCTTATCCAAGAGACCAATTTTCTCCCCAAGAAGAAAGCACCACCACTAGTACTTTTTCTGTCATCCACATCTCTTGCCCAATCAACATCTGTATATGCATGAAGAGTGAAATCATTATCCTTTAGATACCACAGTCCATAATCAATTATCCCCTTGAGATATCTAAAAATTCTTTTGACTGCCATAACATGGGATTCTTTTGGATCAGCTTGAAATCTGGCAACAAGTCCAACTGCATTCATGATGTTAGGTCTGGTCTGAGTTAGATAGAGCAATCTTCCAATCATTGATCTATACCTTTTTTGATTTGCCTTTGGGGATTCATCATCTTTGCTCAACTTGCATCCAGTTACCATAGGAGTACCTACTAGCTTTGAATCTTCCATTCCAAACTTCTTCAACAATTCTTTCACATACTTGGACTGAGATATGAAGATACCTTTATCTGACTAAATAATTTGCAGACCTAGGAAGAAGTTCATCTCGCCAAACATTGACATCTCAAACTCACTTTTCATCTGATCAACAAATGCTTTGCACATACATTCATTTCCACCAAAAATGATATCATCAACAAAGACCTCAACAATTAGAATGCCCTCATGATTTATCTTGAAGTATAAATTACTATCAGCAGTACCTTTGCTAAATCCTAGCTTAAGCAAATGCTTATCCAATTTGGCATACCAGGCTCTTGGAGCTTGCTTGAGTCCATACAAGGCTTTTCTTAGTCTACAAACCATATCTCCTTGATCATACAACTGAAATCCTTTTGGTTTCTCAATGTAGACTTCTTCATCGAGATCTCCATGTAGAAATGCTGATTTGACATCCACTTGGTAAACTTTAAAATCTTTGAAAGCAGCAAAGGCAAGAAATAATCTGACTACCTCTATCCTTGCCACCAGAGCAAAAGTTTCTTCAAAATCAATTCCTTCCACTTGAGAGTAGCCTTTACATACCAATCTTGTCTTGTTTCTTACAACCTCACCATCTTCATTCAGTTTGTTCTGGAAGACCCATTTGGTTCCAATCACATTTTTGTCCTCAGGTCTGGGAACAAGATCCCAAGTGTGATTCTTTTCAATTTGCATCAATTCTTCTTCCATTGCCTTAGCCCAATTTTCATCATTGCAAGCTTCACTTACTGATTTAGGTTCAATCTTTGAAATCAAACAAATCCCTTCTTAATCTTTAGCAACTCTTCTCCTAGTTTAAACACCTCTATTTTTATCTCCTATGATTTGATCTTCAGGATGATTCATTCTTACATACCTGGGGGTTTTGGGAATTGTTTGAACTTCTATTTCTTAAGCTGGTTCCTCATCTTCTTTACAAATCTCTTGAGTTACTGGAGTTACCGGATCAATCTGGATTTGATCTTGCCTTCCTTGACTTTGACTTTCATCTTGATCATCTAAATCATATCCACAATAATTGAAAAAACCTTCTTTGTTTTCATCAACTTTAACATTAGCACTTTCAACAAGCTTTTTCAACCTCTTGTTGAAGCACTGGTAAGCCTTACTTTGAGTAGAGTATCCCAAGAATATTCCTTCATCACTTCTTGCATCAAACTTGCCTAAATCCCCATCTCTTTTGATATAGCATTTACTACCAAAAACCTTGAAATATCTTACAGTATGAGGATGACCAAACCATAGTTCATAAGGAGTTTTACCAGAATTTCCTTTAATCTGCACCCAGTTAAGAGTGTAGATAGTAGTACTCACAGCTTCCCTCCAATAAATTTGAGGAGCATTTGTTTCCATCATCATGGTCCTGGCAGCTTCTTGAATGGTCTGGTTCTTCCTTTCCACAACTCCATTTTGCTGAGGAGTCCTAGGAGTAGATAATTATCTTTTTATCCCATGCTTTTCAAAAAAAGCATCAAACTCATCGGAAGTGAACTCTCCACCTCTGTGAGATCTCAAACATTTCAATTTCCCACCAATCTCATTTTCAACCATCATCTTGAACACTTTAAACTTATCAAGAGATTCTAATTTTTCTTTTAGGAAGGTTACCCACATCATCTGGAAGTAATCATCAATCAACAACATGAAATATTTATCTCCTTGCACACTCCTAATTCTAGCAGGACCACAGAGGTCAGTATGTATCAGTTCCAATCTCCCACTTGAACCTTGTTCCTTACTTTTGAATGAGATTTTGCTCTATTTACCCAATTAACATTCTCTACACATACTCTCAGGTTTCACAAGTCTTGGAAGATCTCTCACAGCTTGAGTGGAACTTATTTTGACAATGTTATCAAAATTTACATGACACATGCTCCTATGCCATAACAAACTTTGATCTATTTGAGCAATCAAACAACTTTTGCTTGAACTACTTAAGTGAAAGATGTTACCTTTAGTCTAACTACTAGATGCAATTTTAGTTCTAAAGCTTTCCAAGATTCTGCATTTTCCATCCTTGAAACGAAGATCATAACCCTTGTCAACCAATTGTCCAACACTGAGAAGATTATGCTTCAATCCTTCCACATACAGAACATTATTGGTCCTATTCTTACCATCAAAAGAGATGGATCCTCTGCCACGGATTCTACCAGCTGAGTTCTCTCCAAATTTCACAAGTCTTCCTTCATAATTTTCAAAGCTTAAAAACTTACTCTTGTCTCTAGTCATATGATGAGAATATCCACTATCAATCACCCATTCATCCTTTTCAACAACTTGAGAAGCTAAGGCACTTTCTACATTTACACAGCTAGCAGATTCGGTAGACATTGAATTTTCTTTAATAGTAATGAACACCCAATCACCTTCTCCATGATCAGATTCATCATCTGTGACTCCTTCTTCTCCAGCTTCTTAGACATAGTAACAATTCTTATGACCCTTGTACTTGTTAGGGTTTAGTTTTGAAAACCTCTTCGGACATCTTGCGGCAAAATGACCAATCTTATTACAAGCAAAACATTTGAGTGGCAACTTTCCTTCATACTTACTAGATCCTTTTGGCATCCGTTTGGCAATGAGAGCTTCAAGATCTACAATTTCTAATTCAATATCTTTAAGATCCTTTCTTGTCTTCATAAGTCTGTTTGATCTTGTAGAAGAGCTTTCACCTGGATCATATCTTTGCTTTCCATACACATCGGCCTTGAATGCAGATTTAGACTTAGGAAGAGAATCTCCAAACTCAATCATTTCAAATGTAGAAAGCTTGCCAACTAACTGATCCCTTGTAACTATTGTTACTATCTGAATTTCTTCAATGGATGCAGCCTTGTGTTTGTAAGCTGTAGGTAAGGATCTGAGCACCTTGGCAACAATTTCTAATTCATCCAATACTCCGCCTACATTTCTAATACTGGTCACAAGTTCATTTACTTTCTGCATGTAGGAAGTAATGTTTTCATCTTCACTCATTACTAATCCTTCATATTTACCCTTTAAGCTTTGTAGCTTGGCACATTTAACATATTTGTCACCTTCATACAGATTTTCTAGTTTACTCCAGATTTCATGAGCAGTTTGCAAATCCAGGACATTTGCCAATTTGGTATCAAAAAGGGCACTTAGCAATGCTTCTTTGGCTCGAGTGTTGCATTTAGCATCTCTGAGTTCATCTATGTTTGAAGGTCCAATCTTTGGAATCTTATACACATTCTTGGTAATTGTCCAAAAGCCATCACCCATACATTCTAGATGACACTTCATGCATACCTTCCAGAGGGAGTAATTTGTTCTATCAAATCTCAGACTTTCCTTCTTGTAGATTGACATCTTAGATCTCCTCAAGCGGTCAGGCTACTTTTAGAGGAACTTGGCTCTGATACCAATTATTGGAAATAGTCTGGACAACTGAGAGGGGGTGGTGAATGAGTTGTCCCTAAACTTTAACCTTTTATAAACCTTTTAAATCTTCTTTGTAATCAGATTAATGATGTAAACATATAACCATAAATCAACATATGAGTAGAAACAACATGAACACACAACACCAAAATTTTGACGTGGAAAACCTAGTTAAGGGAAAACCACGGTGGGGGTTAACACACAAGAATGCATACCCTATTAAAAGTACTTAAGAAAATAGAAGGCACTGTTGATAACTGAGAGGGGGGGTGAATCAGTTATCTTAATTATTTCAGCTTTCTGAACTTTCTTAATAATTAGTGCAACATCAATTCAAACAAGCAATCTTAATCATGAAATGGAAATAAACATGACACAATATTTTTGATGTGGAAACTCTGTTAAGGGAAAAACCACGGGGTGATTAACCCAAGATTGTATTCTCTGTTAGAAGAATAGGATTACAAAATGGCACTTGCCAATTAGGGCTCACTGCCTGAGCACACTGCTCACAAGAGGCACACTGCCTACAAGAGACACACTATCTACAAATTATAAAGAGTGTAATACAATACTTGAACTAATAATAAGCATCAACAAATGCTGGAGTTTAGTTCCGGTTAGGCTCTGTATACTGATTTGCTGCACTTCATCTTTCTTCTTCTTTTATGCTGCTCTTCTTTCACATACCGAATCTTCCTTTCTGCTTTTATTTGGCTCTACTGCTTTTCTTCACACATCACTTACAACCACAACACATCTCATAACTAAATCCATCTTGTATATATATCCACACAAGTGATTTCATCACCTTTCTAGTCGGCACCCGGAATAGTCAATATTTTCATAAACTCTGATTTGTCGACTGAATCCTTGCTTACCAAGTAATGTGGATCAAGGATATACTTGTGGAAATCATTAATCATGTCGTCCAAACATAATTCATTCCTTCATAACCTTTACCAACATCAGTAACACATTTGTAATAATGTCTGATGTTCTGCCAGTCAATTCTTCCTCTGTTCACATTGTCACTTGGGAACCCGACACTCAAGCATTCATATCTCTTTATCCTTTCCACATTGGAGGCTCAAACCTTGGAATCTATTAGTCAAGATACTCTTGACTTCCCCAAATCCGCACTTCACTGAGTACTTCTACTGAGAGATCCGGACCTGTCTGTCGGACCTTACTGACTACTCTGTTCTTGCTTACCGGACCTCAACACTTCTTCAATCTGACTTCCGGTGAGGACTTATCATGCATTGCAGATGTGTGGGATAACCTTTGTTTCCATCAATGACAACATTCATGAATCCATATAGTGTTTCTTGCCAACAATCTCCCCCTTTGGCATTGATGGCAACACTTATTGAAAAATGACTAAGTGTTTACACTATGCTCCCCCTTGGCTGATGCTCTATTTTTATATACATTTTCCAGAGCTCCCCCTTAGTTGGATTCCTCATTTTTCACTTCTCTTCACTCCCCCTTTGACATCAATGGCAAAGGGTAGGGTCCGCAAATCAAAACTTTCAAAAGTTCAACTATACTTAGCCGCATAAGTATATACATATGGTATACTTACATATACTTAAGTATGTCTGCAAAAGTTGTCTTCAATTGAATAAATTCTGTAGCCCAACTTTGCTTCATTCTGTCCAAAATTGAAATATGTCCACTCAACAGGAATGCAAACGCATCTGCCCTTTTTAGATCTGTTGGATCATTGGTCTGGACTGTGATTTGAGCTTCACTTATGGCCTCATGCATGGCCTCTAACTTAGGGATAATGATCCTTCTAAGTTCACCCATTCGGCTAATTATGTTCTTCCTTTCCTTCTCAAAATTCTTTATTGCATTTGTGATTGCAATAGTCTAACACTCTTGATTTACTATAGAGGATGAGAGAGGATCAAAACTTTGAGACAGACTTAATAGTTTATCCTCCTATTCTTTTACTTTCCTCTCAATATCTTTGGTCACTGTGGGCCAATATAAGCAAAATTTGTACATATTTCTGCAATCTTTAAGAGCATTTTCCAAGCTCTTTATCCCAATATCCATAACTTTCCTATCATTTGTTATCAGACCCTGTACTTTGGAGAATCTCTTATCCAAAAACTCCTTCCAGACCTTTTCTTCAGCTGACTTCTCTAGAGAATCAAAATGTGTGCTAACACTGTTGACTAGAGTTTTGAGATTACTAGAGGAAGAGATTGTGGGATCCTTTTGAAAAGATGGCATGATCTTTTCCAACACTTCAAATGTTGCCTCTATAAGCTCACAGTCTTCCATGTGAGATTTCAGTAGTTTCTCTTTGACCTTCACATTTGCAAATGAAGCTATTTTCATTGTTTGCACCGGAGATAGAGAGTCAAAATTTAATGGCCCTTTTAATAGTTCCGGTTCATCAATCTCCATAGTTGCTTTTGTAAAAAAGTCCTTGACTAATTTTGCAGTGTCTCTTGTCGGAGACAGATTTTTCTTTTCTTCTGCAGTCACAGAACTGTCTTTTGGAGCTTTCTCCCCTTCTACATTCTTATCACTGGCATCTTCTTTTCCCTTCACCTCTGCTTCTTTCTCCTGTATTCTTTCTTCTCCTTTAGATCTAGAGACTGTAGGGGAAACCGGAGGAGAAATGTTAGTCTGTTCAAGGGCCACCCCTTCCAGAGCAGAGGATTCCAAGTCCTTAGCTGTTTCTGCACTGGTATTCATTACCTCTTCTGTTATTTTCTTAGTAGACTCTTCTGCAACACTTGTGGTTGAGGGGTCAGTACCCAAGTCCTCTATAATAGGAAGATTAAATCTTTTGAAGGCCTTTCAGAGGATCTCTTCTGTGTCCTTGGCTACCTTGTCAATCTCACCAAGCATAAGTTGATTCATCCTTGCTTTGCTTCTGAACTCATCCTTACAATCTTTGAATACCATAGTCATTGTCTTGGGGTCGATTGAAGGATATAGCTGAATTGCTATTTGTTCCTGGATTTCTATGTCTTTGGCTTGGGCATTGTTCTTTCTTATTTCTAGTTCCTTCTCCAAGCTTTTGGGGATCAAAGATATAATTTCAATGAATGCTTTGTTGTAGATATTTAGGTACCTGACTGTGGCATCTTGTAATATCATCTGATCTGCTTCACCATAATCATCATAAAACTCAACCATTGGCTGAAGATTTCCGTCCACTGTGACTGATTTGATTATGTCATCAATGTGAAGAATGGGTTTTTCAACATATTCCTCTGTCTTTTCTTCTTCCTTCTGTTCGGTAGAAGGTTGACCGGATGTTTTCTTCTTTTTCTTCATTTTCCTGATTTCTTCATTAGATTCAGTCTCCTCTTCATCCCTTCGACTGGCATAATCTCTTGTAGCTTTTGTCTTTGTTCTATTCTCTCCTTTGCCGGATGATTGTGCTTCCAGTTTTGATGTCCTTGAGCCTTTGGCAGTGGTAGGTGCAGATCTCTTTGATGATCTGGTTCGGGTGGAAGGTTTTGCCGAAGCACTTTTCTCATTTTTCTTTTTTGCCTTCTTCTTCTCTTCCTCATCCCTTTCCACCTTTTTCCTATGGGCATCAAGTGCCTCCTTTGAGATGCCAAGGCCTTTGGCGACATTTTCTACTTCTTTTCTCACCTTCCTCTTGATCTTTGGTTCTCTGAGTTCCACATGAATCTTTACACTCAGCTCCTCAAAGGTTCCAAACCTTTCTACCTTTGGATCCTTTGGTTGACTTAGCATGTGTTGAACATGCAGCTCCACAATTTGTTCATCAACTTCATACCCCATGGGCATGATCCATACAGTTCTTGGTTCTACTACCTCCATTAGGCACTGATCAGTCTCTACAATAAAACATACTGTGTCTTTGTAATTCTCAACAAGAGACTGGGGAATCCTTTCTCTTGCATGCATCATGTTCTAAAAATTCTTGAAATATCCCCACAAGGCTATATTTTGTGCTTTGTCATCACCAAGTCCATGCAAATAATCTTTGATTTGGATAGCTACTGGTCTATCATTCTGCCACACCCAGCCACTAGATCTGGGAAGCTCATTCATAAAGTAGAAGAATAAGCACAATATTAATCCACCATACTTGAATGAATTCTTTTTATCTTTCTTTATTTTCTGTAGATTCTCAAAGAGTTGGTTCAAGAGAAGCTGACAAAGATCGTAGTCGGCATCCTTTCTTAGCATTTCATAAGCGGTGTAGATGGCCATTCTAGGTACTGAATTTTCCCTGCTAGAATGATATATTTTATATCCAATGATCATGGAGGCAAACTTCACATCCGGATCAGAGATGTCATCTACTGTCATTGCTCTTTTGTCAAACTTGGATCCGGTAGCCTCACTCATAGTTTTATTCTTCACAGATTTAAGAATAGGAATCCCACCGGATGAATGTAATCCAGTAACTACCCTGATGGCATCTTTTGTAATTTTGAAAGGTCCATTTAGCCACATGAAGTTGTCATGTATTCTGCTCAAAATATACCTGACCCATTCATCCTCAGTAAAATAGGGGAAATGTATGCATTGTGCAAAGTGCTTATTCCAGAGGCCTTTGTATTGGGGTTTGAGCTCAAATGAATCATCTAGTAGTTATTTGTGATAGATATTTCTTAGTTTGAATTCCCCAAACTCTTCAATATTTGCATGTATGTAAACCCTAATATCTTCAGTGTGCAAAACACCATGCAGAACACTAGAGAAGGCTCCTAGGGGATCTACCTCCAAGGATTTGTATGGATGCTTCTTAAATATGGGGTGAGGTCTATCAGAAATCTTTACTATATTCAGAGTAGCCATCATCAAGGAATCTTACTGAGAATACCTTTTACATTGTTTAGGGCACACACGATGAAATCCATATTGAGCCGTATGAAGAATCGTCTTGCACTTTGGGAGAAGTAGTTGCAAAGCTACTTTTCTCTTTTCTTCGAATGTGAGTGTACAAATGATGAGTGAATGAACTCTTTTATTTCTAAGAAGCCCTAATTTTCATTTTGCAATAAATGTGCAACCTAATTCGTTCCGGTTTGCCTTGTTTGTCTTATTCAGAGACAAAACCTTTCCGGATCACTGAGACAGATTTCAAAGTTATTCTAGGAGAGTAGTGATAATCTATCTTCCTTTCATTAGTCATTTGATCTATTTGCAGATCAAGACACCTTAGTTTGAATCATACCAGACCAAACTTGTAAGGAATCTATTTTTACCAGAAGACTATTTTACTGGATCAATTCTGGTTGGATTAGTTTCTTCAAATCTTCTTGCGGATCTCTCAAATCTTTACCATACTCCTTTTAGATGTTTCTTGTATGACCCCTTTTAATCTGCAGCTCTCCTTGTGCCAGTTCCAGCACCAATTGACTGGTTGGGGGAACAAGGTTTTCTTTGTGTCTCCCCCTGAGCCAGAGCTCACTTTTTAATTTCTGGAAGGAATATCAGCACCAGAGTCTGGTGTGGATCCATCCCCTACATTCTTTGTACTTTTCTTTACCCAAATCTTGTTCATCTCACTTTGAACTTCATCTGCATTTACTTTTTGTTTTCCCTTATCTTGATTCTGATTATAATATACCGGACCTCTTTTATCCTGATTCTTGTTTCTACAGAATTTTGCTATATGTCTGGATCTATTGCAAATTTGGCAAACAATGTTTCTTTGCATATTTGATTGATATCCTCTTGATCTGCATTGATTAGCCATATGACCCATTCTATTGCATGCAAAGCATCTACCATTGAATGAATTATTCATTTTCATATTTCTGCATTCATGAGATTTGTGACCATACCTTTTGCAGTTGAAGCATTGTCTAGAGAAGGATGTATTAGTTTGATTCATTCTCCTTCTGCACTAATTAGCTTTATGACCAAAGTTATTGCAGTTGTGGCAGTATCCATTGAAGGATGGATATCTTTGAGCATTAGGATGCCTTACTGGAGGTCTTCTAGGCCTGTTCCTTGGATTTTCTGATCCAAAATTTTTTTGACCAGATTTGGAGCTTTCTCCTTTCTCATAACCCAAACCACACTTGTCATCTACCCTCTTTTGACTTCCAAGAAGAACTTCAAGTTGAGTATAACTTATCTTAAATTTCTCTTTATACTCATTTGCTGTTTGAAGATCTCTTTTGAGAGAGACAATTTGATCCTCAAGTTTTTCTTCATTATCTTTAGCATCTTCAAGATCAGATTCAAGATGACTGATAATTCTATCCATCTTGTGGCAATCTTTTGATTTCTCCTTGAGAGATTGTCTTAGATTATCTTCAGTTTTTCTTTTCTCTTCAATCTCTTGGGTAAACTTTATAACTCCTGATTCCATTTCATGTCTTACCATAATGATTTCTTTTGATAGCTTTTCACATAACTTGGTTTTCTCCTTTAGATCTTCATTTGCATTATTTGCTTCACCTTGACTTGCCAATTGCTTAAGTAGCTCCTTTCTCTTTTTCATAGAGAGACTTAATTTGTCTTTTAGTTCTCTCATGAAATCATCAGCCTATTTGAGTCTTTCCTTTAATTCATTGACTTTAGAGTTTGACTGCTCAAGATCATCAAGGGCAGTCTTGAGTTGCTCCCTTAAACCATATACATCCATTTGAATTCCTAGATCTTCCTCAAGCTGTTAGACTTCTGTTAGGAGGAACCTAGCTCTGATACCAATTATTGATAACTGAGAGGGGGGTGAATCAGTTATCTTAATTATTTCATTTTTCTAAACTTTCTTAATAATTAGTGCAGCATCAATTCAAACAAGCAATCTTAATCATGAAATGGAAATACACATGACACAATATTTTTGATGTGGAAACCCTGTTAAGGGAAAAACCACAGGGTGATTAACCCAAGATTGTATTCTCTGTTAGAAGAATAGGATTACAAAATGGTACTTGCCAATTAGGGCTCACTGCCCGAGCACACTGCTCACAAGAGGCACATTGCCTACAAGAGACACAGTGTCTACAAATTATAAAGAGTGTAATACAATACTTGAACTGATAAGAAGCATCAACATATGCTGGAGTTCAATTCCAGTTAGGCTCTGTATAGTGATCTGCTACACTTCATCTTTCTTCTTCTTTTATGCTTCTCTTCTTTCACATACCGAATCTTCCTTTCTGCTTTTATTCGGCTCTACTGCTTTTCTTCGCACATCACTTACAACCACAACACATCTCATAAGTAAATCCATCTTGTATATATATCCACACAAGTGATTTCATCACCTTTCTAGTCGGCACCCAGAATAGTCAATATTTTCATAAACTCTGATCTGTCGGCTGAATCCTTGCTTACCAAGTAATGCGGATCAAGGATATACTTGTGGAAATCATTAATCATGTCGGCCAAACATAATTCATGCCTTCATAACCTTTACCAACATCAGTAAGACATCCAGAATAATGTCTGATGTTCTGCCAGTCAGTTCTTCCTCTGTTCACATTGTCACTTGGGAACCCGACACTCAAGCATTCATATCTCTTTATCCTTTCCACACCGAAGGCTCAAACCTTGGAATCTATTAGTCAAGATACTCCTCTTGACTTCCCCAAATCCACACTTCACTGAGTACTTCTACTGAGAGATCCGGACCTGTCTGTTAGACCTTACTGACTACTCTGTTCTTGCTTACCGGACCTCAACACTTCTTTAATCTGACTTCTGGTGACGACTTATCATGCATTGCAAATGTGTGGGATAACCTTTGTTGCCATCAATGACAACATTCATGAATCTATATAGTGTCTCTTGCCAATAGGCACATGCCTTCGAGTGCACTGCCCAGAGCTCACTGCTCAAGAAGAGGCTCACTACCTATAAGAAATTATGATTTATATAGAAATAATGAACTAAGAAATAGCATCTACATTCATGCCTGAATCAGTCCCCTTGAAGGCTCAAGACTTCTTCTCTTATCTTTAAAATCTTCGTCATAAATTCTTCACTCTATACTCCCTTCTCTCCTCTTCTTCTCTGCTCTACTTTTGATCCCTTCTTGGGATTTAATTCACTATGTACAAGGATCCTTTTCAACAACTCTTCAACAAGTATTTATATGCTCCATCAACCTTGGAATGATCAACAAGGTCGGCTAAACTTGACGCGGATCATCACATTATTAGCCAAACACAACTAAGACTTGAATCTTCTTCTATAACCATTCCACGCTTCATAAAATGCTCTTAGATCATCTGCAACATGCTAGGAACATCCGGTCAGCCAAGGCTAGGAAGAACATCAACCTCAAAGAAGAAATATTCAATCAAGGCGCTCAAACTTTAGTGCGGACCTCCAACATAGTAGTCACATGATCCAGAGACCTCCACAAGCACATTGAAATCACCAATAACATTCATTCTAAACCAAATTACCAAAATCATTTGTATCTTCCTTTGAAACCTCAAGAACACTATCTGCCATGACTATCAAACTAGAAGGATAGCTTGCAGACCTCTGAACGACAAACCACTAGAGTTGATGATACACACTGACTTTCCAAACATGCCTTCAGATCCGCAGATTACAATTTTATATTACTAAAGCAATCCAGACCTCTTTCCTGAGTATTGCAGGAACTGGTTCAACTTAGATGTCCATAACTCCTTCAAATCTTCATGTGGACTTCTCAAATTTTAACTGGAGCAACCTCTAACAATCCTCTACACAGCTATATGGTTCGCAAGAATTGATTGCTATTAATTTTCTCAATATCCTCAATGATCTGGTCTTCTATACAGACATCAATAATTGACACTAATGGAAACAAGAATATGTTGGCATCAATGACAACATCACTTACGCACATATTTGCAACATTTTTTCCCGATGCCATTTGCTATTGAGTTTCACTTCTTTTTATACCCATTGCTTGGCTTGAGGGACGTCTCCCTTCAATGTTTGCATTTGCTTCAATAGACAGATCTCTTGATCCTTTAATGCTTTTGATCTTTGTTCTTCATTGTTTAGGTTTTAATCCAGATTATATGAGGGGATATGACACCTTTGCATTGCAGAGGAGTTGAAAAAAGTTGCACACATATACTTTTCCCTACGTAGGTAATGTAGTTTCTCTTGTATTGTCCTTTTCCTCTTGAATCTATACTTTTTTAGTTTAATACACATAAGAACATGCCAATGTAGATCAAAACACATAACATCTTGATATATATATTTTCATTGTTTTCTAAGACCTACCAAGACACACAACACCAAAAATAAGTATATATTGATGGTTTTATCTTTCCACCATCCATTCATGAACTGAAAATAATATATGGACTCAAGACATAACTATGACTTGTAATACATTCAAATGAACAATATTAATGATCTAGAAAAAAATATGATATTTGAGTGAACTTAAGAGTATCATCACATTCAAGAACACCATTGAGATTGATCTAAACTTTAGGAAAATCCCTAACTTGAGATGGGAAGAATTACTATATAAAATGATAGCAAAATTTCAAACCCTAAAAAATCTTCCATTATGTAAATAGTAATTTTTTTATCAAACCATACCATGAAAGCCCCAAACTTACACTCTCTAGGCCAATAAAACCTTCCTATTTCTGCCAAGTACAATAAAACAAGCAATTAGAATGCTAGAAAGCCACTAAAAATAGTAAAAAAACATAGCTTTCTCATGTAGAATTGAGCAACATGGCCTAAAAAGAAAATCAAATACAATCTTACCTTGTGATGAAAATTTAGGAGCTTCCTTTGTAAGGTTAGGTTGGAGAATTAGTTTGTACATAATTGTATAGGTACAAAACTTGAAGAAAATGCATTTTTCTAGAATTATGAAAGGGATGTCCAAAAATGTTGTTGTATATATATCTTTTAATAAATTGGCAATCAAACTCCACTATGTCAAGTGTGTGTGCCTCTACATTTTACATTCATGTATATCTTATATGTTACATACCTTGATGAGCCATGTCCAAGACAATAAAAACCACAACATTTGACAAAGTTTCTCTATCCTTTATGCTTTGATGGATGTCCATATCTTAAATTCCAAAACTCCCATTTTGGGCACAAGATAGGAGTATGCCACCAATGGTTTATTGATTGGGTCACAAATAGGTTGGATGAGTAGTACTTCAATGTACCAACATATGTAGTATGAATAGATATAAACATTACAAAATAGTTTTTTTTCCATTCCAATGAGCTTGTGAAAAATTAGAATACAACTACTTAAAGAAAAAAAAATGTAACAACATTAGAAAAGTTGATTAATCTTCCCCCTTGCACAATTCCCCAAGCAACTTAATGAAAAAATGATGTGCCAAAAATAGTAAAGGTGAAGACTTAAGTATCCATACATATTACATATCCATACATATTGCATATGTTGGTCTGTTAGAGTACTACTTGCCTAACATGTCTATGACCTAATCAATTCACATGTATTTTTATTTCCAAATAAGGAATGTATCCTCTCTTGCACTATCTTGCGTAATATGATGTGTATGACCAATTATATTCTCCAAGAGGCTAGAAACACAATATTTTAAACAAGATGATGCACGAGAAATTACATTGTCTTCTTGGATAAAAGTAAATATGTACTACATTTCCCAACCCCTCAACAATTTGTAGAAGGTATGCTTGGCTATAATTAATCAATTGATTAGATAGTTCTTTCTTAAAAAATCCAAGCTATATGTGCCCACACATGTTATCATATTCATATATATTGTTAAAAACCTTACCTCTTTGGGTTTCAACCCATTTGGTGAAGCTTATGATAAATTAATCTATATCAATCTTCTTAGTATCTTATACAACTATAATGAATCCTAGCTAAAATTGAACTAATGAGACTATATGCAAGTTGAAATAAAATTTTGGTAGAATTATCCATTAAAGACTAGACTCATTGGAAAAACTATATTCATGTTTTGATTTCTAATTATACAAATAAAATAAAATAAAAATTACAAAAAGAAATGAATTACCCCATTTACATTGAAAAGAATTAATGGCTTGATGCTTCTACAACCTTTAATTGTTGAGTCTAATATAATAAGTTTTTGCAAAAAAAATAAATTTACAATTACCTTACAAAATGAGCAAATAGGTTAGTGGGAGTGAAAATACTCTCTAGCTTACCAATAGCAATGTCATTGTCTAGTAGACATAGATTGAATAACACTACACATTTTTCACACTCCAATTACAATCATAAAAGGACATTTCCATACTAGTAATCTTGATCTCACAACATTATATAAATAAGACTAGCTAAAATAAGCATTGGACATTCTACTTACTACACATTACCCTTTTGAAGACTTCTTGAAATAAGACTACTAACATGTAAAGCAAAAGTAGATAATACACTAAAGAAATGCCATGATTTCAAGCCATGTTTAAAATGGTAAAGAGGTTGTGAGAATCCATTAAAGCATAATTAAAAGTGAAATTTTGTAAGATGTATTTATTGAAAGTGTCACTTCCAATCATCATAGCCTTCACAAGAACTTATGTGTAAAATTCAATAAAGAGAAATTTCTACACAAATTTTGTCTTGAATAATTTAAATTTGTGATTAATTTTCTTTATCTATTTTATATTGTGTGGATGGGATTTGAAGTTCCTTGTAGATTCCTATGGTGTTCACTAAAATGGTCCAAGTTTCCAAACATGTAAGGTGTATATTCACTGAGAGACTTTGGAATGCATGTGTACATCATCCCATTCAATATGTGGAAAAAAATAGAGTTTCTTTAGGCAATTATTAAATGTACACACACATACATTTGGATATTTGAGCAACGTAAATCAATTCAAATATATATGTACACAAATATACATATCTATCATATAAGTACATGTATATTTACATATGCATCATATGTGTAAATATATAGTTATATGTACATTTTATCTGTAGTTATGCACTCATCCTTTTTTAAGATTTCCATTAGATGCTTTGTATGCTACTTTACAACATCACTAAACATGTTGGGAAAAAAATTTAAACTACAGGATTATCAATCTCAATAGGATCATTTCCCATACACAACATATTAAACAAAACAATGCAAGAGCAACTAAATTGTCTACTTGGGTGAAATCACATCTATGTTGTCTAGAACTATTTTATTCTATTTGTAATATCAATCATTTTCATCTTGTAGATTTTCTTGAAGGCACATGTAAGAGATGTGTATGAGTTCTTTTGAATACATAAGAAGCTTTGTGTGTGTGTGTGTGTGCGCGTGTGCGTGTATTAAAAAAAAAAGAAAAGAATGCTCCAAGGCCTTCACAACCTACTTGGAATGTGTAGGCTGGACATTCATCAAGAGATGTGTTGCAAGCAACAGTCTCAGTATTTGTGCTATGGCCTCAGAGCCTTATTTCCTCTTCCAAATTTGTGTGCTTGTCTGTGTTTGATACATAGACCCAATAGAACAACCTTCAGAACAGATCTTGTTCAAGTAAGGTCATGTGTGTGTGTATATATATATGAATGACTTTCTTTCCTAGTCATTTCTTCATAGTGTAATGTTTGTTTCTTGATAAATGGGCCAATGAACATGTCGTTCTTTATATGTATTATTGAATGAGTAATTTATTGATATACTATTAAACTAAGTTTGTTAATAAATCCATATTGCCAATATCTGATCATACACTGACCTTTTTCCAAAAGTTTGTACAGTAGATGAATGCAATGCAAATATGTAATGCAATCTAACATTGAGAAAAACTTGTTTTTTACTATAGTAAATGCACCCATCTTTTGGCATAGTATTATGAATGCCATTTGCATTGAATTGACCCATATGAAGATTTAAAACTACAATCCTTCACAAAGGGATATGAAGTGGAAGAGAATTTGGCATGCAAGTAGTTCCAAAAATCCTAAAGGATAATAAAATACATATAGAAATTACTTAATTCAAACTATGAGGTTTTTGTAAGATTAACATCCTTTGACTCTTTTATTATCTCATTTTCTTAGGTTCATAGTATTAATTGAGTTCCAAAAAAATAATACATTGATCTTGTTAAAAATCTATCTTCCTAGCTATATTTTGATCACCTACCATTTGATGTTCAAGATGTAATTTCCTTTTTGTAGGTGTGGTGTTGGTCATGTGTGCTTGCATTACAGTGCAACATCTTGCTGACAAGATGGTTACGAAAAGCCTCATTGTGTGGACATAAGAAACCATTGTCTTTAACATTAAAAAACACAAAATGTATAGCACTTTGAATGACATTTATTATCAATCCTTAATGCATATTTTGTACAACACTTTGGGTGAGTGTGATATCATAATGGAACAAACAATACCCTAAGTGACAATGAAAATCCTAAAAATAGACTTAAGTAACTTCACATCAAAAATTGAATGAGTTAATCACTAAATTTAAAAATAATAGTAATAAAAGTTATAGTAAATTGAATATAGTTAATGGGATACTATAAAAAAATTAAAATTAATTTGGTGTAAATTGAAACATGTTAAAGAAGGTGTCATTCTAACCAATCTAAGTCTATACAAAATATTTTTCCTCTAAACTTTGGATCTAAGTAAAGGGCATGTGAGTGGATGTGATGTATTATTTGAAATTTTTAATAAATAAAAAAAAAGAATATTTTACTATGGCTTCTAAATATAAAAAATAAATTTTCAACTAACCTAAGTTGGTCCAAAAAAAATTAAGAATATTTTACTATGACTTTTAAATATAAAAATAAAATTTCAACCAACCTAAGTTGGTACAAAAAATATCAAATTCAAAACTTTTTAAAAACTTATAGCCAAAGAAGCTTATAATGTGACATATCTTTTAGATTTGAAAAATTATAAGTAGTTTGAAAGTTATAAATATTTTTTAAAATGTATACCTATCAGGAATTCAGACATAGTCTATGTAGGAAATTAATAATAATTACCTATTAAGATTATAATGGGGCATATATTATATTTTAAGAATACTCATAGTTTCCTCTACAAACTGTTTTCGTTTTATTAAATTTGATTGCAAAAACGTTTGTTAGCTTCAAGAATGAAGGATAACACTTTTGTCTAAATCCAAGCTAGTCCTGAAGTATTTTTGGAGGAAATCCATATTTGAGTTAGAAATAATAACACTTTTTCCATCCAAATCTAAATTTCAGTCTAAATGTTAGCATCTTTTCATCCTTGACACAATTTTTTTGCCATTGCCACTATTTGGCCCATCATGATCTTGCACTCACCTCTTTAGCTACATATATAATCTAGTTAGCATTGTATTTGGAACAAAAAACTAATCATGAATAAGCTAGATTATTTACAATGTTCATATACTAGCTTATTGCAATTGTTAGTTTGTGTTATTTCTTTGAAGTGATATTTTTATCCAAATATGCTTTGCCCTCAACTTTGTCTTCTTAATAGTTTCAATAGATGCATAGTTGTCTTGTCTGATCTATATTTGTAAAAGAGTTGGGACTCATTCAAAAAAACCCTTTTTTACCCTTAATAAAAAAAAACAATAAACATTGTTGTAAAATTTGCGATTTTTTTTTGCTCTAGTGTCTAAACCATTTCTTTGTAGAAATGTTGTTGTTTTCTTCCAAATCTATTATTGCTCAATAGTTGTCTGAAACCAGGTGGTGAGTCTATAAAATGGCTCTAACTATTGCCTTCATAGCAATCTATCAATCTAATATAGACTATTTTGCACATTTGCCCCATACCCATGCTTGCAGCCCTTGGGAGGGACTCGGCTGCAATGGAGCTCTTGTTCATAATGCATTGTGATTGCAAATTTGGAAGATTCTAATCAATGAGGATAAGATCAAGTGTCTCCTACCGCACATCTCCGCCTCAGCAAAGAACATCCACATCATATATTCTATCACGTAACAGTCTTTGTTGATGTTCCGTGTTTTAGTTAAAAACTATAGAGAAGATGCACCTCATGTTCTGCAACCGTGCTGTGTTTACGTAAATGCTTTCATAATCTCATTTGTCCTAGTTCGAACCAGACAATAAAAAATTAGTTCTGAGGTGATAGAGAATAAACCATTTTTTGTAGCTTCAATCAGGCCACGGGAAGCGTTAAGATTGACGTCAACCCTGCCCATTTGATAAATTCTTTATCGATTTAATAATAGTCTTCAAATGAAAGGACAATTTATGGTTTAAAGAAACAGAACATGGAGCATGGAGGACATCGAATATGAATATAATACACTAACTAATAAAGATTTCTGATCCCAGTAAAACTTCTCTTCATATATAAACAACTAAATGTGAAAGGCTATTTATTGTCATGTTTATCGTCTTTTAGTTTGCAGTAACAAGACAAATGATATTATGACAGCATTGACGTAAACACAGTGTGGTTGCAGAACATGAGGTGCAGCTTCTCTAGCGTTTTTCACTAAAACACGGAACATCAACAAAGACTATTAGAGGTGGTGATGTACGGTAGGGGACACTTGATCTCATTCTCAGTGCTTAGATTCTTGCAATCATAACACATTATCAATAATATTTACTGACAGGAGTTTCAGAAGAGGAAATACACCAATAGCTCAATTCCATAGCATAATGTATATGTTTTGCCTGAGTACAAGTGAAAAGAACTTCAGCAATTACTTAATTTTTTTTGGATTTGATGTTATAGGATTGTTAATAAATTTCTCTGACTATAGAGGTAAAAGAACTTTAGAAACGGTAAACATTATACTAGCGATTGGTTATAGAAAAAAAAAAATTATAGGAAAAATTTATAAAAGGATCAAAACATTAGATCTGCCATTATTTTTTTTGCCACGACAGTTCTTAAGAACAAAGATGATAACACAAATATTTCTGCCTGTTCTACAATGGCAGTAAGGGGTGGAGTGTAATGACGTGAGCGTCTTAACAAAAACGCTTATCTTTTACTTTAAATTTCATAGCCATTTACATGTCAAAATATTAATATTTAATAATAAGCATAATATAAATCCAAAATATTAATATTTAATAATAGAATATATTTATACATGTATATAGTAAATAAAATAGTTGTAATGTAAAATAAAATAACTCAAAGTAAACAAAATAACTTTAAATTGATATCTCTCGCATTTTTTTAGATAGATTTATTTAAGATATCCATACTAGTAGTAATATAAATTATATTTCATTTGTATTTAATAGTATTGGCTTATGAATTTTACATAGGTTTCTAAGTTTAAAAACATTTATTCATATAATTTTTATATAATAAAATGATTAAGAAATTAATTTCTCTTGTGGTTTCTTGGTTTACGAGTCACCTCTCCCCCCTCTTTTTATTTGGCTTGGCATGGTCTACAAATTGTCATTTCTAATTCTCTTCTCTTACTCTTTACTTCCTGATGATGGATCAAGAGTGTGATTTGAAACGTTGAGGAAAAAGCTATTACACAGTTAAATCTTGAAACACTGAAATACAAATTTTGTTTTTGATAAATGTAAAAAGGGTTGAAGGGCCCCGACCCTATACAAACAACACCATAAGGGTGGAGAAGAGTTGAACCTAAAAGAAAAGAACAACAAAACACAAAACAGTTGCACTCAAACAATAAAACAAATGGTCAACGTACAAACAACTAACCCACAATAGAATAGATAAGATGAAGAGGGATCTACACAACCGACACCCATCTAATATTCTTAGATTTATGAGGCAAATTAGGAGGTAATTGTTGAAGATAAAGTGTACAATACTAATCTAATATGCTCTAGATGTTCTTCCTTAGTCTTACTAAAAATCAAAATATCATTGAGGTAAACAATCACAAATTTACCCAAAATTTTCTTTAATACATCATTCATCAACTTCATAAATTTACTCGGTGCATTAGTCAACCCAAAAGGCATAACCAACCATTCATACAACCCTTCATTTGTCTTAAATGTTGTCTTCCATTCATCTCCTTCTTTCATTTTGATCTAATAGTAACCACTTTTCAAGTCAATCTTTGTAAAATACTTCATTCCACTCAAACAATCCATTATGTCATCCTTCCTTGGTAATAGAAATCTATGTCTTATATTGATCTTATTGAGTTCTCTAAAATTGGTACACATCCTCCAGTCACCATCCTTCTTGGGTGTTAGTACCAAGGGTACTACACATGGACTTAAACTTTCTTTGATCAAACTCTTTCTCAACAACTCCTACACTTGCCAATTGAATTCTTCAATTTTTGGTGGTATTATTCTATGTATTGCTTTATTTGGAAAACTTTCTCCTAGAATTAGATCTATACGATGACTAATACTCCTTACTATTGGTAATCCATCTGGCATATTATCTAATATGGTGTCCTTATATTCTGTCCTTATATGGTGGTAATCCATCTGACATAATTAGGAATATCTACTCTACTTTTCTTACTAATATACTAGAGATGACCTTCAACAGTTTTTCTTCCGTATCATTGTTTTCAATATGTTCAACTAGATCTAGTTGGCTAACTTTTTGTTCATCATCATTTTTATTAGCTTTAGGGTTATGACCCTTTTCTTATTTTCTTCAACAACATCTAGTATGATTTGTAAAATTCTCTTCATATCAAGTATTTTCTCAATTTGTTTGAAACAACATGGATTACACCTTAGCCTCTATTCATCCTTCTAGGTGGTATTTTCTAGATTTGAATTCAAGAGGCCCTAGAGTTCAAACTACCTCATAGTCAATAATAAATATTCACAACAAATAAAAATTCTTCAAAGAATCTTCAACGCAATAATTTTTAATGTTGTAAGACTCATTGATGCAGGAGCATCTTTGGTTCAAGAGCAATCTTGTATCAACCAAAAAACTATCTGCATTTCAATTTGTTTCTTTTCATTTTCCAGTTTAGTTTAGGCAGTTCAGTCAATAGCAGTTTCTGTATTTTCATCTGCATTCTATCGTAGCTGCATTTCAGATCTTATGGAGTTGGACTTAGCTTCTAGACACATTCGTTTACATCATATCCAAGATTCAGATCATTTGGATCAGGAACCTGTAAGATATCGCTATTAGAAGATTGATTGTTTTCTCATAACAGAGCATCCTGACAGTCTCAAACAATTAGCTGAAGAAGAAGACTTGTGGAGCATTTCACGACCTGTGGAGCTAGATTACACATCATTCAATGTTGTTTGGTTCATGGCCAACCTTTCCCAAGATCCTCTTATCATTCCATTCATTTGCGAAGGAGTTCTATTCATTTAGGTCTGACTTATCCATGTACACATGTTACAACTCTTCATTGGAGTTTGTGATCTTCCTTGGCCGATGTGGAGGAATCATATGTTTTGGAGATGATATAAAAGATGTAATAGATGCTTAGGAAAGTAGATTTCAATAGTTGATCATTAGTTCATAGTTGATAGTTTGAATTGTGTGAAGGAGCTTCAAAGCTATATCTTGTGCATATTCTATAATTCTGTAATCAGGCATGTGAGCCCTAATTGTAAGCCCACATGTTGCCAGCCAATTTGTATTTGAAATCTATGATATACTGAATGACTGAATCTGCATTTGTTTCATATCTTTGAGTTGTTTCCATTGTGTTTACTCTTGCTACATGGTCTGGACTATTCTCTTTGAGGACCCTCCTAACCGTGACCACATCAAGTGGTATCAGAGAAAAAGTTTGAATCTTTGGGAGTGAATTGAGCAAAGTTGGCAAAGGAATTCCATAAGATCTTGTTGTGAATAGAACGCTGAATCTGACACAAGTTACTAGTGTTGTAACCGATCACCGATTGTGAGGCATTTGTCACCTTGTAGCTCGATCACCGAATTTGAGGTAGTTACACTTGATCCTAGGAAGAATGCCACTAAGGAGAATCCCTGTTTTTGGAACAATGGCTGGTAGAATGGATGAGATGATGGAAATGATGAAAATAATGAGAATTAGGTTGGATGTTGTTAAAGAAGATAGAAGAAAAGGACTAAGCCCTAGAATTGATATTGAGAGTGATGATGAAGAATTTCAATCTTTGAATCAAACTGAAGAAACCCTAGGAGGTGAAGAAGAAGAAGAATTAGACCAAGTCAAGATGTTGTGAGCTTTTTCAAAGATTGGAAAAAGACCTAGAGTTGATGTACCGAACTATACTGACAATTTGAATCTAGAGGAGTTGATTGACTGGATAAATGATATGGAAGAATACTTTGAATATGAAGAAATTGAAGATTCGAAGAAGGTGAAATTTGCAAAGACAAAGCTGAAAGGACATGCTTCTATATGGTGGAAAGAAGTTCAGTTGGATAGAAATAGAAGAGGAAATGAAAAGATTACAAAGTGGGATAGGATGCTGACAAAATTGAAGAATCAGTTTATACCTGCTGACTATGAGTTGGAACTGTTGAAGAGATTGCAAAACCTAAGGTAGAATAAGAAATCTGTGAAGGAGTATACTGAAGAATTTCATAAGATGGTCATAAGGACATGACATAGTGAAGCAAGCAAGCAGAAAGTGGCTAGATACATCAGTGGACTGAGATTGAACATTTAAGAAGAACTAAGTTTGGTAAGGATGACATCTTTGGAGGAAGCATATCAATTTGACTTGAAAGTTAAAGAAAAATTGAATAAGAGGCATGATCAGAGACAGAGAGGCAGAGGAGGTAAATTTCAAAGAGCTAGAACATTTTCCGGAGGAGAAAGATCATATGCGGAGTAGAATAGACAAGAGAACACATTCAAGAAGGAGGACAAAGATAACAATGCATACTAAAGAGATGATAGAACTTTCCACCGTAGAGGAAACCCTAGTCCATACCAGAGTGAAGGATATAGAAGAGAAGGAAGGGGACCTGATAGGAGAACATTCAGAGGAACCTATTTCAAGTTTGGAGGTGAAGGACATAGAGCATTTGAATGTAATCGAGGTAGTACAAATAAGAGGATAGAGAACAATGGAAGAGTAGCCTATGTGGAAAAAGAACTTGTTGGATCACCTAGTTTAGTTGGTAAACTTGAGAAAGGAGAATCACTTGTGATGAGGAGAGCACTATTTTAAGCAGAGGCAGATGAAGAACCACTGCAAAGGAAAAGCTTGTTCAAAACTAGAGGCAAATCAGGAGGTAAATGTTGTAAAGTTGTAATTGATTGTGGTAGTTCTGATAACCTAGTTTCAGAAGAGATGGTGACTAAGCCGAAGTTGGAAAGATTGAAACACCCTAAGCCCTATCAGATAGCATGTATTTAGGATGATCATAAGGTACTGGTGAGTGAACAATGTTTGGTGAAATTTCATATTGGATCTTATCATGATAGAGTATTGTGTGATATTATGTCTATGGATGTATGTCATATCTTGTTGGGTAGACCTTGGTAGTATGATAGAAAAGCTATACATGATGGGAGAAATAATACATACACTATAACATCAAATAGAAAGAGACTTAACTTGATTCCTTTGGAGGATGATCCTAAGAGTGAAGTATGTGGGAATGCTAGAATCTGTTTGGTAGATGGAAGAAAATTTCTAGATGGTTTGAGACATGAGAATATGTGTTATGTTTTGATCCCTAAGAAGCCTGAAACATTGAGGAAGGAGATTGAAGAATCACAACTGGAGGAGATAACTGAGTTGCTGATACAGTATGAAGACATTATATCAGATAATGTACCTGAAGGATTTCCACCAATCAGGTGTATCAGTCATCACATGGATCTTATACCGGGAGCTAGTTTGCCTAACAAAATAACACACAGAATGACACCAGCAGAGAATGAAGAAATAAATAGACAGATACAGGAGTTGTTGAGGAACAGTTTGATTAGAGAAAGTTTGAGTCCTTGTGCAGTACCTATAGTGTTAGCACTTAAGAAGTATAGAGAATGGAGAATGTGTACAGACTCTAGAGAAATAAACAAGATCACAGTTAAGTATAGATTTCCTTTACCTAGGATGGATGATATAATGAATTGTTTGAGTGGAGCAAAATATTTCACAAAGATAGATTTGAAGAGTTGATACCATCAGATCAGAATCAGAGAAGGAGATGAATGGAAGATTGCTTTTAAGACAAATGAAGGATTGTATGAGTGGTTAGTGATGCCTTTTGGATTAACAAATGCACCGAGTACTTTCATGAGGTTGATGAATGAAGTCTTGAAGAGATTCTTGGGTAAGTTTGTTATTGTATATTTGGATGACATTCTAATTTTTAGTAAGACAAAAGAAGAACATTTGTTGCACTTGAGACAAGTATTACAGAGACTGAGAGAAGAGAAGTTGCTGATAAACATCAAGAAATGTAGTTTCATGAAGGAAGAGTTAGTATACTTGGGATTTGTGATTTCTACAAAAGGATTGAAGATGGACCCTGAGAAAGTGAGAGCAATTGTTGAATGGCCTACATTGGAGAGCATTGGAGAAGTCAGATCATTTCATGGATTGGCTAGTTTCTACCAGAAGTTCATCAGAAATATTAGTTCGGTTTGTAACCCTATGATAGAGACAATGAGAGGTGATAGAAAAGATTTCAAGTGGACATCAGGAGCAGACAAAATTTTTGAATTGTTGAAGCAGAAAGTGACAGAGCAACCTGTTTTGGCATTACTGGATTTCAATAAGGTATTTTAGGTAGATTGTGATGCAAGTGGGAATGCAATAAGAGTAGTATTAAGTCAAGAAGGTAGACTTGTAAAATATTTCAGTGAGAAGTTGAATTATGCAAGGAGAAGATATTTAGTTTATGATCAAGAGGGTCTATGCCATAATACAAGCCTTGAAGAAGTGGAGACATTAGTTGTTACCTAAGGAGTTTGTGTTGTATATACAGATAATCAAGCTTTGCAATATTTGAATAGTCAAGGAAAGCTGAATTAGAGACATATGAGATGGGTAGAGTTCATGCAGAGTTATACTTTTGTGTTAAAGCATATGAGTGGAAAATTAAACAAAGTTGTAGATGCATTGAGTAGAAGGAGGAACTTATTGACAAATATGAGAGTTGAAGTATTGGGATTTGATGAATTGAAGAACATGTATGAAGAAGATCTTGATTTTGCAGAACCTTGGAAAGCATGTAAGGAACCTATTGTGACAGATAGGAGTAAGTGGTTGGACATTCAGGAAGATATGTTGTTTAGAGGAAGTCAGTTATGCATACATAGAAGTTCAATGAGAGACAATTTGATCAAGGAGAAACATAGTGGTGGATTGACAGGACATTTTGGGATTGATAAAACAGTGGCTTTGGTAAGTGAAAATTAATTTTGGCCTCAGATATATAAGGATGTTAAGAAATTTGTGCAGAGTTGTAGAGTTTGTCAAGTTGCAAAAGGGAGTAGTCAGAATACTGGATTGTATAAACCTTTGGCAGTACTAGAGAGACCTTGGAAAGACATAAGTATGGATTTTGTAATGGGATTGCCTAAGACACAGAGAGGAAATGATTCAATATTTGTAGTGGTAGACATATTTTTGAAGATGACACATTTCATACCTTGTAAGAAGACAACTGATGCAGTGCATGTAGCTGACCTATTTTTGAAGGAGATTGTGAGATTGCATGGATTTCCTAAGAGTATAACTTCAGATAGAGACACAAGATTTTTGGGATACTTGTTATCAATTAGATATGCACCCTATGCTAAGCTATAAACTTAGCTATGTTTTGACACATGGGAACACTCCTACGCTTGTGGGTTGCCTAAACTTGGAGTGAACCTCTAGAGCGGGTTGGTTCCCCTGGTTACTTCACCTAATCTAAGAGACTTTCTGAGAAAAGGGATAGGAAGTTAACTGTAATTGAAATCATAAACTCTAACAGGTGATGCACTAGAACTCTATCTATTCACTCACAATCAGCCTCACAAAGACTTTTAACCCTCACAATTCCACTAAAATTAATGCAATACATTAGTGATTTGCTTGAAAATTTGAAAAGCTAAAGGTTTTCGAAGGACAAATAGGAATTTTATCACAACTTTAACCCGCTAAGCATACTTAAACATAACATGCAACCTATATTACATGAAAATTTTGCATACAGACTTATAGTAATGAAACATAACAAAGGATCTGATTTTATGATCACAATGAGATATCAAACCAATACTGTAAACATGAGACAAAAATGTGAAAGAGAAGGACACTGTTGCTTTATTGAAACTGAAAGGAGTAGAAATGAGTACAAAAATGTTTACAAGCACTCTGCAGGTGAACAAGAGAAAATAAACAATGATCTGTTCAACCCCATGAGAAAGAAACAACTTTCTCAATATATGCCTACAAAATAGATTTCCAAGATGGAAAAAGAAAGCTGCCCCAAAAAACTCTTTGAAAGCTTGCCCAAATCATTTTCAGAATCCATAAAAAGCTATCAAAAAGCCCCCCCAAAAAGTCTCCACACTAAAAATAGAAGATGCCAATATCTTCTGTCAAGTGGCCCCACCAAAATCTCCTTTAAAACATGCTTTATTTGCTCGATTTAAGCTCTATTTTGTCCTTATTCTTTTCAATTTCACCCAGAAGAAAGAAAATATAAAAAAAAGATTTTATCTACATTCACTCTGCTTTAACTGCATTAAAATAGCAATTATTTTAAAGTAATTTATAAAACATTGCTTTACAATGATTTTGCAGTTTTATTCCCCAACTTGCCTCAATTTGATTTTTGCAAAAAATACTATTACAAGGCTTTGATAGCTGTGCTAAGTAAAATGCATTCAGACATATGATTTTCTATAAAAATCACAAAAATATGAGGGCATATTAAATGATTTTGCAAAAAATAAAGCCTATGAGCCTTGCCCTCCACTCAATCTACAAATTACACTAAGGCATGCGGGGTTTTTGTGTTTATCTTGAAAGTGACATAAGGCATATAGTACCCTAAGTCATGAGGACTTAGCAAATGCAAAGTGAACAACAATAATACCACAAAGGTATTAGTTGAGGCAGAAAAATTTAAAACAATGTGATGAAAACATCATTTCGACCTAGGGCATAATGAAACCCTAACACAAAACCATTCTTGCCCTATCTTTCCGCATCCTTTCATACTTTGCATTTTTAGAGAAGAGGCTTTGCTCGACAGCTGCCACCATGGTTGGTTAGGGTTTCAACTATAACCCTTCATTATCTCACTATCCTGAGCAACTTTGATGGAATCTCTGATGGTTTTGGATAGAAAACAAAAGGTAAGACTTTTTCATAGGCATTCGATCCATTTCTCATTCATTTTCTCAAGTAATCTTGACTTTTAAGGCCGCGACTGAGTATTTTTCTGATGCAATCTTTATTTCTATTTGGTTCTTCTGTCATTTGTGTCTCTGCTAATATTCCTCTGTAACTGTATGAGGCCGCCATGGGATATTTTTGAGCTCATTTGAAGTTGTTGCAAAGGAAAAATGAAAACAAAGATGGATAGAAACCCGTGACCTTGTGCACACATTTCTTCTTCAAAGAAAAAGGAAGGTAAGCTCAAAATCCACGCTTATACTTTGTAAAGACAATATAATATCTTCCTTCAACCTCATTTCATTCTGAATCTGCAACAAAAAGGGTCTGCTACATACATGTTCATGGGGTTTCATAATGGCTATCTATATGTTACCTTTTTGTCATGGGTCACGGCCATGATTGTCGTGCTTTTTGAACTTTTAACAAACCCCTTTGGGTTCGAAAATCTCTATTACTTTGTTGTTGTAGCAAGAGAATTTTATTCACATTGAACATGAGTCATATACTTACTGTGGGTTTCCTTGATGGAAGGTCATGAATGACTGATATTTCTAAACACTTTTGGTTTATTTGTAGTTGAAAGCCTTCTATTACTCTATATTTGCTCTTCTTTACCTAAACACTAGGACACAACTTTATAGAATACAGTGCTTTTGTAATCTTGTATCATGATCATTTCCTATGACTGTGCCTTTTGTAGCTGCTTTAAATACGTTCACAAACCCCTCTATGCATTGTTTAAGGTCTTCAAAAGTCAGTATGTGACAGTGTAAATTTTATGATACCATTTACTGTAACCCAGATCTCTATGGTTTCTACCAACATTCAGATTATTTCTCCAGTTTAAGATCATATTTGGACTGCAACCATGCATACTTTTTGTGCTATCTCTATTTGCATCCTCAAAAGACACACAGGGTTCTATGTAATGTGGTATTTGCATTTATTTCCCACTGTTTCATTGTTCTGCAAATGTGATTTTCAATTTAAAAGTGTAAATGGGTTTAATTTGTTATGAAAAAAGATGTTTTCTCTTCATTGCTATCCACGGCCCTACCAAACCCTCATTTGAGTTTGCAAAAAACAATGTTTCACTGAATCTGGAAACAACAATAAAAGATCTTTTATTGCATTGTGAACTGAGTATTTCTCATGAGCTTGAACCTTTACTCTTTGTATCTGCTCTTGAAAACTATGAAATGATATGGACATGAGAAAGCTCTTCATTTGATTCCTTTTGTAGCTCTTGAGACAACACTTCCTATAGACGATTAAGAGAAACAAAAATTCACAGCAAACATTTTGTTAATATTTCTGAATTGGTATACATTGTATGTTCATGTGGTACACAAGCACTCAGTATGTAGCTTATTTTTATGCTTTCAAGCTTACTGTATACTCTATTTGTTGTGGTAACATATTTCACAGGGTTAATATTGTTCATGGTTGAATTTGACTACCACTAATTGTATACCTTCATGTGCTACCTCCTATAGCTGCATCTGTAACATATGATCCTTTTGATTGTCTTGTATTGGTCATTATTGTTCTATTGCAATAATTTGATTCTCCATGACATTTTTCTGTTCCAACTAGGTTCACTGTATTGCATCAAATGAATTGATATACATACCACATTGAATGGTTGAAACTCTTCCACTTTTCTGGCTGAAGCATGAACACTCTGTGTATATCATTTCTCCACATGCTAACTCTTGTAGCTACACCTGCAATTTATGGTCTTTTGGCTGCTGTCTTTGTACTTGAACAATAACTTTATACTCCAGAATGACCAAAATGAAAGAATTACCTATTTCATTATGTACTGCTATCCTCTAATTTTGACCATGGTTCTCACTCATACAAGACAGATGTTCCTATTGCTATCCATTGTAGCATGTCTCTATAAGCATATGATTATGAACTCAACTCGTTATGAACTGCTCCTAAGTACTTTATTGAGTTGCCTAGGATGAGCTCAATCTCATCTATGGTTTTAATTTCATCATGTTTGAACTGGGAGCCATGGATGGGCAATGAGCTTGAACCTCACTGCACCCACTTCAATTTGGTACTTCTCTAGCCAAATTTGTCTTGATATATGATCAATATGAATATGTATTCCTTATTTCATTCCCCTCGAGATCCAGGGGCAGCATGCTGAGCTCTACCCTTGTGGGAGCGCACTTTACACCACATGCTGAAATTGTCTTTAAAAACAACAACTTAACTTCTCCTATACCTACACATGAAACAAACATGTTAGTTTAAAAAAAATGAAGCTCAATAGTTGTTTCATTTCCAGTTCTTCTTGTTTAAGGATGATTTGCATATTTGGCATAGTACAACATAGACAATATATTATATTTCTGTCGATAGGCACACAGGGAGATTTATATCCAGAGCTCTAACAAACTTTCTTTCTCATGACATAGGTTCATTTAGAGGTTGGGAGTGAGGAAGAACAGGCTGCAATGGAGACCAACTCATGACCCCAAACAGGAAATGATGGATATAACTTTTCCTATATGCTTCTTTTCTTTTCTTATCTGCAAATGCATAATGTATTTCCTCTTGTTTGTACTTGGTTCAGCTATTCCCATGGCTTGTGTGGGACATTTGATCTACCATGTTTTCATTTAATGCAATGTTTATTCCATTTATGTATCTCTTTTTTAAAATGAATAATTATTGTAATGAAATGAAATAACTTGAATCTCTCATGAAAACTCATGAAATTATTATTGAGATTGTTACCAGAGTAAATCCTAGAGGAGTTGCAGAGTTGAGAGATATTAGTATGGAGGAAAAGAGAAGTGCAGAAGTGGAAGAATTTGCAAGACATATGAAGATAGTGCATAACTAGGTGAAGAAGAATTTGGAGGAAATGAATAGCAAGTACAAGGAGAAGGTAGATGAGAAGAAGAGACAAAGAGTTTGAAGTTAGAGATGAAGTGATGGTGTACCTGAGAAAAGAAAGATTTCTAGTTGGGACATATAACAAGTTGAAGATGAAGAAGTTTGGACCATGTAGGATACTCAGAAAATTTGATTCAGGAAACGTAAATGAAATGTACTAGAGACATTGGGCATATCACCTATTTTCAACATTGTAGATCTATATCAGTATCATGAAGTAGAGTTTAGTGACAACATTGAAGAGGACTTGAAGAAGCAGTTACCACAATAAACATCAGAACAAATTGAAGATATTTGGATAGCAGAGTTGGACACAACACTAGAGGAAGGCAATACAAATAATATCTTGTGAAGTGGAAAGGCAGACCGAAAGAAGACTCATCTTGGATTTCTCAGGCTGAGGTGGACCGTCTTGGTTTTCTTCTAGCCCCAACAAAGTGAGGGACTCACTTTTCCAATAGCCCTAGATGTTTGATACAAGAGCATCCTTGGTTCAAGATAAATCTTGTATCAACTAAAAAAACATTTGCATTTCAGTTTGTTTCTTTTCATTTTTCGGTTCAGTTCAGGCAGTTCAGGCAGTAGTAGTTTCTATATTTTGGTCCACATTCTACCATAGTTGCATTTCAAATCTTATGGAGCTGGACTTAGCTTCTAGACACATTCATTCACATCATATCCAAGATTCAGATCATTTGGATCAGGAACCAGTAAGATATCACTATCAGAAGATCGACTGTTTTCTCAGAACAGAGCATCCTGACAGTCTCAAACAATCAGCTGAAGGAGAAGACTTGTGGAGCTAAATTACACATCATTCAATATTGTTTGGTTTGTGTCTGACCTTCCCAAGATCCATGTTGATGTATAAAATTGCCCGGGTTTTAGCACCAACATGGGAAACTTTGAAGATGTGGGATTGATCTTTGAAGCAACCTGCAGATTTTATGGAAGCTGGCTCTTCCTTTTTATGGGGTTTTTGGGAAAGGGAAAAAGAAACAAGATTATAGATACAATATGAAATAACTTCTAAGGTGATGCACTAGATTTCAAACAACTACCCATTGCACAATGTCAAACCCTAAATGATTTACTAGAAAAATTAAAGAGCTTACAACATGATCAATAAGCCAACATGATAAATAAATTTAACAAAGGCTTAAGAAAAAAAAACTAAAAGCAAGAAACATAAATACATTTTGAATCTACACAAAACACCATCTCTCTTCATTGTTTGAGGAAGAACAAAATATAGAGGCAAAATAATTTGCACAGAATATTACATTTGAATCCCTCATTGAGAGGCAACTGCTGAGGCTAAGAAAATATCTTTGATTTGCTACTCAAATCTCTGATCTATGGAACTGTATAGAACTGTAGAGCTTCTTTCCTCTCACCTAGATCTGTATATTTATAGCTCAAAAACCCAAAAAGATATCTCCAACTGCCCAGAAATTTGTAATTGAAAATCTACAAAATTTGACAGATAACTGTATCTGGTAGCTAAATCTTGCACTTAACTAGATCTTCATCAAGCTCCATGGTTGGGAAAATACCTTTGCCTCCATCTTTGGCCTGCATGAAGAAAACTTCCCGCTCATCTCTTTGTTGTTGCGTGAAAATATTAGGGCTGCATCTTCTTTTATTTCCCGTGAAAAAGTCAAATGAGAGTCAGGTTCTAGTAAAGCTTCACCCTATTACTTAAGGGACCCACTGTATAAAATAACTCATCTTTCTCTTTATTTAAATTTGACTTTGTTTTCAATCTCTCCCATAGCTTTAAGAAAAAATGAGACTCTTTATATTTTAAAAGGATATCTTTATTTGATAAATCTTAGGTTTACTTGAGGATGGGGCCCATCGGGAGATAAGACTCAACATTAAAATAATAAAGAGCTCGTGACTTATTTATTTAGATGAGTTTTAATAAAAATGAAATAGAGCTCATTTCTTTGCTTTTCACCTGCTCCACATGGTGAAGAGACGCTTGTTTGAGAAAGGAATTTCTCTGCTGCTTTGCAAATTCCCGCAAGAGTGACAAGTGGCACCTTCCAGTGCTTTCTTAAATGAGCCTTAAGTCGTTGGTCTCTTTCTGCATTGAACGGTTGCTGTGTGATACACTTTGAAACCTTGAACCTGTGTCTTCATATTTAGAATCTCTGTGAAGTGGTTGTGACTTCATTTTAAGGTAGCCTTACTTGAACTTCCCTTCATGAATGCATTGATTTGGGTATTGTATTGGTAGAGCCTTGCTTACTCTCTTCTTGATACCTATGGAAGATGCCTTATAAGATGCGCCATGTTTTAGGAGACCTGTGTTGAATTCTGTAGAGCATGTGTTCCATTTTGATGGCAATGCCATTGTTTATATGGCCATGACCTTTATATGAACTCTGTGCCTTGAACTTGTATTTGAGTTCCTCTTTGCTAGGATTTCATTCAATTCTTGTAGAATGAACCCATTCTTGGTTTTGTAGGATTTTATTCCTAAGAAAGATGCCACGCAATTTCAAATGAGGCCACACCACTATTCAAAGCAATTTTTTGATTTGAAACTGATATCTCACCATGATTTGGAGACTGCATCACCATTTAGTGAATGAATGCACCTTCATTCATTATGCATTATGGTTGGTTCTTTGAATACAAACCTTTATTTTGGTAGAATCAATTTTGTAATGGTGGAGACTTCTCTTTTTGCTGGTGCACTTTGACGCTAACATCTTGTGCCCTTTCAAAGTGGATGAACTTTGATCATATGGATGGCTATGATTTTATTATTCCTTGGCGGCATGATTTTGTGCAACACCATATCCTTCATTCTGCAGGCCGATTCTCATTATATATTGACCCATGTTCCTTAAACAACATATAGCTTTACTTCCATATTGGTGCATTGTCCTTAATGGCTGTGGCTTTGTATAGGCTAGTTTGTAGACATTTCTGGTAGCGCCGTTTCTATGGTGACAGAGTCCAAAATAATATCTTGTTTTGATCTGTTGAGCCTCTAAGAGAAGGTTGTGTGGGCTTTCATGGTAGCGCCATCATTGGTGGTTTATGATGCTATATTCCTCTTTTGATGGTAGCTTGTGCCCACTGAGATGGTCGTGCCCTATCTTCATGGATGATGCTATCTGTATGACTGCACCATAGGTCTAAAGTCAACGCCATCATTGATGATTGGCTCGATTCTTCTAGCAGCGATGCCTCTTGACCTCCTGTGGCCGCTAGTTTAATGCTGAGTCTACATTGAGTGAGCCTTTGAATGGCTGAATGCTATGAGTTTGGGTGCCATGATTGGTATGAAGACCGGCATTATGGAAGTATTGACCTGACCTTTATTAAGGATTCAATAGGGGCTGCATCTTTACATACTGAGCACCATTCTCCTACATGATACTCTTTCAATAGATCCATGCCAAACTCAAGAGGCTGAATCATTAAAAATAATCACTACAAGCTACGTTCAAATAGAAATTGTGTCTTTATTGTGAATGTTTCATTATTCAATTATAGCTCATGCTATCATTGAAGAAGACCGAGCCTTCCCCAACTTGTGTGAGATTCATTGGTGACAGAGCCTTAGCATTGCTTTGAGCCATTATATGAACAGAGCCATTTCCAAGGCTTTTATTCATAAACATCACCTTAATAAATAAGGCAACACCAATCTTCGATTGACTATACATTGGAGTTTATAGTGGAGACTGAGTCTTTATAGAGGCCGCATAGAGTTTCATGCTGAATTTTCACTTTTCAAGTAGTTATCCCCTTAACACAGTGAACTAATATACTTAAAGTAGGACACCTTTGAATCTTGCAAGCTGAAATTAAATTTTTTTAGAATGTTGTGTAAATAATGCACAATAGTTCTTGGCAACTGGCTGGGAAAGTGAGCCTACTCACTGAGAACTCCAAAATCTCTGGTTAAAAAATAAATAAGCCTTATCCAATGGGCATAGAGTCAAGTGCTCAAATTGAAACATCTACAAGACTAACCAATATTTGTGGCACCATACTGATATAAACTGCCCCAAAAATGCATTGAAACAAAAATTGTAACACTGTTGAACCAAACAAACCCACAACTGAAACCAACTAAAACTGACCACTAATCTGAGACATGGCTGAATCATAGAACTGACTTTCATTCTTTATTGCAGCTGAGATTTATTGAAAGCAAAACAACTGAAACTAAAAACTAATGCCACTATTGTAGCTTATTCTTAACACTGAAACTAATCTACTTTCCAATTAAACTGATGGGGATATGCCCATTTATTGAGACAACAAAGTAACTGCCGTGTCTGATAATGTTGCTCCAGTGGATCCACATTATACTGAGTATTGACCAAATAAAATGCATGAAGAAAAATATCAGGAACTTGTACCTTTTTGCTTTTCTGCATTCTGGAAACTCATCTTTGGCATGAAAACACCAATCATGCTGATCAACATGTTGTTCATACTTCAGTTGAGGGTGGGAAGGGAAAATCAAGCATTGAAGCTCATTCCTCTGCTTACATTTGAAAGCTTCTATCAACAAGACCCCACCAGTGACCTCTTTTTTATGCTCTTCCATAGGTTCATGACTCAAGATAGCATTGAAATTAGGCTTGCAGGTGACCGAACTACTCATCACAACCTTGAATCTGATTGGGATTCCTTCTTGCAAGAAGAAGGGCTTATGATGTGGCTCAGTGTGTGACTCTTCACTTTTGCAAATGTCTCCTTGGACCTCATCATCTTGTAGCTGTGAATCTTCATCAAGAAGAAGACAATACCCATTTTCAAGAATGGAAAATAGATCAATACTTGCATCTACCTCTGTTTCAACATTTTCTACATGATCACCTTCAACAGGCTTTACAAATGAGCCATGCACTTGCTCAATTGCAGGATCTCCTACATCCAGAATCAGATACCCTTGTTGCAAAAGTGAATAAATCCTCATTGTACTCTTCATGCTGTTCATGTATCTCTATGCTAATTATTTCAAGATGTGAAAACTCATTACAGAAATAAAAACACTCTATATTTGTAGATTCAAAAATTTCATTTGCAACTTCTTCCTCAAGATGAGGTACAGATGCGGCATCACTCTTGATCTAGTACTTTTCAGCTTCAAAGCCCCTCTTGAAGTACTTTTCAGCTTCTAGAAGAGTCAATTCATCATCATTATCTAAATCTTCTTCATTACTTGACTGAAATTTTGAATCACATGTTGCCACAAGTGCATGATGCTGATAACTAGAAGGACACCTTAAGTATATAGAAGCCACCTTCTTGCTTGTATTTTGATCTTTGAGACTCGATTCTTCTTTAATGTCAAAATGGCAAATAACCTGATCTGTGATTCCTATGGACTGGTTTGTAGCAACAGAGGTTTGTAATTCATAATTCTAAAGATTTTTGGGTCTCTTCTATGCCCGAGGAAGAATTTCTTCTACAAACTGACCACATTGGTATTGTTGTTCATAAGGATCTTGAGGCATGACATCTGGATCAGCTCGATATAGAGCTTGATCTTTTATCTCATTGATCTCACAAGTGACGGTTTTTATAAGTTCTTTTACTACACTCATCTCCTCATGATTTGGCAAATTAGCAGGGAGGGTGGGTGGATTTAAACAATTATGCATCTGGCTATAAGAAAGAGCCTGAGATGAGACATTTGCATGAGGCATTAATGGTTTTAAAGGCAGAGGAGACAATCTACCAGCCTCTATGAGGTTATTTTTAGTCCTAATGGCAAGATTATATAATTGAGGTAGAGTATCACCTCTTAAGGCTTGTATCATGACAGATATTTCAGGGTCTAAAGCCCTTAAATAATAAAGAAATGCAAAGACTGGAGGGGGCCTGATATCAATAGAGAATTTCTTCCATACGTTATCAAATCTTGAATTGATGTCACACATGCTCTCGAAGGGATGCCTCTTGATTGTAATGAGATTCTAGGTAAGTGAGATCCTTGGCGGCGTGACTTTGTGCTGTGCCATATCCTTCATTCTGCAGGCCAATTCTCATTATATATTGACCCATGTTTCGTAAACATATAGCTTTGCTTCCATACTGGTGCATTGTCCTTAACGGCTGTGGTTTTGTATGGGCTGGTTTGTAGATATTTCTGGCAGTGCCATTTCTATGGTGACAGAGTTTAAAATAATATCTTGTTTTGATATGTTGAGCCTCTAAGAGAAATCCTATGGTTGTGTGAGCTTTCATGGTGGCGCCATCATTGGCGGCTTCATGATGCTATATTCCTCTTTTGATGGCCCAACTTGCACCCACTGAGATGGCCGTGTCCTATCTTCATAGCTGATGCTATCTGTATGATTGCACCATAGGTCTAAAACAAATGCCATCATTGATGATTGGCCCAAGTCTTCTAGTGGCGATGCCTCTTGATCTCTTGTGGTTGCTGGTTTAATGCTAAGTCTACATTGAGTGAGCCTTTGTGTTGGTAATTTTTCCTAGATCGGCAGAGAGTTTGCTAGTTCCTATGCACGCGCAGATTTGGCCAACAGAGTATGGGAGGTTGCGTGAGCTGCCTCCCCTTCACTTCTGGTTTTGCCGCACCAAGGGGGGTATCCCTATAACTAAAGGTGTAACATTGACTAGCTCAATGACAAAAAGATTTAGCTTGACAGCAACAGGCAGAATACTCTCACGTATGGACCAAGATCTGTATGATAGATCACAAGGTTGGCAACATTCTTGGACATATGTGTCTGGTTATGGATGAGAGTATGCAAGGGGTTCCTAATCTTATTCCTACAACTAACAGGTGGAAGTTATGAAAAGGTGGATATGATTATTTGGATGCAAGACAAGGGGTTTTAGGTCATAATTACTAACCCAGGTGCAGACTGGTGCCTATCTCAGGGCAAGGAGTCAACTAGACATATACAATAGATGGTTTGCAACTAGCATTCAAGTTTCAAGGGGTTGGATCTGATGTTTGCCTTACAAACATCATCCAAGAATGGGTATTTAGCTGCCTCTACTTATAGATATCCCTGCTGACATACAACCTTCTCCATGTTTAACCTAAAACAATTTAATCCACTCCTTGAATGGAAGTTAGAGATCAGACATGTGATACATAACCCTATATCCTAGAATCTATGAAACCCTTAGCAACCAGATTCAAAAGAAGGAAAGCATGCAACAAAGGAGATAGACAGATAAACACATGCATGAGACATTTTTCATCTATATCAACATGAAACTGAACATACGTGCAAAATACATTCATGATGCAACTCATAAACTCTAGAATGAGATAAAACAACCCAGGATCATGCCATGTTCTTCATTATTTACACAAAAATGCCCAGGTCTTCAACAACCTTCAAATGAGCAACACAGCCTGCTATATACAGCAGGAAGGTACTCAGCTTTAATTACATGGCAAAAGTCAAAAGTCTACCAGATATAGTTCATTCTGAGGAAATGGCGCTCAAACATTGAATGCAGCAGATGGAGGAGAAGACAGGAAGTAATCTCGAGCCCTGCGCTGCCGCCTAGGGATCCACATCTTCAATCGGGTACTAGATCCATCCATGTCTTCACCCATACCTTGTAACATCTGCCATTAATGGCGTACCAACCCTCAGCCTTAGGAAATACAGTAGATCACTCCATTTGAAACTTTCCCGCCAAGATATATCACCCTGATATTTCAAATCATGTGGGAACTAATTATCCCACATGCACCCCACGGTGACCTCCTTAATACAATATATACTAGGCCGTGAGCATATATAATGTCGGTGATTTTGCTCCCGACGGCACCAATATAAACCTCATCATCATCCTCCATCAGCCAGACCCCCTATATCGGTGAACCTTATGTTTGTCCACCCGATATGAAATATCACCCCTATATTTCACATCACCTTGATGTGAAATATCACCTCGTGGGAAATATCACCCTCGGGAAAGTATAACCTAATATAAAATATCACCTTGATATTTGGAAACCAGCCTGATGACCAACCTTACCTTCATGTGAAATATCACCTTGATATTCACCCTCATCGGCACAACCTGATGCATCGGAGGAAGATCCTCCTGCTTTGCCGATACCATATGTCTCACCGATGATCCACTTGATCATGTCCACTAATATCCTGATGACATCACCATCACATTACAATATCAGGGTGATCCTCAAAGGATAACTGACGTTAGAAATATGACCTCCCTCAGACCTAGATGACGTCATCGTCATGTCTGCATAAGGTGATATTCGTAAGATCACTTGATATTTGAAATATCACCCCTCGCAAGAATATCAGGCTGCACTGTAGCTTCATTGTAACATCGGGGTGATGTTTGAATATGACTGATATTTGGAAATATCACCCCCGCTTCAGAAAATCAGGTTGGTATGAAAAATGACCATCGCAAGAAATATCAGGATGATGCTTTGAAATATGATGATGATGACCTCCTCCAAAGAAAACATGATGCTGATGTTGAAAAATGCTGAGGAGGCCCAAAGACTTAGAACCTTTTTTGGACTTTTTGGGAGGGAACCTACATATTTGAATGCTTGAAACCTGAATACTTATGCAGGCACCACTAGCAACTCGAGCCTAAAACTCTAAACATAAATGATTACCAACACAGGCTCTATCTGGTGATGCATGCCTCTTGCAGGCATGACGAGAACCTCAGATCTCTAGGATGCAGACTAGTCCTTATCCATTGGGCAAAAGAGTCAAAACTGCACCAACCTGCATCACAAAACACATTATTAAAATTTACTTGGTGGCCTTGGGCCACCAAAAAGGAAAAACCAGAATTTTCCTTTGTCAAATACTTGATTTTGTTTTGATTTCTTCGAATGAAGCCTGAAAGCATTTAACCACTTGCAGTACCCAGCATTGTAATTGTTTATGCTGTTGCTCCCTTCTTTTTCATTGACAAATCTACAACCAGCTTCATTAGCATACATTATCATGAGTTGTAGGATGTCATCATCATATGATTCACTGATGTTGCTTGGAAGAATGATAGACTCACATGAAACAATTAAATCCACACCAGCATTTTGCCTTTCTTCAAAAAGTAAGAGCTCCTCTGTATCAAACATTCAGTATTCAGGCACAAGCAACATCTCATAATCAAATTTACTTTTATAGTCATTTAGATATTCATCATTACTTTGCTTAGCAATCTTATCATTTATGTCCACCTGGAATGTCTCAAAAGAAGGCAGAGGTAATTCGGAATGCAGCCCTACATTGAAAGCTTCATAGTCACCCCTACAACCGGCACTATCCCCAATTGTGTGAGCACACACATCTGCAACTTGTCCATCCACCTCTAAATAGTGACCATGTTCTTCTTCTTCACCAATGCACTGATAATCAAAAACAAATTTCTCAACCTCTGCACTATGAAGGTGGTCAGAATCTTCAAGGAAACACTCATATTCAACATCTATATATATTTCATCATCTGAAAGGCTCATACATGCATCTGAATGCTGACAATCACTAACACATTCACTATCCCTTAAAGCAACATTTTTTATATTCAGATTGAAGCTCTGCATATCCACCTTATACAAATAATCAAGCATAATTGGGATATGCATACTGCTGTAGGACACAACCTCATGTATATCTTTCACTTGATCATTTGTGGGGCATTTTGTGTTTGTAGATTTCTCTTCTAGAGGCCAATAACAATCTTTATTTTCATCATTATAGGATGTGCCTACATTTTCTACAACATTTTCTTCAAGCATCACATCATGGCTGCACACATCATTTTGAAATATATTTCTATTTGCAAAATCATCCTTTAATGAACATTGTGGAAAAGCAGAAATACATTCACTTTGATAACTGTTTTGACAACTTGCAGCCATGAAACCTACTGGCATTCCGTATTTCTCATTGTTTTCTATATCCATAGCAAATTGGAAAGCTTGGTGAAGTGTGACTGGTTCTTTATCTCTTAATAGATAACTCATTTCTTCATCAAATGCAGCCAAATAAATTGTCAAGCACAATGCATCATTAGGTCTCATATATTTAGGGATCTGCTTGAGCAATTTAATAAATCTAAGGTTAAAGGCTGGAACTAGCTCATCTTCCTTTTGAATATTCATAAAATGTATGATCAATGAGGCCACATCAAATCTTTCACCAAACTGCTCTAGGAATGCAATTTTAAAATCTATCCATGAAGAAACTGAACACACAGGCAGGTCTAAAAATCAAACCTTGGCATCATCTTCTAATGACTGAACAAAGAGTCTCATTACAACATCTTCATCCTCTACCTCATAATCTTCTATTAAATTACAAAATTTTTGCATATGTTTATTTGTCGATTCAGAATCTGACCCATCATATTTTGGCAAACATTTTCTAATTTAATTGGGAATAGCATTTGGGTAACCACCTATTCTAGTGAAATTTAGGGCTTTATAACTTTGAATAAAAAATGGTCTCCTTTGAGAGCATACCCAGGCCTGCTATTTCAAACTCAACATTTTGAATCAAAGAATGAATACCTAGAAAATATGTTGCAGCACTGATAGGTTCAATCAATAGAGTCACCACCTCTCACAGAGAGGACAATATATCAACAAGGCCATTTTGTTTTCTGGATTCACCACGCCAGCAGAGCACCACATGGTCATTTTTGGATCTTGCTGCAACGAATTCACTTTTCAAATAGTTTAACTCTTTCTCTCCCCAGTAGAGTCACCAATTCTATTGGGGACTCAGATGGGTCAAGAATATATTAGGGATGACACCAAATAACACTTCTGAATCACATCCCCAGTAGAGTCACCAATTTTGTTGGTGACTCAGATGGGCAAAAATTCACCAGAGATTGCAAGATAACACTTTCATATCGTCCCCAACGGAGTCGCCAATTCTGTTGGTAATTTTTCTCGGATCGGCAGAGGGTTTGCCAGTTCCTATGCACGCACAGATCCAGCCAATAGAGTACGGGAGGTTGTGTGAGCTACCTCCCCTTCACTTCTAGTTCTGCCACACCAAGGGGGCATCCCTATAACTAAAGGTGTAACATTGACTAGCTCAATGACAAATAGATTTAGCTTGATAGCAATAGGTAGAATACTCTCACGTATGGACCAAGATCTGCATGATAGATCACAAGGTTGGCAACATTCTTGAACATATGTGTCGGGTTATGGATGAGAGTATGCAGGGGGTTCCTAATCTTACTCCTACAACTAATAGGTGGAAGTTATGAAAAGGTGGATATGATGATTTGGATGCAAGACAAGGGGTTTTGGGTCATAATTACTAACCCAGGTGCAGACCGGTGCCTATCTTAGGGCAAGGAGTCAACTAGACGTATACAACAGATGGTTTGCAACTAGCATTCAAGTTTCAAGGGGTTGGATCTGATGTTTGCCTTACAAACATCACCTAAGAATGGGTATTTAGTTGCCTCTACTTACAGATATCCCTACTAACATACAACCTTCTCCATGTTTAACCTAAAACAATTTAATCCACTTCTTGAATGGAAGTTAGAGATTAGACATGTGATACAGAACCCTGTATCCTAGAATCTATGAAACCCTTAGCAACCAGATTCAAAAGAAGGAAAGCATGCAACAAAGGAGACAGACAGATAAACACATGCATGAGAGTATTTTTCATCTATATCAACATGAAACTGAACATACGTGCAAAATACATTCATGATGCAACTCATAAACTCTGGAATGAGATAAAACAACCTAGGATCATGCCCTGTTCTTCATTATTTACACAAAAATACCCAGGTCTTCAACAACCTTCAAATGAGCAACACAGCCTGCTATATACAGCAGGAAGGTACTCAGCATTAATTACATGGCAAAAGTTAAAAGTCTGGGAGATATAGTTCATTCTAAGGAAATGGCACTCAAACATTGAATACAACAGATTGAGGAGAAGATAGGAAGTAATCTCGAGCCCTGCACCGCCACCTAGGGATCCACATCTTCAATCAGGTACTAGATCCATCCATGCCTTCACCCATACCCTGTAACATCTTCCATTAATGGCGTACCAACCCGCGGCCTTGGGAAATATAGTAGATCACACCTTTTGAAACTTTCCCGCTAAGATATATCACCTTGATATTTCAAATCATGTGGGAACTAATTATCCCACATTCACCCCACAGCAACCTCCTTAATACAATATATACTAGGCCGTGAGCATATATAATGTCAGTGATTTTGCTCCCGACGGCACCAGTATAAACCTCATCATCATCCTCCATCGACCAGACCTCCTATATCGGCGAACCTCATGTTTGTCCACCTGATACGAAATATCACCCTGATATTTCACATCACCTTGTTGTGAAATATCACCCCACAGGAAATATCACCCTGTGGGAAAGTATAACCTGATATAAAATATCACCCTAATATTTGAAAACTAGCCTGATGACAACCTTACCTTCATGTGAAATATCACTTCGATATTCACCCTCATCGGCACAACCTGATGCATTGGAGGAAGATCCTCCTGCTTTGCCAATACCATATGTCTCGCCGATGATCCACCTGATCATGTCCACTAATATCCTGATGACATCACCATCACATTGCAATATCAGGGTGATCCTCGAAGGATAACTAAAGTTAGAAATATGACCCCCCTCAGACCTAGATGACGTCATCGTCATGTCTGCATAAGGTGATATTCGGTGGGGTGATATTTGTAAGATCACTTGATATTTGAAATATCACCCCATGCAAGAATATCAGGCTGCACTGTAGCTTCATTGTAACATCGGGGTGATGTTTGAATATGACTGATATTTGGAAATATCACCCCCGCTTCAGAAAATCAGGTTGGTATGAAAAATGACCCTCACAAGAAATATCAGGATGATGCTTCGAAATATGATGATGATGACCTCCTCTGAAGAAAACATGATGCTGATGTTGAAAAATGCTGAGGAGGCCCAAAGACTTAGAACCTTTTTTGGACTTTTTGGGAGGGAACCTGCATATTTGAATGCTTGAAACCTGAATACTTATGCAGGCACCACCAATAGCTCGAGCCTAAAACCCTAAACATAAATGATTACCAACACTTTGAATGGCTGAATGCTATGAGTTTGGGTGCCATGGTTGGTATAAAGACCGGCATTATGGAAATGCTAACCTGACCTTTATTAAGGATTCAATAGGGGTTGCGTCTTTATATGCTAAGTTCCATTCTCCTACATCATGCCCTTTCAATATATCCATGCCAAACTCAAGAGGCTGAATCATTAAAAACAATCGCTACAAGCTACATTCAAATAGAAATTGTGTCTTGATTGTGAATGTTTCATTATTCAATTATAGCCTGTGCTATCATTGAAGAAGACCGAGCCTTCCCCAACCTGTGTGAGATTCATTGGTGACAGAGCCTTTGCATTGCTTTGAGTCGTTATATGAACAGAGCCATTTGCAAGGCTTTTATTCATAAACATCACCTTAATAAATAAGGCAACACCAACCTTTGATTGACTATGAATTAGAGTTTATAGTGGAGACTGAGTCTTTATAGAGGCCGCACAGAGTTTCATGCTGAATTTTCACTTTTCAAGTAGTTATCCCCTTAACACGGTGAACTAATATACTGAAACTAGGACACCTTTGAATCTTCCAAGTTGAAATCAAAAAATTTTAGAATGTTGTGCAAAAAATGCACAACAGTCCGCTCATAATTCCATTCATTTGCAGAGGAGTTCTATTCATTTAGGTCTGACCTATCCATGTACACACGTTATAGCTCTTCATTAGAGTTTGTGATCTTCCTTGGCCAACACGAAAAAATCATATGTTCCAGAGATTATATAAAAGATGTAATAGATGTTTAGGAAAGTAGATTTCGATAGTTGATCAATGGTTCATAGTTGACAGTTTGCATTTTGTGCGAAGGAGCTTCAAAGTTATATCTTGTGCATATTCTGTAATTCTGTAATCACGCCTGTGAACCCTAATTGGAAGCCCGCATGTTGCCGGCCAATTTGTATTTAAATTCTATGATATAGTGAATGACTGAATCTGCATTTGTTTCATATCTTTGAGTTGTTTACGTTGTGTTTACTCTTGTTGCATGGTCTTGATTGTTGTCTTTGAGCACCCTCCTAATCGTCACTGCACCACTCATTCAAAGGAATCTTATGCCAACAATTTAATGTTAGAACAACCTCTTTAAATCTCCTCCTTTTCAATTAGGCACTAGTGCAAACTATGTGAATTTATAGATGTAAAATGTCAAGCACTGTAATTTAAATACCAAGGAATATATATGCCATATGATGATCTCAAGATTTGAAAGTTATCTCTAATACCATCTAACAATATTTTTTAGCAAACCTACTCTAATACCATTTAATATAGTTGTGGCTGGAGGGTCAAATTAAGGAATCTAACCATGTAGCTAAAGTAAACACTCAATACAATACATAGTGAAAACAACAAAATTTGACATAACAAATTGATATATATCTGTACAAATGCAATATTAAAAAATATTCAATGAGCTTGATACATGGTAGGCATTAGTATTTTAGTTACAAATAGATCAAATAAGATACTTTAGAGTTCAATTCAAATATAAACTATCTCTATTTTCTAATTTCAGACAATTATCCTTACAGCTCACTCAGTATGATCTTCTATTATTATGTGTTGCTATCCTCAGATGATATCAAATTCTCCTTCATATAATTAGGCCAAGCTAGAATGTGAAATAATATGTGCCATATGAAAACATATTAGACCAACCTAAGGCAATATAGTAAGCATTAACAATCCAATGTTAAATTTTTTGATCTTTAGTCATCCTTGGAATTGGGTATATCACTTCTTGTAATGTGTAAGTTCATCAATGACATGGAAATCCATCTTCAATTACGCTTCTTGAGCTAGGAACCTTCAAAATGGATGTAGCTTTGTATATGAGTTCTCTTAGGACCCAAATTCAAATTATAAGCCTTAGGAATTCACACAAGATTCAAATATTTTCCATAAGTTCAAGTATACGATGTGTAGTTTAGTCCAAGTCCTCAAGATGACAAACATAGATGTGGTAATCAAATCTTCATGGAATGTGACAAGAATGTGAAAGATATTCTATAAATATTACGTTCTAAATTGCAACTCATACTATACAACTAAGGAGAAATATGACATGAAATACAAATGATTATGCTTGTGGTGATATATATGAAACTTCAACAAATAAATGCAAATACGGTGAAATGTAGTGGCACAAACTTACCACACTTTATTGAAAAACAACTTAAAAAAATTAAAATACCTATAAAATAAAAAAACATTAACATTAAATATTTTTAATTAATACAGAATTATTTTTATGTCTAGGATGCTCTGCGTCAAACTCTAACCTCAATTTTACTTTCCACTTAGTGGATTTTCAATTGTCCAGGTGTATACAAATCCTTCTTGAACTCAAGGCCTAGGTTGTTTTTCAAAATGTAAAAACTAGTTTCTTCAAACTATATGGAGGGGTATTCTCACTCTCTAGAAGTCCCAAGAAAGGATAATTATGATATATGACTGCCGCTATAATATGATATGTGCAACAATTAGATATAGAATAAGTGAACTGTCTCATTCATTGTAGATGCCAGCTTCTTATTCGTTTTGTATATACCCAATGCTACTAATTAATTCCAATTGAATGTGTAGAATGCAACAATTACAAGCACATTATAAATGAAATTAAGAGATTCCAAACTTTGGAATTCTCTATTAAAAGGAAGAAACGCCCCCATCAATAATTATGTGTTAAACCATTGCTTCTCTAGCAATGACTTCATGAATAAAATACTCAATATTCTTATCAGAAGATCCACCTTTCACCATTGCTTTCTTTGCTAATGTCTTCCATTGCAAAGCATTCTTTCTTAATTCCACACCTTTTTCATTTTCCATAACTGTCTTAATAGATTTCTCCACCTCATCCCTCCCAACTAGCCCATCTCCTCTTTTATTCAATCTTATCCCAGTCTTCCACACCTCTTCAATATACTTAGAATTAGTTGGTTGATCGCTCGACTGAGAAATAGATACGACAGGTAACCCTGAGCTGATGCTCTCTAATGTAGAATTCCATCCACAGTGTGTGATGAACATACCCACTGAAGGATGATTAAGTACTGCCATCTGTGGACACCATGACACAATTAATCCTTGATCTATAGTTTCGTCAAGGAAACCCTCTAGAAAATCATGTACATTATTATTTTCTTCATTGTTATGATCAGGACGAATCACCCACAAAAAGGAATGCCTGCTGGCCTTCAGCCCAAGGGCTATTTCTATGATCTGCTCTTTGGAAAGGGTAGCTAAACTGCCAAAGGAAACATATACAACAGTTGAGGCTTCCTTTGTATTGAGCCAGTCTATACAGTTTGCTGCTTTCCAAAGATGTGTGCCAACGTCTTGGTCTTGTGGATTGTTTCCATCCAGGAAAGCCGAGGGAAGAAGAGGGCCTACTGTTCGGATTGGAATGAGTGAATCCATGGACTTTATCTCTGCCATTTCTAGTTCATTGAAGGAGTTCCCCAGTATCCATGTGGCCTGAGAAATGGTACTGAATTGGTTCATCACCAATTTTAACAATGATTCTTGTGTATTTGTAGACTGTAGAAAGGATGGCAGATCCAATTCGCATAGTTGTGGAAGCCCTGGTATTACTATCACATCTTCATCTTTTGCTTTCACTAAACACCAATATTATAAAGTTGAGAACAATATTAAAATTTAAGAAAACACAGAAAACAAATGCTAATAAATAGCAGGAACAATTTTTTCAAGAACTTCAATATTATCCATATCCAATTACAACATTCCATATTTAAAAAATTATGAGGCACTAAAAAGGAGGAGCTTAGTTTTATGAACTAAATAAATTTAGTCATATATATATATATATATATATATATATATAAAAGCTGAAAAAAAATTCTACCTAAAAAATTATTTTATAAATTACAAGTATTCTAACAATTGAGTTGCAATAAGTATTTTAATAAAAAAAATTCCATTTTATAGATTTAAAAAATTTCTATTTTATGAGCTGCACAAAGTATCTGATTCTTAACCCCCAAAAATCATTTTATAAATTATAAGAAGTATTCTCACAATACCAAAACAAAAGAAAATCTGTTTTCAATTCCTATCAAAAGAAAAATCCTTTTTCAATGAGCTGCTAACATGGAATGTTTATCCTTCCAACAGCAGCTGTAAAAGTATATATTTTTCATGACGGTCATCTATTTGAAGTTGCTTTTCAAATATTAAAGCCTATTTTATTTTAAGAAAAATATAGAAGACTATATATATATAAGAATAATTACATAAAATTTATGACAATTTCATTGAAATCTTCCCTTTCAAATGTTACAGTCTTCCTAAAATTTTAATTGTATTTTACAATCAAAATGACTAAATACAGTCATACGGCCATCAAATTTAGGCCCTAACAATCCAAAAAATCAGTTCTTTTACAGGAAAAGAAATCCCTTTTATAACCTGCAAAATAATTTAATAACCTGAAAATCCCACAATCTTAATCTTAAATATCATCTATTCTAACCGTCCAAAATCAATTTTGACCAATAAAAATATGACACATATTTACCACTTTTTGTTACGAATAAAGTGTAAAATTAAGATTGACTGTTTGACTATTGAAATGGATGATATTTACGTGGAAGAGGTTCTATGAATTCAAAAAAATATGGAATGTTTATCTATCTTTCACATAGATTTAATTAAAAAAGATCTACACTGTTAACTATTAATTGGTAAAACTTATAATCTGTAAATATTTGGATTAAGATAAGTTTACCCATTCCTGTGTAAAAATGATAATAGATGGAATAAACTGCACATGACTGCGTCCAGAAAAACGCTGAAGGAACATTAAACTTGTCTGCAATATCAGGAACCCAGATCAGCAGAGGATCGTAGACAATGCAAGAGACTGTGTCGCCTTGAGAATTGAGCCTCTCTATCACTTGTTCAAATGTAAGACCTCCCACCTTTCTAAACAAATCCATTCGCATGTCTACGTCTTTCGTTTCCTCACAATCTGGAGACAACCCGTCTGAAATTGTTTCAATTCTGATATCTTGTAAAGCAGTGGTCACTTGAGCAGCAGCCTCATCCTGAGCTTGTATCATTCTCTCTCTAACTCTCTCTGTGGTGATGAAGGTCACGTGGAGGTTTCTGCAGACAAGCCTCTTGGCAAACTCCATTAATGGATTCATATGACCCTGGGCTGGGTAAGGGAACACCACTACATGGGGCCGCTTACTTCTTTCCTGCTGACCCAATGACCCCATCTTTTAATGCAACTCAGCCTTCAATGCACTTCTTTATATATACGGATTTGCTTCTTGTTTTCAGTTAGTACTTGAGTAAAAGTGTGGGCTTGACGCCTTCTTGTTTTACATTTTATTTGTTATTAAAGTGTAAGGGAATCGTACGCCATGTGCACTGTTTTTGTTTTGAGCTAAAGTGACAAGTAATCTGATGAAAGCGCTTACGTCAAAGTTACAGCTTATCAGAATACTACTCTTGTCTTTCTTCTGGCTATGAAATTAAGCCACAGAATAGCGATATGGATCATTGGGTGATAGATATTAGGGAAAGAAAAAAAATTATAATATTTTACATGTAGTACAGTGTAAAATTCAAATGAAAGCAAGTGTGTTCTCCTCACAAAACGAATAAAAATGCCCATGTTCATTATGTGTCTGTGTCGGCCAACGTGGTCGGTACGTTCATGAAGAGGCTAAAAGCAGAAATAAATGGATTCATGTGATATGAGATAATGTTGAAAAATAACATTATATATAATAATTATAAATACTAGGAAGACAAGCCCTAATTCCCTAAGATTGGAGAAAGGCCCAGGCTTCCGAAGAAGAGGTCTATGATGATATCCACACATGTTTATTAGTAGAAGAGGAGATAGGAGGTGTCTCAAGGGATGAGGAGTGGAAGATGGGGAATAGTCTCAAGCAAGTTCAAGAAGGTAGAATTCATAGAGGAAGAAGTGGTTCTATGTTCGTTGCCTCAGTTTCAAAATATAGAAGTTAATCTGCTTACTCAAGCTAGAAGTTTAGTTTAATAAGAAGTGCCAAGAAGAGTGCAGATGTGGGGGTGGATAATAAACAAGGTAGACCTATAGAGATGTTTGTACTAGGAAATGAGAAAGGATGTGGTGGATGAAATTTGGAGAACATTGGGGGTTAGGAGGATCCCAAATTCCTCTACAAATAAAAAATAAGAATCATCCCCTAGAATATTAGAAGGTTAAATAACCCAAATAAGCATAGGCTTGTTAGGAATCTTAAGAAAAATCATTGGCCTAGTATTTTGTTGCAAACAACTCTCTCTCTCTCTCTCTCTCTCTCTCTCTCTCTCTCTCTCTCTCTCTCTCTCTCTCTCTCTCTCTCTCTCTCTCTCTCACAAAGTCAATAGATAGATTTGGATCTATGCTCTTTCTTTTTGATAACTCTGGATTTTCTCAATATATACTTTTTGTTGATTGTAGGGTGACCTTTGACTAAGGTTTAGGGGTTGGTTTTAGGCCTATTTTGTTGTTTGTCTATATCTCATGATGTTTTTATCTACCTTTTTGACTACGTAAAAGGTTATGGGATTCTTTCACAACTCTTACTTTTACCTTAATCACAAATAAATAGTTATAAATACTTAAATATAATAAATTATTTTGTATTGGTGGATATAGATTTAACTTGTACATACAAGAATTTAGATTATCTATATTCTATTTACTTATCATCAAAATGCTATTTGTCAAAAATTTAATGCTAATTAACTCAATTAACTTTTATTTTACATCCTTACTAGTGGTTGATTCTATCAATTAATGTATGTTACTTAGGAATATAGTAATAGATTTTTTTTAAGTAGTTAATATAAGTATAATTAATGTTTATTTCAATTTTAACAAGTGCCATGTAGTGGTGAGTACTTGCCTTTATATTATTGTAATAATGAAACTTGTCTTGTAATTCAAAAATAATGCAAGTTTAGAACAATTCTAATTACATTAAAGAAGCCTAAATCGTATTATTTAATAGTTAAGTTTTTTAAATATTATTTAACTAAATTAGTATATAAGAATATTTGTGTTTTTGATTAAGATAAGCAACAAATAAGGGTGTTGATCCCTTTACAAAACAACCCCTAGGGCAACACAAAACAGGCCCCAAGCTGGCCAACAAAGAAAAGCAGGAACAAGGGTCCTAACCCTATACAACAATTGCCATAAGGCAAGGCAAGACATGCCCAGAATGGCTAGAAACAATAGTCAAATAGCAAACCCCAAAAGGCAAAGCTGCAACAAGGTTGCAAGGAACAACAACTACAACAAAAGACTAAACAATAGAATAACCTGACCTAGCAGGTCATATACCCTTGGCCCAAGTACAAGTTTGAGAAACATGCTTCAGAAGACCTTTCTTCCTTCTTTGGAAAACAATCAAAAAAATATCACTATCTCCATCTGCAGAAACATGAGATGTAGGAGGGGAGACTCTCACCAAATCCCCAGAAGGGGCTGGAGCTTGGGGAGAGCAATGCCTAATTAGGGAAGATGACCTAAAAGAAGCTGTCACAATAGCAATAGCCCTAGCCATGGATGGTGCACCAACAACACCAGTCCCACTCACATATGGTGCACCAATAGCAAGGGAGGTCCTTGCAACAGATAGCGTTCCAACAGTAAATGAACCTTGCAAACATGTAACAAATGGATGAAGGCCATCATCAAGAACTGAAGTAGCAACAAGCATCAAGAGTGGGGGAGGGGTCTCCTTCCCAACATTAGAAGAAGGCTCAGAAGCCTCTAAGAAAGAATTAAAATCATCATTAACAACATCCACCGTAAGGTGTTCCTGTAGAGAATTCTTCCACCAAGATGAAGAATGCGAGACCTTCAAGCAGGGGCATTCTAACACCAAATGACCCATATCAAGGCATCACCCACAACAGAATGGGATACCTTCATAATCCAAGGGCTGACACCAAGAGCGATCAACAACTTGCAAACTAACCTCTACCGGGAGACACATAGAGAAATCCAATTCCATTAATATAAGAGCACAGGTGGTGTGAGAGAAGAAAGTAGTGGCTTGATCCACCATGATAAAATGACCCACTGAGTTACTAATGCCTTTATAGCAAGATTCACACTAGAAATGAAGAGGTAGATTTGGTAGAGGAATTCAAACTGGTATTTAGTGAGAGGGTTAAAAGTAGACTCCCAAGGCTTTAACAACAGTGCATGTTGTCCCCAAAACCAAGAGCAACCAACAAAAATAACATTTCGATTAAAGACTAAATCGAATGCGACTACAAAGAATCCTTTAGCACATGGGTGAATTTTAATTTTCCCATTTGTAAGAGGGCGCCACTGCTAAAAAATCCATATGTCTAGATCTTGAAGCCATGGCCAGAGTTTGTCGAATCTAGATATCAAACCGTTCTAAGAAAAAAAATCCTCATTTTTTAACACTTCATCCCCTAAAATCACAATAGGGGGGAGGTAGAGAAGAAGGTTTCACCTTACTCCCAATCATAGGAGTAGCACAAACAGTAGTAGGGACAACCCTCTTTTGAGAAGAAGAGACTCCAGTGCGAACAACATTCTCTAGATCTGCAAAAGTGAAACCCAAAATAGTAGAATGCACCACAACAATAGCAGAATTGGGTAATCTTGTCTCGGACAATACACCAGCAATAGAAAAAACTCTTGTTGTAGATGGCGCACCAACAAAAATAATAGAACCAGCTAACAATGTCACATACGATGCACCAACAATAGAAAAAACCTCCTATCATAGATGGGATATCATCAACAATAGTCCTAGTCACAGACGACATACCAACAATAACAATCCTAGTCGTAGATGGCACACCATCAGCAGAAAAACTCATGTATGGTGCAACAACAGTAGAAAAACCCTGTATCATGAACGACGCACTAGCAACAACAACAATAGAGGAGGTCCCTACAACAGAAAGTGTCCCAGTAATAGATGAACCCTGCAAACCTGTAACAAATGGCTCATGGGTGGGAAGAGGAGTGGGAGACATTTTCAAAATCCCAATGTTAGTATATTTATGTTTATACATATGTTGGGAAATATTTTAAAAATGATGTTTAAATGGTGGAGTTAAATTTATTAATTAATTGGGAAATATTTAACAAATACAATTCTATTCGCTAATTGATTAGGGTCTTATTCACCCCCATCTTCCTTGGGAAAATGTTTATACATATGTTGGGAAATATTTAAAAAATGATGTTTAAATGGAGTTAAATTCATTAAGTAGTACTTACTGGAATAGAAATTGTCATAATGGAAGTGAATATTGAAATGGAGATCAGATGGTGTATGTGTATGTTATCTACAAAAATTAGGAGTTTGTAGTTAATTGTTGAACTAATTAAAAATTACATCATTAAAAGAATAATAATAAACCTGTAAGTGGAAGTAAATACAAACTAATGAAAAATGAAATTTTTTCCCATAAAATAGGAATGATGGAGAGAATATAGGGGGAGTGGAGGAGACATTCATGGAAGATGGGGATGAATAACACCCTCAATCAATTAGCCAACCAAATCAAATTGTAGATTAAAAAAATATTTACTATTCCTTGTTTAAAAAATTTGCATTTTAACAAAATTTAATATAAACTTATATAAGAAAAAAAATTCTCTTGATTAGCTTGTTTAACAAAAATTAATTACATGTTAAAGAGTTTTGAACACAATAGTATGTGCAAGGCAAGTACTATTAAAATAATAAAATTTACAAAATCAATTTAATCACTAGTTATGTGATTTGTTCACAAAATTGAAACTAAATTTTTTATTGATATTTAAAATATTAATATTAAAATTAATATACATATAAAATAAATAAAAATTAAATAATCATATTAATATGTAGATTATATTGAATTAAATAAACATAAATATAAATACATTATAATGAAAATTCCATTAATTTATATAATCAAAAATTTAATATAAATATTATTATTAATATATTATTAATTATATTATTCTATTATATTTAAAATACAATGAATAAAATTTAAATATTAATATGAATATTACATAGTATAATATATTAATATATTAGATCAATATAATATTTCAATATTTATTATTTATACACAAATATATATATTAATATGTCATTTGATTATAATATAATATACATAAATGATTTTTGGAATAATTGTTGTTAAAATTTTCTCCTATAAACTTAGGAAAAAATAAAATTTGTTCAACATGAAAAATAATACTATTGGTTTACTCTAGATAGATTAATTACTAGATAAAAAAACTCATTGCAATACTACAACCATACTAACAAAATTAATTAAAAAGAAACCCATTTGAAATATTATATATATATAAATTTATATTAAGATATTTGTTATAAATTAATTATATTTATTTATTTTTATTAATAATTATATTAAGATATTTGTTATAAATTAATTATAATTATTTATTTATATTAATAATTAGATATTAAGAATTATGTAAGTTTAAAAAGAAAAAAATAACGTTTCGTTATAGTTAACTTATGATAACTAGATAAATGTAATCAAATTTGTTAGTGGAGTTCATTAGATTTGATGAAGAGAATGGTATTGCATAGCATATACCCTATTGGCAAGAACGAGGTGTATATGAAGATCTGAGCTTTGGTTTCTTGAGAGTTGTATTTATACCTTAGTAAGAGGGATAAGAGAAGGTTGAGAGCTTATACGGTAGATTACAAAAGGATGTGGTAGGTTATAAGAGAGTGTGGCAAATTCCAACATATAGGGAATAAACTAAACATCTATTAATTCACCATTTATACATATATCTCCCACATATATACTTTCACTATATAATCCATATATATATGTGTGTGTGTGTGGGGGGGTGGGTAGGTTATAGTAGAGTGTGGCAAATTCCAACATATATCGAATCAACTAAACATCTATTAATTCACCATTTATACATATACCTCCCACATATATACTCTCACTATATAATCTCTAATCCATATATATATATCTTACTCATAACTCATATATATCTTCCTCTTATTCATCCATGTCCTTATCTCTCACTCATATCTATATATAGCCTCTTAATGCCTTTTCATCTTGCCTTTTCCTTATAACCTTTCATAAATACTCTTAATTATTTTTTCCCCATGAATTCACATTTCCCTTTATGATATGTAACCTTATTATAGCTTATTTAGGGCTATTTAGGAGTTATATGACCCATTTATGGGTCTAAATGACAAGTGTGAAGGTTGTGCAATGCTGCACAATGTCATGTATCCCTCTACTGAGTGTCTAATGCTCACATGTATTGCAAGGCTCTAATGCTCATATGTGGTACTGCAAGAGCCTTAGTGTAGCGTGTAGTATTGCACCATCTTCTTTTGTGTCTTTGTAGGATGTGGAACTCTTCTTATCTAGTACTATAAACTTTTTGTAGCATAGGATAATATTATAGAAGGTTGTATAATGCTATTTGTAGTACTGCAACCATATTCCAACATACTTCCTAGGCCTAAACTATTGTATTTTCCTCAAGACAACCTCATAAAATTCATTTCCATCTACTCCCTTCTAATTTTCATTGGTGTCTCTTCCTTGACATACACATCTTGATTCTTAGGACCTTCATCTTCCTTCCTTACTTGAAAATAACCACTCTTTGGTACCCCACCTTCTTTGTCCATCCTCTTTGTCATCTTCCATATGCCTTCTATCTTTTGTAGTAGGTTTTATATATTTGTTGTGCATCCTGTGATCTTCATATAATTTGTAATAGACATTTTTGTTGTTGTTGGTAAATAGATTTGTCACTACAATTATCATTGTAAAATAGCCTTGACTCATCCAATGGGAAGCAACAAAGTTTATAATAGTTGGATATATCATTATTGGATTAATGATTTTCCTTTGCATTTGAGAGGGGTAGCTCCATTGTATGATAAGTTTTTGATTTTGGGGGTTATGCTTTTAGCCAGAAAGTAGGAAAGGCACAACAAATGAAAATCTAAAGAAAAGAAAAAACTCTAGGTATGGCTAATATGAGGCCAAGACTCTAGATTTTTTGGGAAATACAAAAAAAGTTTTAAAGTAAGGTAGGAATAAACACAAAGATTTTTTTACCTTTAATGATTGATTTTGATAAAGCTATGAAACTAGGATTTAAAAAAATAGAATATAATCTAACATATAAGAAAGACTTATTCATCTAAGGTTTTCAGACTGATAGATTAGAAAACAACCATTATTACAACCTAGATTGCATACCTGATAAACAAGTGAATTAAATGAAAACATTTACACTCTTCACATAATAGAAAACATTTCAAAGAATAGCTACAAATTAAACATAAGAGAAATCTACAACATAAAGGAATAATACACAGGCTCATAGACTAACAATATCATTCTTTATTTAGTTCAAAAATGAAAATCTCTAAGACTATTTGTTCATGTACCATGTGAGAGAATCAAAAGTCCTTTCTTTACAATCCCAACCTTGTATAAATAGGCTTTTCCATCCATAACTGACTTGCAACTACTTTTAGTTTATAACATAACAATACATTAAAAGAGAGTTAATAATTTTCTAACCTCAAGTTATAAACAAAAAGTCACTTTATTAAGTCATATGAAAATGACTTAATTTGTAATTTGAAAAAGCAAATAAAATAAAAGTGGCTCAAGTCTTCAACATTGTTGACTTGAAAGTTATTCTTTTGAAGCCTTAGACCTTGGTGAATGTGATTGCTTGGAAGATGATTTCACTCTAAAAAAAATTGAGTTGTTTAAAGTAGGCATAATTATCTTGGCATCTGGAATAACAGTAATCAATAGCCTCAACTTCCAAGCTGATAAAGCCTCATTCAACTCCTCCATCTATTGTAGGAAAGATGGGATATCCTTTTGACAACCAACCAAAGAAGAAGAAATGGTGCTAATATTTCTCATAGTATTGGCATCCATAATATATTTATTAAACAATTCTTCTATAACTAAATCTTTAAATCTCTCTTTGATGGAATGGATGTCAACCAATTTGACTTCATCTTTCCCAAGAATATTAATGTCAAAAAATAAGAAATCAACTCTTATGTCTAATTTTATTTGGTCACATAATTTATATAACTTCTTTAGCTCATTTAGTGTTTACTTTAGAATCATTAGTTTCCATTCCATGCCTTTGTACCAAGTAGTGGCATCATACTCATCTACCAAGTATTCACAACCTTTTCAGATATAAGCAAATTGATATGATTTTTTTTTCCATTTCTTAGAAGACCGGTGTGACCCCTTGTTGGACAACATATTTCTTACTAGCATTTATTTTAACATCCAATTCTTTCTTCTTTTCATTAACCTTTTGATACAACTTGACTGCATCCTTAATGAAATTGAGGTCGTCAAGAGTAATTTGTTCAACCCACCCCTCTGCTACCTACCATAGGCCTAAAACTTAATGATATTTTTGATAGTTTATTTACTAACATATTCTACTAATCAACTAGTAGAGGCTACTAATATCTTCAAAGGATGAGTGGAAGTGTCTATGATAGATTTGATGTAAGAGATTAACACACAAACTGACTCCCCTAGTTATTCTCTTGTTTCCTTCTCTTTGTTGCTTCTCTCTACCAGTTTGATAGTCGAAACTTGGAAATTATGAATGCAAATTTCATGTGTGGCTAGGCCAAGTTCAACTCCAGAGACTTTGTAATCATCTTCTCATATTTCTTCTTTGTTTTTATTTGTGATGGGTTCATCAATCTCTACATATTGCATCCTGAAAGAAGAATCCACCATCAACCTAGAAGTGGTTTGAGCCTTCTTTGGTTATGGGGTAGTTTGTAACATTTTCTCTATTGCACTAAAACTTGGATCTATCACTTGGGTATGCTTCCTTTTTTTAGTAACCATATCCTTCAACCATGGGAAAACGTGGTTGTGTGGCACCTTTGGAGGACTAGAAGAAGGGATGATAGGTGGAATGGTGACCTTAGGGACATTGTTGGTCCCTATGAAATCAAGTGCTGGAGAATGAAGAAAAGATTTACTAGGGGAGGGGGACATGTAGGAGAGTGTGAAGGTGAAGAAGTAGGAGGAAGCTAAGAAGAGGAAGAATTAAAATCTAGAATGGATGGTTGTTGTCTTGAATATGCAAGTACCTAAGAATCTACCTACATATCTTGTTTAGCTGGTGAGGGCCTTTTCATCTCAAGTTTCTTCCTTGGTTCAATATCCCCTTCTTCATAGATGCTTTTTAAATCAACCCCTTTATTGGGGTTTTTTTCCATTAGCACTACTTATAGTGCTAGCTTTGGATGTTGTAGCATATACTATTGTAAAATGTTAATTTCCAAATGCTCTAGTTTATTTTTTACTTGCTTATTATTTCTTGGGGTACCATGTGGCCTAGTGGTAGTATACTCTATGATTTTTGCATTAAATAACCAATTCTTACTTTTCTGAATGACAAATATAGATTTTTCTTTGATGTCTTTCACTTCTTTGTCAACCCAATTAATGGGTGCAAGAGGATGAAATTGCAAGGTTGATGTGAAGATTTGATTGGTCATATCACTTCCATTATCCATGTTGTCCATGATATTCCAACTGAGATTAAAATCTTTCATTTGATCAATGGTCATTCTCACCTAATCTCTATTCCTTACCTTGAAATCATTTTCGCAATCTTCCCAATAGTCTTCCAATTGGGGTGAGTGAAAATATAGTATATTCCCAATCACATATTCTCCATGACATAATTCTTATTGTCAAAGGGAACCTTAAGTCATAAAAATGCACGGAGACCTTATCCAATCATCTTTCAACATTCTAAGCATTAGATGAGCTATGGTAGGTATAATAGCTTAGATCCATAGGCAAGGGGTATCCCACCTTCTTTCTTTCCTTGTACCTTTTATTCACTTCCCTCCCATGGAGCACATCACCAAGAATTGAAAAATAAAGAGATGGAGCACATTCTCTTATGCCTCCCCCTCCCTCACCATGACTTTAAACATAAAGAGATGGAGCACATGCTTTCACCCCAACTCTCCCACTAAGAATTTAAAGATTAAGTGATGGAGCACATTGTCTTATCCCCTTCCCCCTATCCTCCTAGAAAATTTAAAAAAAAAATGGAGCACCTGCTCCTTTCCCTCTTCTACTAGGAATTTGACAATAAAAATATAGAGGACATGCTCCTACTCTCCTCAACCATCCACTTTGCACCATGAATTTAAAAATTAAAGAGATGGAGCACATGATCCTATCCTATCACTACACAACAAGGATTTAAAATAAAGAGATTGAGAACATGATCCTAACCCCTAGGTCACATTGGTCCCCCAAAAATTTGAAAATAAAGAGATGGAACACATACTCCTACCCCCTCCCCTAGCCACACTTGCTTGTTGCCCCCTCTCCCAAATTTCAAGCTAAAGAGATGGAGCACCTGATCCTACCCCTACTCCTTACCATGAATTTAAAAACAAAGACATGGAACACATTCTCCTACTCCCTCTCCCACTAAGAATTTAAAAATAAAGAGATGTAACACATGCTCCCACTCCCCTTAGCCCTCCTCTCCGTAACTTATCACCCATCATAAATTTAAAAATGAAGAGATGGATCACATGTTCCTACCCTCTACCACCTTAGTCCCAAAACAATTTAAAAACAAAGAGATGGAGCACATACTCCTTACCTAATTGATTCCCCCTCCTTGCACCTTTGGTCCTCACTAATTTAAAATAAAGAGATGGAGAACATACTCCTACACCCCCTTGTCTCCACTAAATTTGTAATAAAGAGATATAGTGCATGCTCATACACCCCCTCATCAATTTGAAATAAAGAGCCAAAGCACATGCTCCTACCATACTTAATCACTCAGCCAACTTAAAATATATATATATATATATATATATATATATATATATATATATATATATATATATATATATATATATATATATATATATGTATATGTATGTATGTATGTATGTATGTATGTATGTATGTATGTATGTATGTATGTATGTATGTATGTATGTATGTATGTATGTATGTATGTATATGTATGTATATACATATAGATATATGTATATATATACATATATATATATACATATATATATACATATATATATATACATATACATACATATATATATATACATATAAACACACACACACATATATATATACATATATATACATATATATATATATGTATATATATGTATATGTATATATATGTATATGTATATATGTATATGTATATATATATGTGTATATATATGTGTGTATATATATATATATATATATATATATGTATGTATGTATATGTATATGTATATATATGTATGTATATATATATATATATATATATATATATATATATATATATATATATATATATATATATATATATATATATATATATATATATATGGGGGAAGACATTTTGGATGTCAAAGATAATATATCAAGGGAGAATGTTTTGAATGCTTGAGATAGACCCCTTATTAGTGATGAAATGTCAGAACATAGTTTTTGGCCAAGGAGAAGAAAAACTATGGGCATCAAGAATACTAATATGATTCCTCCATTTGTAATGGAATATTACTTACAAGAAAACATTCATGCTATTGAGGATGTTTATGTGGGTTCTCTATTTAACCAACAAATTAAGGATGAATTTGATCCAAAAGTTGATGTTTTATGGACCAATTCCTTTGGTATGACCAAGTTCAAAACATTGTCCAATATGAATGGGTAAGGTTGAAGTGGATTCTTATCAAGACAAGTATGCTTCCTTTATGTGCCACAAGATCAGGGTTTGATGGTGGACCCAAATTGGAAAAGGTAAAATAATAAGATCTTTACATGCTAACTACTTAAATAAGGGCAATGAATGCAAGGTAAGAATGAGGGAACAAGTGACATTAATGTTGATATAATTATTTTGGTATGAACACCAAAGGTGGATGGAATAGAAAAATGATGATAAGAAATAGGGGACACAAAGAAATCAAGACATGTCAATAAAAAGTTGGAGGTAATAGTTTGAATGATAATGAATCTAAGAATGAATGTTAACCTCTAGGAATGTAGATTGAAAATATATTGAATACTATATTGTATTTATTTTCTTTCTTAAATACATGGATTCCCTAGAAACATATGTGTGTTAATGTGATGATGCAAGTACTCTAATAAATAACATAGTAAAAATATTATGCAACTATTTTCATTTATGTGATCTACTTTATTTTCCACATATGTGGGTTCTTTGTAAATACACATTGCTAAATAATTATTGAATGTGTTATTTTTAGTAATTAAATTATTAATATATTTTATGTGTACTATGTTTCATACCAAATATCTATTGAAAATAGGATTGTTTAATGGAGTTTAGGAGGGAATATGAGCACAGTGATCTAGTTGCAGTAGCAAGGGTGCATGTGGGAAGAAGCTTGATAGGTGGTTCCTGTAAAAATGATGGGGGTAATGATAGGGGAGGGGACCCATGTGTTTCTTCTATTTATTTGAAAGGTGGGCCTACAATTTAAAAGTTATTTATCTTAGGCCACTAATGGATAATGAGCTCTATTCCCCATCCCCTCAATTTCATGATTCATGTGTTTGGCCATGTCCCTAAGAACTAGATAAAATTGTGGGTCAAGTTGCTAAAAGTTGAGTTCAATTTTCAACCTAGTTATCTTTCTTCGCTTGCACCTAATATACACAATGATTGTATCTGTTTAAAGGTCCCTATTTTAGATCTCTCCATTGGACTTGAAAATACCTTAATATAAAATTTGTTTGGATCTTGTCCCAACATTGATGTTCTATGGAGTTAGGCTTTGAGAATAAGGAAGCCTCGAGGCCATCCATAGATATATGCTATGGCTATATGATTTTTCCATGTCTCCTTAAATAAGGAAGACTATGTTAGGATCCATATTGGTGGTCCCTAGTTTCTACGCAAACTAGGTTTCTTTTTACATGAGTAGAAGCCAAGTTTTGATCTAGATAAGGAGAATATTAATGTGAAACTTATATGGGTTAGACACCTAAGTCTCTTTCTAGAACATTAGGAGGAGGAAGTATTGATGGGAATTAATATCAAAACTTTAAGTTATCTAATAGTGATTGATGCAGTAAGAACCTGTATAGAAGGAAAATGGTGTGCACTAATTTTTTTGTTAACATTGAAGTGAACAAGGATCTATTGTCCTTTATTAAGCTATCTTACAAGTTTGGTGTATGAATTCAATAGATTCTATTTAGTTGATAGAGGATTGTTTTTAGTCCTTAGATTCTACTATATTAGATACCCTGGTTAACTAAAAAGTGAGTCCAGGTCACTTTGGATTAACTAGAGGGAAATCTAGATACTTCACCTTAGATGAAGATAACTATGTGGAATCTTCAATATGCCTTCCTTTCCACTTTACCAAATATTCTTGATACTTATTACTTTTAGTGCTTCTTCCAATTCTACTATCTAATATTTATTCAATGTCTTATGTTTGTGGTCTTGGTACTAGGTTTTTTTAGTCTACTTTTTGCTCTATTTGGTTCTAATTCTCCTTCACATTAATACTCATATAATTTTTCAATATTAAACACTAGTGATATTCCAAGGTCTTTCGATAATACCACTTCATATGCATTTCCTAAATCAAACTTCTTAATGATTTTAAAAGGATTCCAAACTTCATTCTCAACTTATTTATATGTTATAGTAGAAAATATATCATTTCTTAAAGGTATACCATTACTTTTTCTCTTATCTCATTACTTTATGTCTCCTCTTTAATTTGCATGTTCCTTATACTTCATATTCATGTTTTCCAACTAAAATCTTACCTCCTCATGTAAATTATTCACATTTTCTACATAATCTTCTACTATAACACTCTTTATATGACTTGTAATGAAATCTCTTAATTATAAAATATTTCTAAGGTTCTATTCATACATAATCTCAAATGGTGTTTTACATGTACTTTTATTACTGAGTTATTATATGAAAATTTATCTTGTGGTAACAGTAAATGCTAACTACCCATCTTTTCACTTGTCAAACATCTCAATATGTTTCCCAAACTCTTCTTTACAACTTTTATTTTTCTGTCAATTTGTAATTGATAAGTTGAAGTAACATTTAATTTTGTATTCATCTTCTTCTACAATGTTCTACAAAAATGACCAATAAATTTTACATCTTTATTTGACTTAATGCTGCTAGGTAATCCATACAATCTCACAATTTCTCTAAAAATTATATCAAATATATTCATAACATAATTAGTCTTCTTGCAAGAAATAAAATGAGCCATCCTTGAAAATCAATCAACAACTACCAAAACGGAATCAACTCCTCTTTGATCTCTTGGAAATATGAACACCAAATTCTTGCTAACATCATGCCATGGTCTCTCAAATATAAGCAATGATTGATATAAACCCACATTCTAAAAAGTACCTTTTGTAATTTCATAAATTATATAGTTCTAAACAAATTTCTTGACTCCTACATATAAATTTCTTGACTTATCCATGCCAAGTGTCTTACCAATACTCTATTATGTTTCCCCTTAATTAAATTATCTCTTGTAAACCTCTTAGGAATGCATAACTGATTAAATCTAAAATGCAAATAATCTTGAATTAGATAATCTAGCCACTTAGTTTTGTCTACAATTTTTGTTATCTTATATGAATTCTATGTCTTAGCAAAATTAGTCACATTCTCATGAAAATTATCCTTCTCATCGAAACCAGTAACTTCTATTTTCTATTTAATGCATTAGCTACTTTGCTGGATTTTCCACTTCTATGTTTCAACATAAGTGAATAGCTCTTCAAAATTTCAATTCACTTGATATGCTTTGAACTCAACTTATTTTGACTATTTGGATATTACAATGCTTAGTGATAAATATAAAAACCAAATTTATTTTTTTATTAGGGTAAAATTAAGTCTTTTGAGAGGGGTCCAACATCTTTAACAAAGTCATAATGATAGAAATAAAAATCACAAAATAGAAACTAACAAGGAACTAGGCCTAAAAACCAACCCAAGCCTCATAGAACCATAGAAGTAGACAACAAAAACTTAGCTAATATTCAGCCTACAGTCAACAAATCGGTCTTTTGGGTGATGCGATAGAGATAGGGTTGAGTTGGGAGACCTAAATTTCTTCCTAGATATCTAATTCCTTCTCATTAGCATATCTTAGCTAGGACTCCTTTCCTTTCTTAGTGACTAACTTGTAATTGAACTTCACACCTTTAAAGGGTATAGATTTCTTAGGACTACTAGAAACCATTATTTTTCTTTTCCTTAGATTTAGGTTATAAAATCTAAATATTAGAATTCCCACTTGGCTAACACAACACTTCATTAGAAGGGATTTTGCATTTAGCCATAGGGAATTTATTACTAGAACTACCCTTTTCCTTGCCTAGACAATTAAGGCCCAACTTTCTAGTGTTAGTAATTTTAGGATCAATAGCAAGTTTACCAATCTAAAATAGTAGAAAAATTAGGCCTACTGAATGGGCTTGTCATTCCTTTCCTCTTGATAGTCCAAAAGAATATTCTCTAGGGACATAGAAAGGAAAAATGAGATGCTCATGACTACAAAATAAATTCCTTTAATAACAAATAACATCTACATTTCTTCAAAGCTTGCACAATTGCATAGAATTATTTATCATAGATAAAATATTTCTTCTTTGCATCATTTAATTTCTTAGTGAAGTATGCAATAGGTTTTCCTTCATTAATTTAAGTAACTCCAATTGTAGTCCCACTTGCATCACAATCAACTTGAAATAACTTGTCAAAATCCAACAAAACTAACATAAATCATTCATTCATTTCCTCTTCAACAATTTAAAAAAATTATTAGCTAAAATAATCCACTTAAGAATCCTTCTTATCTCTTCTTATAGTTTCAATAATTATTGCACATATCCCATTAAATTTTTTGACAAATTTCCTATAAAAAACTTGCCAAACTGTGGAAAGATCTAACTTTAGAAATGCTAACAAATGGAGGGTATTCAATAATTTATCTTTCTTTAGATCCATCACTAGTCCATTGTTAAAAATAACGAAGACCAAGTATATTAATTATTCATTCATAAAACTACATTTTTGCACATTTATCAACAATTTGTCTTCTCTTAGTTTTTGTAATACTAACTCAGATTCATGTATTACGAATAATGCTCCTCACTAATGGTAACCCATTTGGTAGATTATCACAAATAATTTCATTGTGTTCTTTCATTGTTTTAGAAATTTCTAGTATGAATAAATGCATCTACCTCTTTGACCTTTTCTACCTAAATACTTGCTTAGGAAGAATAACAAAGCAATTTTTTTGTCCCTTGAGATCATTCAAAAATTACTTAGCATTTACTAACAACACTCTTCCAAAATGATTCATTAATTTACCCTCCTATTTTAAGGGTATAAGTGCATATTTCACTTTATCTTTATTTAGTCTATAAGTGTTTTCTCTACCATCATGCATAACTTTTTATCAAATTTATATTTTCTACGCAACAAATATGACAAACATCCATGGGCATGATAACACACAAGAATTCATCTTCATATACCTCAATTTTAAATTTCATAAGATGTTGTTCCCTAGCTAGAATTTTATGATCCTCTTGTAATTGAAGAACTATATAAGGAGTAGGATATTTAATCACTTTTAAATTTAAATTTTCAACCATTTCACTTGAAATTAGATTATTAGTACTACTATCAATTATTACCTTGCAAAATTTACCTCTAGATTTGCATATGGTTGTAAACAAACGTTTTCTTTGCACTGGTTCAATTTGATCTTTTGCAAGATTCAACAAATATTTTTAATTAGTAAGGACTCACCTTTCTCCAGCATACTTGTTCAAGTGGTGATCATTCTTCATCAACATATGTTGCCTTCACAATTCTATCAAATCTTCTATTATATCCTCCTTGTGATTGTGTACATTTAAATAATCTATAATATTTAGTTTCACATTTAAAATAAGTTTCACTAGAGAATCTCACATTGCTTGTTCAATATCTTCCTCTACTTCTTTCATATCTTCCACTATCAATATAATTAGATCTACATTTATTCTTTTAGTAATGATTAGATCTATCTCTAGAGTATCTTTCATGATCTCTTTTATTTCTATTTTATCATTAAATGCTTCTCTACCCTTGTCCTAATATATTCTTCTAAAAAATCTACCATCTCTTCATCACTTGCTCTACTTTAAATATTTTGTTCCACTTGTCTTTAGCCTGTAGGCAAAACTAATATGCCTGATCAATAGATTGAATACTTGACATACTTATTTATTCTTAAATGAAGCCTCTTAAACTATTGGTATATTTTTTCCATTTTCTCTTGACTATCTAAAAGATGACCTACTCTTATTGTTAGCTTATAATATTCCTTGGTATAATCTTTTATAATTTTATCCTTTTGTCTCATATTTTGTAACTTTTAAAAAAATTCTATTTGATAATTTACAAGAATAAATGTCAATTTTAACATTTATAATACCCTATCCTATTTTTTAATATTAGGCTTCATTTATCTATACCTCTTTAACTAGATATTTTTCATAAAATAATAGCATGGCCTTTTACCTTAGTCTTAACTATAAGGAAAAATGCCTACAAATCCCTTAGCAATTAAACTCAAACCAAATTTTATCTATTAAATATGCAAGTATTTTTAAATTAGCCCTTTGAGGTGAATATTACAAAAATAAATCTACATAAATTTTAGTAGCATTTCAGATGTAAACAATACTAAAAGAAGAAAGAATGATAGGATATAATAGAAACAACCATAGGAACAAGAATAACATTGATATACCATAAGAAAATTCTTGTAGAAAAAACCTAGCCTCCAAAGCACCACACAAATCAATGTATTACCAAATAAACATGTTTACAATATATTTATAGATCTTCTCCATGCAATACTTCAATGAGATAAACACTCCTACTCCTTTAAAAGAAATTAGCAAGATAATCCTGTAAAATGTATTCCTTATATCTTATATCATATGACTCCAATATATAGTCTTACAAAGGTCTAGAAAACCACCAAAAAATAATACCATGGGTGAAAACAATGTTCTAAAATACCATAGTATGAATTTTCACAACCCTCACATGTGTGGACCCATCCAAAATTAGAAAATAACTCTTACACAAGCATCTTTGACTTGTACCACTCAAGTTGGCATATGTAACTTCCAAGCACTCTGGCAGGAAACATTAATTACATCTTACACTTACAAATAATAGAAGATTCTCCTTGTCCACTACATCAACCCCTCATCAGTGCCTCATTACAATAACATTTTCAACTCCCTAGAGAATAATAAAATAATTACATATATCCCCTCCCTAACATGGGTGTTTCATTTTACCCACCCCATGATTCTTGAAGATACATTAATTATTAACTATCTAGAAATAATAAGTTACATTAGACCTTAAGATATGCAAGGTAAATAGAACACCTAATCCTAACATTGATAAAGTTTCTCTTATCATGATAAAAAATATCTTCATACTCAAAAATAATTTCCAAATTAGTTATGTAATCAATAAACTCTTTAGGATTCGAGATACTGACACAATTAGGAATATCTACTCTACTTTTTTTACTAATATACTAGAGATGGCCTTCAACATTTTTTCTTCCCTATCATTGTTTTCAATATGTTTGACTAGATCTAGTTGGCTAACTTCTTGTTCATCATTATTTTTATTAGCTCTAGGACCTTATGACCCTTTTCTTATTTTCTTCGACAACATATAGTATGATTTGAAAATTTCTCTTCATATCAAGTATTTTCTCAATTTGTTTGAAACAACATGTATTGCACCTCAACCTCTATTCATCCTTCTAGGTGGAATTTTCTAGATTTGAATTCAAGAGGTCCTAGTTCAAACTACCTCATAGTCAACAGTTTATTCACAACAAACACAAATTCATCAAGGAATCTTCAATGTAATAATTTGTAATGTTGGAAGACTCATTCAAAGGAATATTCTACCAATAATTTAATGTTGGAATATCTTTTAATCTTGTCCTTTTTAGTTAGGCACTAGTGCAAATTATGTGAATTTATAGATGTAAAATGTCAAGGACAATTTAAATACCAAGGAATATAGATGCCATATGATGATCTCAAGATTCGAAAGTTATATCTAATACCATCTAACAATCTTTTTTAGCAAATCTACTCTAATACCATTTAATATAGTTGTGGTTGGTGGGTCAAATTAAGGAATCTAACCATGCATCTAAAGTAAACAATCAATACAATACATAGTGGAAACAACAAAATTTGACATAACATATATATATATATATATATATATATATATACATGTACAAATGTAATAATAAAAAATATTCAATGAGCTTGATACATGGTAGGTCTTGGTCATTTGGTTACAAATAGATCTTGAATAAGATACCTTAGATTTCATTTCAAATATAAACTATCTCTATTCTTCTAATTTCACACAATTATCCTTAGAGCTCACTCAGTCTGATCTTCTATTATTATGTGTTGCTATCTTCAAATGATATCAAATTCTCCTTTATATAAGTGGATTTAAAATGATGTGCACCATATTAAAACATATTAGGCCAACCTAGAATGTGAAATAATATGTGCCATATGAAAACATATTAGACCAACCTAGGAGAATATAGTAAGCATCAATAATCCACCATTAAATGTTTTGATCTTTAGTCATCCTTGGAATTGGGTGCATCACTTCTTGTAATGTGTAAGCTCAACAATGACATGGAAATCCATCTTCAATTATGTATCTTGAGCTAGGAACCTTCAAAATGGATGTAGTTTCATATATGACTTCTCTTAGAACCCAAATTCAAATTATGATCCTTATGAATTCACAAAATATTCAAATATTTTTCATAAGTTTAAAATAAAGTTCAATTATACGATGTGTAGTTTAGTCCAAGTCCTCGAGATAACAAACTTAGATGTGGTAATCAAATCTTCATGGAATTTGATAAGAATATGAAGAATATTCTATAAATATTATGTTCTGAATTGCAACTCATATTATACAAGTAAGGAGAAATATGACATGAAATACATATGATTATGCTTGTCGTAATATATATGAAACTTCAACAAATAAATGCAAATATGGTGAAATGTAGTGGCACAAACTTGCCACACTTTATTGGAAAACCACTAAAAATATATATTTAAAATACCTATTAAATAAACAAACATTAACATTAAATATTTGTAATTAATAGAGAATTATTTTTAAGTCTAAGATGCTTTGCGTCAAACACTAACCTCAATTTTACTTTCCACTTAGTGGATTTTCAATTGTCTAGGTATACACAAATCCTTCTTGAACTCAAGGCCTAGGTTGTTTTTCAAAATTTAAAAACTAGTTTCTTCAAACTATAGGGAGGTGGAACTAGGAAGTGATAACTTAAAAATGCATGTAGAAATGGGTTTTTGGATGAAGGAGTTATTTATTGCTTTGTTAGGGTTTTTGGATGAAGGAGTTATTTATTGCTTTGTTAGGGTTTTCTCAGAAGCTGCTCACCATTGTTCTCTCTAGGTATCATACTTCTTTCTAGGTGCAGGAAATTTAGCCTTTCCTTCTGTACATCCACATTTATTGTAGAATTTGAGTCTTTTAAATGCCTCCTACTAGTTCTGACCCATCACTTGTTACTGGCATTGGCAGTTTGACGGCTCTCCACAATGGCTCCTCCATCAACCAAGCATCCCTAGAAGTTTGTTTTGAAGGTGTTTCACGAGGTAAGCCCTTAGTTTATCCTGCAGATGTGATATTACCCACGCAAGAATTTGATTCTTCTTATTTATGGTTAGAACATCATACTCTTATTGGTTACTTTGTAGGGAGAACTCCCCCTAAATCTATTCTCAAAGACTAGGTTCAAAAGGCCTGGGTCCCTCATGGGGTCTGCCTTGATATGGTCCAGAATCTGACCAAAGGTTTTTTCCTTTTCTACTTTGCGGAAGTCAGCCATGTTCAGGCAATCTTGAATCATGGCCCATGGTATATTCAGTCTTCCTTGCTAGTTTTCCAACAGTGGACCCGTGATTTTGTTGTTTTAGATGGTACCAAACTCTAGGTCCCTATGTGGATTGAATTCCCTGGCTTGCCTTTGCCTTGCTTGCATTTTTTGCATGATATCACTTCTTCTCTGGGAAGAGTCATTTGTGTTGAACTAGATAGGTTCTTTCAAGCCCAACCTCAAAAATGCGTATGCATTGAGGTGGATCTTTCTAAGGACCTCAAGGAATTTATTGATATTCAAATTGGTCCACTTTGGCACACTTAGAAAGTTACATACTTTAATTTGCCAAACACTTGTTATTGCTGCCAATCTACTGAGTATAAAATTAAGGATTGCCCTCTTGCTGTGCCTCATGCCTGGGATCCACCCAGGGAGGCTGTTTAGTCCCATCCAGTTGAATTTGTGTCTAAGGAGGTGGTTTCCAAACCAGCGGACACTAGGGCCACTATTGCCAGTCTCAAGCACAAGGCTAAAGCCCCTATGGATGCTCTCAAAGAGGCTGAGTTAGCTAAAGTTGTTTCATAGCCATCGGCGACTAGCAAGAAGGACAAACTCAAGAGTCCTTCTGTGCTTCCATCATAGCGAAGGTCACCACCCAGGGCAAGGGAATGACCACGGCCTACTCCATCTTTGTCACCTCACAGGTGCTCTCGTAGCTGAGAACTTCCAGAGGAGGGTGAAATTATTCAGGAGGGTAAAAAGTAGCAAATTCCTCCTATTCAATTTGGGTCAAACCCCACTGAATTCTTGCAGAATCATTTTTCTTCTTTTGAAAACCTTGATTCTAGGGAAATGGTGGAGGACTTACAATGAAATTTCTCTCTTGGAATGTTTGAGGTCTAATTGACCTCGCTAGGAAGTACTCTATTAGAGCTACTATCCAACAATATGCTACAATTGATGTTCTTTGCCTGCAAGAGGTTAAAGTTACAAGATTTCTGTTGCCTTCGGCTTGTCGTTCCATTTGGCCAGCCAGTAAATTGTTCTCCACCACTCATGAAGTTGGCAAAGGTGGTGTTGCTACCCTTTTGTCCCCTCGGTGGCACGATTCAGTGGTGGCTCATGGGGTGGACCCCACCAACCATTTAGTCTAGACACTTCTCAATGTTGATAATCATTCCTTTGGGATTATTAATGTTTATGCATCGAATGATGCGACAAAAAGATTTGGTCTCTGGCAGTGGATTGCAGATTCTTTACTCGTTGCCACCTAGATTATTTGTGGGGATTTTAATATGGTTGAAACGGCACATGATAAAGATGGCATGCTACCTTTTCACTGGCCAGCTGGTGAGCAAGAAGTGTGGTTCCATATGTGCAATAAATTGGGCTTCTTTGATCCCAATGTTGGCTGCCATCAATCCCATCCTTTCTGGCATACTTGGTGTAATTTTTGAGCTAGCTCTGATAGGGTTTTCAAACGCCTTGATCGTTCCATGATCTTGGCCCAATATTTCTTCTCTTTTTCCATGTCATCCACCCTTCCTGTATAGCCATTAATGGATGTGACATTATCAGACCACTTTCCAATCTAGTTCTCCATTGAATGGCAAGTCACACAGCCATGCACCAGTAAGTCTTAATTTTTCCTTAACACCTCTTTGCTAGCTCATCAACCCACCCTAGCTCACATTGCAACTATATGGAATTTAGAATGTCAACCATTGCATTCTACTGGCTGGATAAAGTGGTGGAATGATTCTATCACCCACACTACGAGGTTTCTTCGCATCTATGGCCGCCAACTAGCCAATTTTAGGAGAAGAGCTTATGAGGCTATAGTTAGTGCCTTGAAAATAGCCACAACGGCATTGACAGCCAACCCATTTTCTCCTTCTCTACAAATCAATGTCGTGATCTTAAGACATCAAAAGTAAAAGGACGATAGTCATACTGCCAGAGGAGCACAACTTAAAGCCAAGATGCACTAGCTAAAAATAGGTGACTATGTCTCTAAGGAATTCTTTCTCGCTCTTCGACCAAGACATTCCTCACACGGTATTATGCAAATCAAGGAGGATAATGTTGTTCTCTCAGAACTTCTAGACATTCTCCAGGCTTTTGTGCGACATTATGAAAGAGTCTTCATAGCCCAAGATTATACTCCTGAGTGACAAGGTGCACTGCACGATTGTCTTGCAGTTGTTCCAAAACAACTCTCTTCAGCCTAGACATGCTTCTGTGATCAGTTATTTACCATTGAGGACCTCAAAGAAGCAATCTATTCTATGGTTGATGGCAAAGCTCCAGGCATTGATGGCTTTCCTTACATGTTTACAAAGCCCTTTGGGACTGTTTAGGAAAGGATTTGCATAATGTTTACCTTGAAGCTTTTCATTCCAATTCTCTAGGAAAAATTATTAATCAAGGCAAAATTAAGTTCATACCTAAAGCTGGAGATCCTAAAGACATTTGCAATTGGTGCCCCATTACGCTCCTCAATGTCTCCTACAAAATCATTGCCAAAGCCCTTTCTCTGAAGCTCCGTAACTTGCTCCCTTTGATTGTTCACCTTGAACAAACATGATTTATTAAATCTAGATATATTTTAGATAATATCATTGCAGTCTGGGAAGGAATGGAATGGGCAAGAAAATTTGATCAAAAAGCCATTTTCCTAAAAATTGATTTTGCTAAGGCCTATGATTGCATTGAATGGCATTTTATTCTTGCAATGCTTGAAGCATTAGGGTTTGGGCCGTCCTTTATTCAATTGGTCAAAATTCTCTTCTCAGATGCCTCCGCATGTATCACTCTCAATGGTCAACAGTATCACACATTTGGCCTTTTCCGTTCAATACGCCAAGGATGTCCTCTTGCACCAGCACTGTATGTTCTAGCTGCAGAAGACTTTGGCTACCTTCTTGCACATTCAGTATCCAATGGGCTTGTTCATGGAATTTCTTTGCCCAATTCCTTCAGCCAGCTGGTTAATGGGCATTTTGTAGATGATTCCTTTTTAACACTACTGGAAGAAGAAAACACAGTTAAAAATGCACTTGGATGTCTGGATACCTTTTGCCTAGCTTTAGGTTCTTCCATCTAGTGGCATAAAACATTATGTTATAGGCAGTCAATTCTTCCAATTCCCCATTGGATCCAATAGTATGGCTAGTGCTAGGTTGCTCATGGTGAAATCTTTCAATTTCTAGGCATTCCATTTGCCTTCCAGGGTACTTCTGCTAATCTCTGGCAATCATTTCTTTCTCGCGTAGAACATAAACTTGCAATCTGGATCACTAAGCCACTATCTCTGGCTAGTAAATTCTAGGTTTGTTCTAAAATTTTGGTAGCAACTCATGTTTACTACTCTTCTTGTTGGACACCTTTCAAAGCTTCATATGCCAAACTAGAAAAAATTTTGAGGGATTTTCTCTGGACCTCTTCTGAGACTCGCCATGGCTTTCACCATGTTGCATGGGAATTTTGCTGCTTACCCAGAGAGTCAGGTGGCCTGGGGCTACATTCTACTTAGAGCCAAGGCACTGCTTTGTGTGTTAAATGGATCATTCGTGCTCTCTCTGGCAATGAGGCATGTAAAATTTTACTCTGACATAGCATTGAAATGGGACATCCTTTGCACAAGCTTGCATGGAAAGGCATTGGCTTATCAACTCTCCTTGTCATGAGAGAGCTAGTTCGAATATCAGGCACATTTGTGGCTAAAAGAATTTGGAAAGCCTGGGAAAAAGTTAAACCATAGCTCCGCTAGGTTGGTGACAGATTTCGTGATGGTCTTTCTTTCGATCACCATAATATCTGGTGGTCACCTCTTTTTTTAATGTAGACCAGCCATTAGCCACATTACCTAGCATAAAGGCTCTTAGATTCCATAAAAGGGGTATTCAATCCCTACAAGATATTTTCCATAGACCCATCATGAGCCTTATGGCATGGCAACATCTTCGAGTCAAATTTAACCTTCAGAGAACTGATCAGGTGACCTATGATAGAATTGTCACTGCTATTCCAACAGAAATGTTTCATAAAGTAGGAATCCTCTCAAACAGGCCTTGGTGGAAAGACTGGAAATGGTATCTAGACACACCAATGCATCATTATAAGCCAAGGCTTGCTTACAAGTGGCTTTCACCCCATTTGCCAATGGTAGATATGCTTAATAAGCGATGGCTCCTTCATAGTTCAATGGCTCTTTGGCATAACAGATTTACTACTGTTTGGTCAGCTATTCTTGAGCCAAAGTTAGCACATTTTGCCTAGTGCCTTCTTTTTCAAGGGTTGCCAATCAGAGCAAGACTATTTCATCTTGGGGTTCACGATCCCCATTGTCCTTTTTGTGGACAATCTGAGACTTTTCAACATCTATTCTAGTATTGTACCAGAGACCAAAAATTTTGGCTATGGATTTAAGATTTCTGTAAGGACCCGCTTGGTCCAAACTCAAATTTTCAAAAAATTTACCTTATTAACAAGTTCATTTGTGATATATCAAGACTTTGATTGATTACTCAGGAAAAACTATGGCCAATATGGGCCATATGTTCAAATGGAACATTCTTAAGCCAACTCAGGCTCTTCTATCCTTTGGGCAAATAGGTCTAGACGGAACTAGGTCTAACAGACCTTATCGCTACCTAAAATGAAGTAGAACAAATGGTGGAAAAATAGACTGGTGGTCAAATGGACCAAGACTCTATCCAATACGGGATAAGTAAACACAACAACCAACCGGGCTAAATAGGATAGGAATCATTATGCTCTGGCCAGAGACTTCTGACTCCCTCAGGACCAATAAATTTTCATGAGTCACTTCCTGGAGACCACAATCTGCCCAAGCACTGTGTTGAGGATGTCAACCAGGGATACATAACATTTGACTTGTACACACCTCAGTATTTAGCAAATCTGGGTACAAGTAATCCATCCTGGGGATTCTTCTGAGTATTAGGAGACTTCTTTAGTTACCTAGCCAAACTTTTAAACTAGGGATTGAGATTAAAAAGTTGATTATAAAGAGTATCCTATATTTGAGGGACCTGAGTACTGGGAGCATCCTTCACCGTCCAGACTGCCTACATACCTTGTATCTACGAGATCAAGGCCCTCTCCGAATGCGATCGACACGATGAATACAAACATGTAGTTCTATCTTGCACTATGTTTGATGTAACTGTGAGTGGGTACACAGTTCTTCACCGACTGCCCACCCACTTGAGTGATACAATGATGAAATTCCTAAGAACTAGTTTGCAAACACACCTTCCAGGAGTGTTTGACATTTAAGTTTTCAATGTGTGGATAGTTTACATATAACTCGTATTTCCATGACGAGGTCTTTCCGTTAATCGTCCTACAACTATTTTTGATAGACTCATCTTTTCTTTTTAGTGAGGTATCTAAGGAGATTTTGCCTTCCTGCAGAATTAACTTTGACATGTCCCTTATTACTCCCTGATGATTTAGAGGGACGGTGCCTAGATGTCATTCTTGCAGCTATGTTAGGTGCGAAGTACTTGGTTCAACGCAATGGCATTACCTGTAAACGTGACAAAGAGGTACCATAAATACTGAACACTATGATTGTTTGAGTTTGAATGTTTATTTATAAGGTTTACCTATCTAGTAGCAAAGGAAAAACTTGCATAATAACAGTTGATAAAGGGAAATACTTCCTTAATTAAAATGCGTATGAAAGATGCTTGATCATAATGAATAGAACTAGAAAAGAAACTTAATCAATTTCGTAATCATATGACTAGAAAGATACTTTTATCAACTCATAAACTAGAAAAGATATTCTAACAATAATGTAAAATTTAATCTAGATCAAATTAAAGAATCTTTGATATACAATTTCAATAATTTCCTTTATTTTATCACAATTTCAAAGGCAAAGTTACTTATAATTGTTGCATGTATCATAAGGACTATACCTTTTCATGAGCTTTCATGATCACATACCCACCAAACATCCATTCTTACTATATATTTTGTTTGTATATTTTCCAGGTATGTTCTCACCCTTGCAAATCATTTTACTTATACTTTCTTACTAGTTTATCTTATGCCATTAATTGTTTTATTTTCTTATGTATCATTTATTATGTTGCACTTTTTTTTTATCATCATGTTCTTGAATTAGTGTCTTTTACATCTAATTCATAAAATTCTTCCTCAACCAACTAAAATATGTATCCAACTCTAAAATTTATAACTTTGATTCATATTTGTATATCCTATCTACAAGTAGTTCCCTCAAAACAAAATTCATATAAACTCCAATGACAATCTAACATCTACATTAACGTGGGTAGTATCTCCTTCCATGCTCATCTGGCACATATGGAAAGAACGAAATTTCAGAATCTTCAAACATAAGGTGAAATCTAGGCAAGAAGTTTGTAAGGATCAGGAGGAAGCCATTTCAGAGGTTATTAGCACAAATCTCAGAAGAAGATGCAATAAGAATTCAAAATGGTCAAGTTGGGATGACCTGATGGTAAAAAACTGGACAAGTCTGGACCGAAATTCGTATGGTTCAACCTATCAAGGAACGTCTCAGAAGGTGGATAGGAGTGGTGTAAAATGGTTTCTACCAAAACACCCTTTCGTTAACTTAAATTTTGATGGGGTTTGTCATGGCAACCCAGGGCCCTTAGGTACAAGATGCATACTAAGGAATCATGAGGGGCATTGGCTAATGGTTAAATCTTCCAAACTGGCAAATGGAACCAATAATGTGGCGGAGGCTTCAGCACTTGTACCCAGACTTCAACTGGCATTAGAGCATGCTTTAAATCTATGTGGATTAAGGGTAACTCTTTAATAACTATAAGGGTGGTGCAGACCAGAAAATCAGAGAATTGGCAAATTGATTATATTCTTCGCTAAGCATGGGAGTTAATTGAGAAGTTGGATTCCTTTCAAGTCTCTCATTATTATAGAGAGGGCAATAATGTCACATTATTTTTGGCTAATGCAACAATAGATCAAAAGTAGAAGGAAATAGTCTACCATCCTTGACAGGTTTTTTCTCCTCTAATATTGCTTTCTCTATTAAAAGATGATATTTTAATGGTGAAGGAATAGAGTTGTCTTCTTTTGTGGGAGCTCATGGTTTCAGATCTCCATGGGAAGAGAGTGCATATGCAAGGATCCAATTCCTCAATTATTTAATTTCCAGACTTCGTAGGTGTTATTATTTTGAGTTTATGTTGACTTGTCATTTATGTAGTTTCTAGCCGTTGGAAAGTACATTGTGGTGGCCCGCATGTTCAGCTGCTTTTTAGTCTCTCTTCTGAGTGGTTAGGGAAGCCTTGGAAATCTAGGTGTATGGCTCGGCAATGCTGACGTGGTGGCGAAAGGATCTGTCCTTTGGGTTCGTGATTGGATAGGGCAGTGTAGGGATCTATCTGTATCTTTTTAGCTGTTTTCACTCGAAGTTGAGGACATTTATGGCTTAGCCCATAGAGTCGGATGTTACATGGGTCAGATGAGAAATTTATTTCTTTTCGCCGTTGTGGCCTCAGGGTACTTCCTTGTCATCAGAGGCAGTGTTAGTAGGATAATCACAAGGATGGACATCTTATCAAGAATTAATGTTAGTAGGAGATAATTTTCAGCGAATCGTCACCTTGACGATCGATAAGATGGCGGGTAAAGTTGAGCTAAGAAAACATCGATGAGAAGAGGATGGTTAGTTGGATTGGAAATAGAAATGGAAATAGATCTTTTTATAGTCCACGGGCGGCCTGTTTTAACATATGGGACTACCTCATACTCTAGAATGTAGGAGGCAGCTAAATGTGCTTCAAATATGAGGCATACATACCCTATCCCTGTAAGATTTGAACTTGTGACATCTTTTTTAAAAAACAAAATTTTCACCAGTAGGCCAACTTAGGGTTTGAGAACTTAAGCTGTTGAAGGAGAACCTTGCCTTTAATGGCATATCTTTCAGAATCCAATGATCACACAAGCCATAAATGGATGTCAAATCACCAGGGGCGTTGAGCTGGAGCGGATGTTGGGTGTATCTTTGAGTTGCCGATTATTAGCTGGCTGATTGGAGGTCGTATTGATTGTAGCTCCATTTTGGATATGTCATCATTCCTTTTGTTTTCAAGGCTGCCTAGGGAAATCTCAAAAAGAAAAATTCCTCATGTGTATTAAAGTGAATGAGATCATCTGCCTGCAGAACATTCAGTGCCATTATCAGGTGTCCTACGCCAACCTTCTTGGATAATGCCATGATGGACCTTTGGTTTGCTAGCGCGTTCATAGTAATGAGAAGCCACTTATCAAGGGATTATATATTGGATCTATGTAATTCATTTCCAGATATAGTTGTTCTGGTCTGCTCCATTTTAGTTGTCAGTCAATTCGTTAAGGTGCTTTGTTACTGCTGTGGTGGTGGGTGATGGAGCGGTGGGTGCCAAATATTTGGGTTTTCCTCCCTCAAGTTAACGGTAAACCAATCTATCAGGGAGCGTTGAATACGGTGTTCCTACATCAGATCTTCGAAGTTGAGTGTGACAGTGTAGAGTTTTCTATCCACTGCATGCTTGGCTATTATCTGTTTCAACCTAGTGATAGGCAAATAAGGGGCTCTAAAATCGTAGCAACCGTCATGTCCAACGTGTTTGACTTAACTCAAGACTAGGACTATGCGTACACCATTGGGTGTGGGTTGATATGTGAGTCTTTCTTGAATGCAGGTAAGTTGAGGGCTACACTGGTGGTGTACGACTTCTAGGATGGGGAGACGCTGACAGGTGGAGTCTTTGATGGGCAGCTCCTACAGACCTCTCACCATGCCACCTGTGTTTACACTGGTTTGCAACAAGGACTCCAGCTAGGCTATTTTAATGCATTTAATAGACCCATGAATGCTCATAGGTTTCAGCTCCCGAGGGGGTTGGCTCATAGGGCAAAGGAGGGGAAAAGGCTATCCAGCCCTAGAAAAAGCATGGGGGCATGGATGCCGGATGCCATACCATACATCTGTACCAAGTGTTTGGAAATCACCCCAGAGAAAGCATGGGGGCATGGATGCCGGATGCCATACCATACATCTGTACCAAGTGTAAGTACAGATGTATGGTATGGCATCCGGCATCCATGCCCCCATACTTTTTCTGGGGTGATTTCCAACAAGTACAGATGTATGGTATGGCATCCGGCATCCATGCCCCCATGCTTTTTATGGGGCTGGATAGCCTTTTCCCAAAGGAGGCATTCACTTCCATCTATTTCCTCCATCATCGTGCTTTGGATTTAGTCCCAGGCCTCCCACATGCATCGGGTACTCCAGCGTTTTGTCTTCCATTTCCATTGCCATTCCTTGAAGAACATCATGATTCGAATTTTGATTAGATGTATGGTTTTTGGGGTTTTGAGATGTTTCTCCGTTAGTCTATTTTTTGAGTGTATTTTGGTTTCTCCTCATGCTATGCATGGGTATTTTGTAAGCTACTCCCACTAGATGTTAAATTCATGGTTGGCTTTGTAATTATGTTTTTCCTATCTAATATATCTCAATATGGGTGTATATCACCTTTTCTAAAAAAATATTTTACTTAGGTAGTTGTTATGTGTACCATTTCAAATCTATTTAATGTGGTGGCACATTAAAGAACTAAATGTAATATTAGGACTCGTGGTTTAGTGAGCACATGGATAAAATGGCTCATGATTTAATGTGGAAGCCCTAGGAGTCATGTTCATGAGTTGGACATATGGTGAGCTAGAGTTCTTGTTTATCCCTTGGTCATTTTGATGCATGTATATGCATGTTGGAAAATTGCATGGTGTGTTTGGATGATTTCCATGTTGTAGACTTGTGATATTTCATCATTCAGAATGTGAATCTCGTGTTTCAAATTTATGGGTGTTTTTTATGTGTCTCTAAATTCATATTTGCATGGTTGGTTTTGTAGGTTTTTTGTTAAAAATATGTGTTTTTTTGTAGATATGTGGAATAATGTTTTCTAGGTTATAGTTAGTCTTGAGGGTTGTCTGGATGGATACAATTTTATATTTACATGCATTCTTTTGAGCATGGTCAAAGGCTTGTTCATTAGTCTCTAGTTCTTGACTTGTGGTTGTTTTGTACTTACAAATTTATAACATTTTGGATTTAAGGATTTTTTGGATTTGATGTTGATGCTATGAAAAGAATTTGCATGATGCCTCAGTTATTTTGTTACCTATGGAGATTTAAATAATGTTTTTAGGTCTAGATGATTTTTGGTGGTTTCAAGTTGCTTTAAATTTGAGATCTATGTGTTTGTTCATGTGATTTACTTTGCTTTCCAGTTTTGGTCTAGAATGGCCATGCTTCTCACCTTTATTATAGGATGCATGTGTGCAACATGAGGTTGTGGGTGTCATGTTTGTGTACATGAATTTTGTATGAAGAACTTGAGAGTAGATATATGGAGTGTTGATGATGTTGTGTGTATGTAATAGAGAGATCTACCATGAAAATGGTGGTGGTGATTTGGTGGTTGCTTTAAGGATCTTTGTTAATTTTTATAAACTATTTGGCTACCATGGTATTGCATATTTTCATTTTTTTCCTATGGCCATCATTGAGCATTGACATGTTGAGTAGTAGAGTGGCGGTAAGATGAATGAGAAGGTCTTTGGAAGGCTACACATCAACGAATTGATGTCTTCATAGTTTTGAGGATGTGAACTATGTTGTAATGATAGGCTCTAAATATTGGTTCAATGGGAGCTTTGTGTAGGAACATAGTTGGTGGTGACATATTATCTGAACTACATTAAAGAAAGCAACCATGATGTAATAGGAAGATATTGAGTTCATAATTAGACTTTTGGTATGACATGGTTGTGCTTGTGAACCTACATAGAGATGTTTATCACAATGTTATGGGAATATCTAGATCACTCTTAGTGGTAGTTTTAATAGTGATGTTGATTTGTCATTTCATGATGGGTGGTCTTTTGGTATCAAGAGGACATACACTATTGTTCCATGGTAGATCTTAAATTGGTTGTTAGATCGTGACATGATATAGATGATATTATGGACAAGTCTATCAATCAAAGATAGATGATCTTTTGTTATGAATATGTAAATCATAGTGCCATAGGAGGTTCATGAAGCTTGCATTGATCATGTAGTGGGGGCATTGGCTATGATTTGGAGCTAATCATTTGATATTGATTAGAATGCTCATTTTACCCTAGAGATTGACACTCTTAGATATTGTATTGCTACATATGGAGTTTGGTTGGAATGAGATGATTATATGCATACTTGTGATAAATCTAGTTATATTAAGGTGAGGTTGGAGATCTCCTAGTTTTTTGAGATAAAGTGTTGGAATAGGTTGAGTCACTTTATAGTTTTTAGTAGAAAGACCAAGGAACCTACACCTAAGGATGAACATGAGTTTATCATGGACATGATGAGGATATTATCTAGAGTGAATGAGAGTAATTCAAAGCACCATAGGAAGAGAACAATCTCATACCCCACTCTTGAGGAGGTCCACTTAGTGTAGAATGTAACCTAATTGGTATAGACCACCTAATTTTTTAGATGCATGCTGGTGCCACTCCCTAGTGACACCCTATTTCATATTTGCTACTGGCAACACTATAATAGTTGGACAAGACTTCTAGACCTACACCCAACACAATAATTGATGCAGGTGGCTTAAATCAACCCACAAACACTTTGCCCTATTGGTACAAGTTAAAGACAAGGTTGTAGGTAGTCTTGCAGTCACATAACCTACTCTTCTTGACCTACACCTCAAGAAAAATTTTCTAGGTAGTCTTGCAGTCACATAACCCAAAACTAGTCCAATCATGCCATTCTAGAAAATTTTGGACCTTTCACATCTCCTAGAATTGTTTACAAATACCAGTCAAACTAATTTAGCACTCAAATTGGAGTCAAACTATTTTAGCACTCAAATTGGAGCCTCTTGAATGTTGCACCTACCACACATAGGTTTCCCTCTCAAATCTTGCACTCGAATATTCAATTTGGGTGCCCAAATATTCAATTTGGGCACTAAAACTATTCGCACTAATGGTGGGAGAGATCAAGGAAATCATTTGAAATCACCCACCCTTTGTACTCTTTCTTGGATGTTCATAAATATTGCTTGAAGTTGGGTTGAATGGCTCCTTTGTTTCCTTCTAATGGTCACAAGATAAATTTGAACTTAATAACTAGTTCGAGGAAGAAAATAATCACATCTCATGGAGCTTGGACGATGCCCTTTCATCATACTCCTAGGGTTACAAAATGTGTGAGCCCCTACTCACTGCCAAAATTATATGTTGTTGCCAGTTAGGAATCCCGTTGTTGTAGGTCATAGACTATGTAGTTGTAGGTGGACCTATAGCTAAATCCTTGTACCTTTTTTCTTCCACCTCTATGCCTTCAATATGAGCCATTTCTTCTCCTTGTCCTCCTTCCTAATGTTTGCAACAAAATATAGATTTTAATAAATATTTGAAAACTATATGAAACCCTAAAATCTATATTCAGTGCAACAAAAAATATTTAAGATAGAACTATTGAAACCAAATAAAAATAAATGTTACCGAATGTAGTTTGAAATGTGGTTGCTTAATTGTTCTTGCATAATATTGATGTAAATTTACTACCTAGGTAAATGCAAAATGAGATGGGTTTTTATTAAGTTTGGTAAAAATGATTTGAGCAGTTGAATGGGAAAAAGTTGGTCGAACAGTTTTTTAACAGATTTTGGGTTTAAGTTAATAATAAATTAAAGTAGTTAAATTTAATTTATTATTAATGAGAGGTTTATAGGTAAATAATAAATTAGTTTTAATTTATTATTTACGAGATATGGTAAAAGTGAAAGGCTAATTAATTAATTAAATTTCATGGAAGGGAGGACTTAGGAAATTATTAGGGAATAATTAGGTCAATTTTTTATGTCTACATTTTGCCCCTCTTTGAGATGATGTTGTGAAGCAAGATGTTGCGAAGCAATGTCATTTCAAAGAAGACTAAAACATAGGTTTTGGATTTGGATTTTGGATAAAATGGGGCTCAAATGGGACTCATAAAAATGAAGGATTGATAGATGATGCCCCCTCAAGAGGATATGCAGGGATGAAGGAGATGGATATGCTCTTGAAAAGGGAAAGGAAGGAGGTAGAGTTATGCATATTAAACTTGAGCAGCCTAATGTTTGATAAAGCACCTGACATTATGCACCATGGTATAAGGACCAAGGTGACGATGTGTCTTGTTCACCCAACATAGTACAATCTTGTCTAACGTATGAGGAAGTAAACTTAGAGCACTAAAGTCCTATTGCACAAAAGGTATGATAAGACCTTAGATGCACAGGATAATGCAAAAAGCTATTCCAACATACACAATATATGAATATTAGCCGGAATGATATGGATGTGATTCAAATGCAAGATGAAATGATGACACACACAAGCAAGCAAGCAAGCATGCACAAATGATTCAAAAACAGACAAGGTATTGCCTATGTCAAGCTAAAAACTAATGATTGATTGGATTGATTTGGTGATGATAATGATTGATGATTGATAGTGTCTGGTTTCAAGAAATGAAACATGTCATATAAGACACCTGGTCTAGTTTTGACGATGCAACATCCTGTATAAGACAATTGATATTATTGATTGATAGCGTTGTTGATGTGGGAATGATTTTGTTATGCCAAAAAATGTCCCCTTGGGAGCTTTTCCCTCTTAAGGTTTAGCTCCCAGGTTCTGTTTATGCATTTAGAGCATTTTTCATGTTAATTTGACATCCTGATGAGAAAACCCTAAAGTTTCATGGCAAATGGGACTTAGGGGGTGCACTTGACATGATTCCTACCTGAAATAGGGGGGAGGACATGGGTGCCCGCGCCTTAGTCCTGCGCTATTTTAGGTCAAGACCAATTTTGGAGTGTCAGTTTATGACCATTATTTAAGTCCTATGCCGACACGGTAAGTTTCAATTACGAAATTCTTGGTGGGAATGTTTGTAGTTGCATATATAAGCATGCTTAGGCATTCATTTGTAAACTAGATAGATATTGCGAACTTGTAGCTTATGTTAAGGTGATTCAAGACATTCATTATGTGTTACAAAGTAGAATTTGTGTTGTTATTGTGTTTGTATTTGTAGATTTGGCATCCATCTCCTCATGGCATGAAGAGCTTCTTCCTTCCATGAGATCTTCACTACAAGGTGATATCAATTGTGTTTTCAATCATTTATCATTTGGATTTTGCTTCTATCCCGCAGGGATATGCACTCTTTATATGACAATGGTGTTCAGAAGACTTGAATGTCTCTCTGGGGCTTAACTGAGGAAAGCCTCTAAACACCACAATCCTCAACCCATTTTTCTGTGATTGCAGGTTACAGGTTGTAGAAGTAGAAAAAGTGGAGTTGCAGGAGAGTAGTGCAGACTGTTGGAATTGTAGATCAGAGAAGAAAAAGTATGGCACTAGACTAAGGCACCTGCTCATTAGTCCCTGACTTTTCCATTTTTTAAACTTCAAAATCTGGTATGCATTTGATTGTCATTTGATATCTCTGTGTGCGAGCATTTTTTGTGATTTGTCTGTTTGCTTCTGAATTTGCATAATTATGGTTTTAGCATAAGTGGACTTAATTGAATTAAAAAATCACAGAATTCCAATTTTCCCCTATGTTCTAAGTGACTAAATGCTTGATATTAGACTTCCTACTCGGAAGTCCTTGAATGTTTGAAGTGAAAGGAGGATTCATACAAACTAGCAAAGTTAATCCTAAACACAAACAAATCCTCTTCATTCATTTATCACCTTAAACATTTTGGTGAACACATGTTTTTAATGAATTTTGCACCTTGTTGAGTGTCGTGCTTCAAATTTACATTCATTTCATTGTTCATCTTATTGCATTTAAAAAATTACAAAAAAATTGAAAATTTGAAAAAATTGGCATTTTTAGCTTGCATTTTTAAATAATTTAGATTAATTGGCATTTAATTTGAATAAATTTATGTTATTATCATAAGATTTGATTTGAAATACAAAAAATTTTCATTCATCATTCATTTAGATTGCATTAGCCAAGGTTTGTAGTTAAAATCTTATTTCATATTTTACTACCTTTTTAAAACACTCATTAGGACTGATTTCTAACTATAGTGTTGCATCATAGTAGTTTGCTTGCAAAGTTTCAGGCCTAGGGTTTGAAAACCTTCATTTTTCACTAGAGTTTGGCCTTATCGTCTCTCTAGATTTGCACCATAGGCATGTTGTAAAGGATTTTTATGCACTAATTGGTTGGTATTAGGGTTATTATCTTCTTTCCCTCCTAAAATTATTTACAACACCTTTTTATTGGCCTCTTATAGTGGAAATTTTGTGAAAAATTGCATATTTTAGCTATATTTTCCCTAGGGTTTGACCTTGAGTTGCATTATACTACAACAAATCCTTGTGATTAGCTCCCTTTTTTTCTCTATTTTTTGCTTCCACCTATTGTTTTAATGTATTTTTCTCCATTTTTTTGAAAAAGTCAGTGCTATTTATTGGGATGGCACTGTTTTTGGCATTTTTTGCATTGAGCAGAACAAGTCGACGCTAAATTAGGCACCAATTAGCACCTAATTTAGTACCTAACTTAGTGCCTATTTTAGCACCTACTTTAGCTCCTACTGTAGTGGCTAATTTACTGCCACATTTAACACCTGATTTAGAGCCTATTTTAGCACCTGCATTAACGCCTTATTTAGTGCCTATTTAACCGCCTAATTTATGGTTACTTGGGTTTAGGAGTATTATTTAGGGTTTAGAGTTTATGGTTTTGGGATTAGGGGTTAAGGTTTAGAGGTTTAGGGTTTAGGGTTTAGAGAGAGATAGAGGACTGATAGGGAGATATAGAGGAGATTGAGGGGAGAGATACAAAGATAGAGAGTGAGGGACATGGCCAGAGACATAGGGAGAGATATTGAGAGGTAGAGGGACAAAGACAATAGGGAGAGAGGGGAGAGATAGGGAGATAGAGGTTTAGGGTTTAAGGGTTTAAGGTTTCTCGGGTTTAGGGGTTAGGATTTAGGGGCATTATTTAGGGTTTATGGTTTATTGTTTAGGGGTTTAGGTTTAGAGGTTTAGGGTTTAGGGTTTATAGAGAGAGAGGAATGATAGGGAGATATAGAGGAGATTATGGAGAAAGATAGGGAGATAGAGAGTGAGGCGCATGCACATGGCCATGGACATAGGGAGAGATATTGAGAGGTAGAGGGATGATAGAGATAGGGAGATAGGGGATAGATAGGGAGATAGAGGTTTAGAGTTGCTTAGATTTAGGGTTTAGGGGTTTGGGGTTTAGGGTTGCTCACGTTTGGAGATAGCGATATATATATATATCCCGCAGAGAGATAGGGAGAAGGATTGAGAGCCAGTAGAGGGACAATATTAGAGATAGGGAGATATATAGGGGTTTAGGTTTTCTCCGGTTTAGGATTTAGTGGTTAAGGTTTAGGAGCATTATTTAGGGTTTACGGTTTAGGGTTTAGTGTTTAGAGAGAGGACCAATAGCTGGGAGATATAGAGAGTGAGGTACATGGTCAGAGACATAGCTGGAAGAGATTATGGGGATATATATGGAGAGTGAGGGACATGGCCAGAGACACAAGGAGAGAGATTGAGAGGTAGAGGAACGATAGAGATAGAGATATAAGCAGATAGAGGTTTAGAGTTACTTGGGTTTAGTGTTAGGGATTAGTGGTTTAGGGTTTATCAGGTTTAGGGTTTATGGGTTAGGGGTTAGGGTCATTATTTAGGGTTTATGTATGTTTTAGGGGTTAGGGGTTAGGGTTTAGGGGCATTATTTAAGGTTTAGAGGTTTAGGGTTGCTCAGGTTTAGGGTTTAGGTTATTATTTAGGGTTTATGGTTGCATGTCAAAAGAAGTCTCTCTCTCTCTCTCTAAATCCCTCAACCCTAAATAATGCGCCTAATCCCTAACCCCTAACCCATAACCCCTAAACCCTAAACCTGAACAACCCTAAACCTCTATCTCCCTATCTCTCCCTTATCTCCCTTTCTCTAGCTATCATCCCTCTACCTCTCAATCTCTCTCCCAATCTCTCTAGACATCTCACTCACTCTCTATCTCCCTATCTCTCGCTTGACTATCTCTTCTATATCTCCCAATCTATCTCCTCTCTCTCTCTACGTACCTATCTATCTCTTCCTATCTCTTGCCTTTCTCTCTATCTCCCTATCTCTCTAGTGATCACTCTCTATCTCCCTATCTCTCTCCTCTGTCTCCTCTATCTCTCCCTATGATCTGTTTCCTCTCTATCTCTCTCTATCTAGCTATCTCTCCCTATCTCTCTATCTCTTTCCCCTCTCCCCCTATCATTCCTATATCTTCCTATCTCTCCCTTCTATTAATTCTCCCTCTCCCTTATCAATGAAGGAATTAATAAACAAGAAAACTTATAGGAGTCTCTCTCTCTCTCTCTCTCTCTCTCTCTCTCTCTCTTGTAGCTTTGTCTTTGTCTCTATCCATCTCCCTTATCAACAAAGCAAATGGAAACAAGAAAACTAGGACATGAAAAGAGGGATGAGGATATAAATTGGCAGCGGGATGAAATGGAAACAAGTTGATAAAACTAAAGTTCATTAGATGGGAAGAATGATGAGAGGAGAGGTGGAAAATAGTAAAATAGGGAAAAATTGGTGGGATCTAAAGGGAAATTGGAAAGGAAAAGGAAAACTAGGAAAGCTAGAAGGGTAAGTGCAAAAAGATGGGGGGCCAAAAAGTGGCCAAATTATTTAAAAAAAAAAATACAAAACGCAAGCACATTTTGACTTGCTATAAATAAAAATAAGGTTTCTATCTCATTTCATTTCTTTCTTCTCCTTTATGCCCACGGCCTGCAAACCCTAGAAAGCATGCTCGTGTTTTGCAAAACTCAATTCAACACAAAAACCTTATCAATTCATTGCCAAAATGCTGCCACGACGTCAAGCATGCCAAAGGAGTGAGATATATTTGTTTTTTTTGTTTGAATATGTTTCTAAATAGGTAGGTTTGAGTTGATTTTTGATGTATATTTCGTTAATTGTCAGGAAATGTTAATGCACCTCCTTCTCCTCCTCCTCCTCAAAATCCACAAAATCCTGAGGAGGAAATACCTGCAGAACAACAACCTCCTCCATCCATTCCTCGACATGCCCCTGGAACACAAGAAAATATAATGGGGCAAATTGAAAGCAACAAAAAAGAAATTGAAGATATAATTGCAAGGTTGAAAGATCCTTCCACTTCAACCTTGCGTAGGTCACGCTTGCTGAATCTCTTGAATCTATGTTATCAAATGTAGATTTAATTAGCAAGCAAATAACTAGTTGGACAGATAAGAGGAGATAGTTTAGAGATTATTATACAAACAAGCTGTCATACCAAGATGTGAAAAAATTACAAATCACAAAATTAGACTTGTGTTCGATTTTCACAAACCCAGAAACAAATCAACCTCCACCCATTACATGCAAGAGGTTCCCTATCCATTGGTGCAACAACCAAGAAATAAGGGACAATTTTGGGCAGAGGTGGTGGATGGTTTTTGACCATCCTCCATGTAATAATAATGAGGTCCCGTAATACTTTTTGAGGAAACTCTACTGCAAGTTTGTCCTCAATAAAGTGCCAAACTATTTTGATATGTGGGACTTCCAGGGTAGAGGTGGGGGGTCAGCACAAGATAGACCAGGGGCACGTCTTGACCCATAGCGGGCAGTGAGATGAGTAATCAGTAGACTAGCCCATGAGCATGTTTCTATCCCTTCCATTGTGAAGGAGAGTGTTGAGGTCGATACACTTTAGTCCATTAGTGCCTTGACCCAGAGCATCATAGAGCATATTGGTCCTGCAGCACAGAGTGGGTTGGGAGATAGTGTGAGGAGTAGGGTCCCACCCCATGCTTGTCAGGCTTGCGGGTCACCTGTGGTTATGACCCCATGGATAGTCAGGATGTAGGTGCACAAGCTACATCTGCAGTTGAGCAGATGGTGATGACAGATACCCTCCTGAGTGAGACTTTTGGCCTTGATACTTAAGTAAATATTAACAAGTTTATTGAATTTAATTTATTAAATTTTATTTTTGAAATGCAAGATTAACTAATTTAAATTGATGATTTTAATAAAATTTTAGGGTCATAGCGTCGATGCAGTTTTTAGTGGTTCTCCACCTACATTTTACACTAGATCATCTACTGTCGGGGTATGTAACTAGTAAACAATTATAAATATTACATGTGAATAGCATCATTATATGAATGGTATTCTAATATCTAATTTTGGATGTTGAATAGGTTAATATTATAGATTTCACGGCAACACCTGCTAGTGGTGGTGGACTTCAAAGCTTTACGGAGGTAATAAAATAAATTATTTAATGAATGAATTGTACATACTAGATTTTTGTATGTGACTTGTGTGCTTTATTGTGTGTACTTCCATGTTTAGATGAATGTGTGTGTATGTTAGGAGCCATGATTTGCATCACTATTATAGTTTTTGTAATTGAATAATGTTGTTTTATTTCTAGATGATGCAGGCTGCAGAGACACCTCCCCATGTTCATAGGGCAATGGAGCAGGGTGTGGCCTCTGCGATTCATAGCTCCATGGCATTGACAGGGGTATGAGGCAAATTAGTAAATTTTAATTTACATTCATTGTTATAGTTGTCTATTTTTGAAAAATTAAAAGATTATTGATTTGAAGTTTAATTTCTATCTGGATGGTTTCTATAGGACATGACATCACCACGGCCTATTCCTGCTACTGAGGCAAGTGAGGAGACAGATTATATGGTAGCGGTAAGTGATTATTTTGTTAAATGTTTCATTTTTTATAACATGTAATTTCTATATATTAATGTCTATACTTTTTATTGTAACAACTAAAGATGCAGGAAGAACTAAATAGGAGCAACCCTCGGGTTCATAGTAGACCACCAACATGCGCGTCTCCATCCCCTAGAAGATCAAAGGCTACCCGTGATCTATTCTCTTCACCAGCTAGAGGGGAATGACTTTTTATTGTGTTCCTTTGTTGTATGCCTATATGGCATTTGTGGACATATATTTTGTATTGTATATAGTTGACATTGTATGCCTATATGGCATTCTTGTAAGCCTATATGGCTATTTTGTACATATGTTATACTTATATCAACAGATGTTGATGTATGCCTATATGGATATTTGGTTAATACAAATCTTTTTTATTGATGGTGTCCATACTTGCATTATAAATCTATGTTTGAATGGATAATTGTAGATGGCTACTTCAAATATTTAAAGTCCAATTGTATTACATAGGATGTTTGTTGATCCAATAAGCTAGCTATTGTTATTCAAGTATCACCTAAACCTCATTTCGGAACTAAAAGATAAAAGTTGTATTTAAAAAAAAAATGAATCATCATGTTGAACAAAAAATATTAATATTCTTTATAAGTAGCATACAATGTCAACTATATGCAATACAAAAAAATGAATCATCATGTTATTCTTTATGTTTGAGATCCTGAAAATGACTAAGTCTGGTAGCCTGATATCCTGAAACACTAGGATGAATATCCAAGTCATTAGGATGATTGCACCTTGAGAAAAAGTCATTAAGATGAGCGCCTAAAGGAGACTTTCTTAAACATTCAAACATTGAGCAACAAGCATGAAGGGTTAAGGCGCAATTTGCAACTCATAAAGCCTCAAAAGGGCGCCCAACTTGGAGAGAGCATTCATTTAAGACAAGGCACCCATTGACACCTGTTCCACCATAAAAGTGTGCCTAAGGTGGAAGGAGAACAAACCTCTAGTAAGTGAAGTGCACCTATTGTCTAAACCACTTCATTATGGTGCCCTAGCATGAGGAGGAGTATATAAGTCAATAGGAAATGGCACCTATAATGCAAATGAAGGACTAAGTGGCATTTTCAATAAGCATCAATTCACCTTGGGCTTTCAATACATCAAATTGAGCCCCATAAGCCTAGGTGCCCTTTGCCTTCAAAAGAACCTTGTATTGGCGCCTTGGAGGAAATCAACTTACAATGACAAGTCTTGGAGGTTTCTCATTTTGGATGATGTCTTTTGAGATTAACTACAATGATTTAAAGTTAAGATGAGTGGAAATAACCTATCTTGAACCTTAGGCTCACAACTCCTTGCTGACTCCCATCCTCATGCTTCTGTAGCAACAACACTAACAATGAGAGCAAGCTTTGATAGTTTGATACATCTAATCTATCAAAGTTACCATCATTAATCACTTCTATTGAACAATCCAAAAGTGGGCATGATTCTTGTTCATCACCAGAGATTGCCATATCCATCAACACAATATGCAATGAGGTCGAATGCTATGCGCATTAGCATTGGTGGATCCAAATGCTCTAACACTGCTTCCAGTTTGCAATATTTCCCATGCCTCAAATCAACAAGGAGTTTAAAGTATTATCATCATGCTTAGCCCTAGGTGCAAGCACCTGTGATTTCAGATTCTGCACTGCCCTGCACTGATGGTTGCATATCAGTACACCAAGAAAAGGACCTTGTCTAACAACCCACTTTTCTTCCTCTATCTTTTGCACCTCATGATTTGACCCTGTCAGAATCTCATGTGTAGATCCTTTCACATTAAAGGTTATTCTCAATGTCCCATTTTGGTTCTAGGTTGGACATTGTAGAAGAGGTATCCTCTCGATCAACAATCACACTACCATATGCCAAACTAAACTTTCATGACAACTACATCTCAAAGTTGGTAGTTTGAGATTCTTTACTGTATGCACAAGCTTAAGATTCAAACTTAAACCAGGGATCTCTTGTTGTATACTCCTGTCCACACATTCCTAGAGTCTGTCTAGTCTCTCTTTGATCCATATTTTAGTCAAGTCTGCTATGGTAGAATTAGCCTCATAAGGAGACATTTCTCGTATGATCCTCTTTCCACCATCTTCACAATCAATTGACTCCTCAACAACAATATGGACTAGTTCCTTCTCTAAACTTTATGTAAAGAGCAATCTTTGAACAGCCTCATGTGTCAATGTTGTAACACCTGATAAGAACCGTTTCAGACTTCCTCCATAACAAGAAAGAAGAGTAACAACAATAATGCCTAATAGAAAAGGGTGCCAAAAGCTACTTTGAAACTAAAGCTACTTTGAAACTCTCTACCACAGCAAGGTTTGTGATTCCCCAATGTCTGCAATGAATCCTTGAAGTTGTCTATAAAAACCTCTGCCCTGTGGCAGATGTCAGGAATCAAAACACTATTTTAAATTTCATATCAATAGGTGAGTGCCTTGAGAGAAAGGATCACTCTAGGTCATTTTCAATTGTTGAAAGCACACAAATGATAAGGATAAAAGCAATTGAGTTAAGCGCACTTTAGCCTCTGAGGACACCTTAATGAGCGCCTTGGGTGAAATTGCATGAGATGACCTTTTGGAGTGAGTGCTTGAAAGATAGAATTCATTCTAAGACATGTCTCATCATTTAGAATTGCAAAATTGCAAGTATAAAGACATTTAAATCTAGGCGCACTCTCCATCAGTACAAACCCAATTCTGGCACCTAAGGGAGAAATTGCATTGAAAGACACCTTTTGAATGAATCTCTTAAGGGAGATTGACCTCTTTAAGCCATTACAATTGTTTGAAATCATTTAAAGTGATAAATATGGACCAACTTGTGTTAGGCGCCCTTTGCTCTTCTTTTTACCTATATATGTGCCTAGATTTGTAGTAAGATTATTCCATGTTTAAAGAGGATTCCTAGTCAATTGGAGCCATAAAATATCAAATACAAAGTCAAATTGGACTTAGGCGCCCCTTCATGTAATTTCCCACCATCATGAGCGCCTAGATCTAGGAAGATCATCCAATTGCACCTAGGAATAAGATACAAGTCCAAGACCTCAAATTTGAACACCTAGAAGTGTGATGGATTGAAGAAGATACATTGGTGCCTAAGGGTAAGTTGTATCTAATGACATCACCTAATTGAGTGCCTAGGAGGTATAAAGCTTAACATTGACATGAGGACAAATGCTTAGTAAAGGAGAGTTTCTCAAACATTTAAACATGTGAATGAAGTCATAGAAATGCACTAAGTCATCTAGGTGCCATTTTCCCCTTGTGTACCCTTACATTTGCACCTAAGAAGAAGTTGCTTCAGTTCATTGGAGTGTTTAAGTATTGAGGATTTCTTAGCAATGCTTTGCAACTTTACATTGCCTCCTTTTGACGATTTTTGGGGCAGCAGAAAACCTTTGACCACGGGAAAACACCTTAGAGATATAAAAAACTAAGATAGGTTATTATAGAGGCACTCTACATGATCGCGTTGCCTCAGACAGAATATTTCTAAGTGACACAGTTTTTGAGTAACATCTGATCAAAGATTGCTGCCTTTTTGCACTTTGGACTCTTCAGGGATATCTTTGGTACAATGTAGCTCGGACTGTTTCGACATGTTTGGGTGAAAAACAGGACCATGCCTAGTGTAAATGTACCCATCCGGACACGTTGGAATAGTTAGTTTGGTCACATCAGGAGCAGGATGAAAGTTACACCCCTTTGCAACTTTACACTGCCTCCTTCTGATGATTTTTAGGGTAGCAGAAAACCTTTGACCACGGGCAAACACCTCAGAGATATAAAAAACCGAGAGAGGTTATTGTAGAGGCACTCTACATGATCGCGTTGCCTTAGACGGAATATTTCTAAGTGACACAGTTTTTAAGTAACATCTTGTCAAAGATTGCTACCTTTTTGCACTTTGGACTCTTCAGGGATATCGTTGGTACAATGTAGCTTGGACTGTTTCGACATGTTTGGGTAAAAAATAGGACCATACCTAGTGTAAATGTACCCATCCGGATGCATTGGAATAGTTAGTTTGGTCGCATCAGGAGCAGGAAGAAAGTTACACCCCTTTGCAACTTTACATTACCTCCTTCTGATGATTTTTGGGGCAGCAGAAAACCTTTGACCACGGGCAAACACCTCAGAGATATAAAAATTGAGAGAGGTTATTATAGAGGCACTCTACGTGATTGCATTTCTTTAGATGAAATATTTCTAAAAATATTTCTAAGTGACACAATTTTTGAGTAACATCACGTCAAAGATTGCTGCCTTTTTGCATTTTGGACTCTTCAGGGATATTGTCGGTACAATGTAGCTCTGACTGTTTCGACATGTTTGGGTGAAAAACAGGACCATGCCTAGCGTAAATGTACCCATTCAGACGCGTAGGAATAGTCAGTTTGGTCGCATTAGGGGCAGGACGAAAGTTACACCCCTTTGCAACTTTACACTGCCTCCTTTTGACGATTTTTGGGGCAGCAGAAAACCTTTGAGCACGGGAAAACACCTTAGAGATATAAAAAATTGAAAGAGGTTATTGTAGAGGCCTCTACATGATCATGTTACCTTAGATGAAATGTTTCTAAGTGACACAGTTTTCGAGTAACATCTCGTCAAAGATTTCTATCTTTATGCACTTTGGACTCTTCAGGGATATCGTCGGTACAATGTAGCTCAGACTGTTTTGACATGTTTGGGTGAAAAATAGGACCATGCCTAGCATAAATGTACCCATCCAGATGCGTTGGAACTATCAGTTTGGTTGCATCAGGAGTAGGACACCAAAAATACAAAAGTTGCTTTGTGCAACTTGACAACATTGACACTTTTTTGCAACATGACTCAAAAACTCAAACTGACCCCAAATGACTCAAAGTGACTTAAAATCACCTTGATTTTATACATTATAGAGGTCTAGGCACTCCTTATCATTCAAACATCTTAGATGAGCGCCTAGGAAAGGAAAAAACTCTATGTTTCATCATCATGAGAACCTAATATCAAGAGACTTTAATGGCTCAAACCTTAGCATGGAGTCCTAAGGCACATTTCATGTCTCCTTTCATCTATTTTGGCACCCTGTATGTGAAGGAAGATCTAAAGGCATGAAAGTAGATGTCATTTTGCAAGAGTTTGGATCATCAAAATTGAAAGAAATAAGTCTATTAAGCTTGGGCGCCCTGGGTCCAGAGTGTTTGAGAGATCATCAAATGGTGTCTAGAGGAAGTAGGGTGAGTTATGAGTTTGGTCGTATTAGGAGTAGGACACCAAAAATGCATAACATGATGATGTAAAAATGTGTATATGTGTAAAAATGCAAGAGGAAATAAAAAAAGACAAACCTTACAAATTAATGTGCATACTTACAATTCAATGTAACATGACTTTACAAAATCAATGTGAATACTTACAAATTAATCCAATGAACCATCCGGGTCTGCTCTACTCTTTATTGTGTCAAGTATTGCTTCATGGTCAGACTCACGCACCTTCCACAAGATTTTGTTCAAAGGTCTACCTCGATACTTTATCAAATGAACATTGGATGCCACGACAAGGTTTGAGTAATGAAGAATCTTCTGATGCATATCAAAGTCCTAAAATAGCCAAATATTAACACTCTTATGTGGGTACCTTCTAAGCCATGTTCCAATAATAACCACTGAGCCTGTAGGGTATTTGATGTTTTCTCCATCTGTAACAGGGGCCTCCAATTTCTTTTTTGCCTCAACATAATGACATAAGTAATAATCTGTTCCCTCTTCATTATCTTCATCTGCAATAACTACATATATGTGCCCTACATTGATATGTGTAGCAAATTAGATGAAATTAGTCAACATTACAAAAACAGTACAAAGTAAGATGACATTACCTGGTTGAACTAGATGAAATTAGATGCATATACGTGCCTTATATTACCTGGTTGAACTAAATCTGATATGTGGTCAAAGTCAACTGATGATTCCATCTGTGTTAGTTCCAGTGCCATCGGGGGTCGATACGTGTCAAGTGGGCTAAGATACCTTACATGCCATTTGTCAACCCACTCCTTTGACTCGCACTCATCCCATACTTGAATTGTATAGGAAGAACAAAAGCATGACATCTTTCGCGTATGGATACTCCATGAACCTACAATTGAGCTTCTGAAAGAGTGCATCTCATTTGATCCTGTCAGTGTAGAACAGTCCTCATATGGTGCAATGTTAGTATCATCTATCAACCAAAAAAATCTATGAATTGAAGACTTACCTTCATTACCTGGACCCATGGAAGCATTACACCACTTGACAATCGATTTTGCATCTGTCAACTTTGCATTGTCTTTATACTTTAACTCTTCTCGCGCTATGGCTCTTTTGATACATGCTCCTGCACCATCATGCTCCCCCTTTCCATGCTCGGCCTCACAAAAGTTCCACATATGCTGAATACTTGTAAAATTATGCCTCCTACTCAGCCAATAGAAATTCCATGAGTTCTTGAATTGTGATGCACAGTTATCCGACCATATGATATGCTGACTGAACGATATGCCCCTTTTAGCCAAATCATTGTAGACTACCTGAAAGCAACCTTGTACGAACTCTGTAGAATACATGTGATCATCATTAATATAGAAATTATACTCCCTTATGACCTTTCTGTCATCCTTTGTACTATCATTCACATGAATGAATGCGATGTGCACAAATATAGAAACCTATGTGGAGTTGTAATATTGTGATTGCACCTCACGCTGTGGCAATAGACTGTAGTTCTCTGCAAAGTTAACGACTGAAACAATGCTACCAATTAGAAATGTGTCCTTGCATAACTTGAAGTGCAAGTCCAACCATCAATCTCTATGGGCATGTCTTGCATACTCATACACTATGCTATCACGAAATATAGGCATAAACTAATACACTGGAATCTTTTCAATAACCAATTCACACCTCTTTGCTTCTTTACCATCTTTTGTATTGTATGCCACTGTTTTATACTTGCCAAACTCTACTAGTTCATTTCCAACTGCATGTGTTCTTTCCATATGTTCACATATTGGCAAATGTTGCAAGCCACCGCAACGATGACATGTGCCATCCAAGCATAATTTCTTGTAGAATATTTGACCTTCCCCTCTTTCACATAAAATTCTTGATATGGAGTCTCTTGAAGATGTTGGTGGGGCACATATGGCACAACCCTGCAAAACATTGTTAGTATGCATATCTAAACATATAGACCTATAAGCATCAAAATGGTTAGAAAATTCAATATGTAATCTACAACAAGAAGTAGTGCGTGTGTGATTTATCTTGACATAGAAAGGTTTTAGTATTTCAAATTATCTTTGACAAATTTTAATTTGAGGATACTTCTCTAGAAATTTACCATAAAACTGTGTTTGAGTCTCATCCAGAAAATGCTTTGGATGTGGCTCATGGTTCTAACTACTGATTCTCCTTCTTACCACATCCCTTTGATTCAGAGATACCCTTGTGTAATTCTTCCAAAAGTCTTCAATTAGTGATCTCAATGCTTCAACAATTGGTTTATCTTTTTTGGTAGTCTCCCCGAGAATGCCCATAATTCATTGGCATTAGTGTCCTCAATTCTTTGGCATCTTCCAACGGCTCTTGATAAATTTTTCCTATTAATTCTTAATTCTTGACTCGTCTTTCTAATGAGACGAGCTTTCCTCGTTTGACTACTTACTATAGTCGATGTAATCACACGCTGTGTTGTATTACTATCTTTTGTGCATGAGGTGTTACCCACTCTCTCATACGCACTCATTAGATTCTTGACAATAGATTTTTCACTTGAAGCCTCTGATGTTCTCAACCCAAGAATCTTCATGATGGACCTATACTTTATACTTCGCATCATTTCAATGAATAGTTGACATCTCGCAGTCTCATTTAACTTTTCAAAGAACAATCTCCAAATCTTACGAGCATATCTTCTACAAGTGTGTTTTGGAATCTTACCTTCCATTGGCTACAAAATATTCTCATCAATATCAAACAAAAACTTTGGCTTTCTATGCAAAATTCTAAGTGGTGTTAAGTTAGGTAAATTCATCTCAACATTAGGAATTTCATCAATATTTAAATGAGATGGGCTAGATGGCATACCTTCGATTGAAGCTGGAATAGATGACATACCTTGAGGTTGAGGTGGGAATGATGGCGTACCTCCTTCATCACATGTGAGTGATGATGTACTCTCAACTTGAGATGTGGTAGATGGTGTCCCTACATGTTGACTTGTGGTAGAGGATGTGTCTCCAAATATGGTATTCAAATCTCTCATAGCACGAAGTTTTTGCATTCGTTCTCTTTGTGCCAGCAATACCATATCTCTTTGTGATGGTTGTTGTTCATCTTCAATTGACATGTCTTCATTTATCGTGTCCAATTTCCTCTTCTCACAAAGTTCCCTCATAGCCACTACTTTCTTTGCATTCTTAGCTTCTATCTTTTCCTATGTTGGTTTAATTCTTGATCGTTTCCTTAGCATGACAGAGAATTTGTTTGTAGCATGATAAAGAGACCAATATTACTTCCTAAGAAATGAATACAAGATAATAGTGGGATTGCATTTTCATTATGTTGTAAGGATTTATTCTTGTATAGTTTGACATCATGGTATGTTAAGGTCTGTTTATTACACATAATTATTAAAGAGCCCAAGTGTAGAAAATATACATGGCATCATGTGAGATTGTAGGCTACTTTCTTGATTGGGAATGTGGCTATTTTAAACATGTATGATAAAGCATGATAAAGTAATTCAATCCTAATTAAGGAAAATGTAAAGAACATGCATGTAAAGACTTGACATACCTAAAAAATGAAGATTCAAATCGAGAGAGTACCCAATTATGTAGGGTTTTTTTCTTCTTGCATCAAACTTCTCAACAATTTGAGTTTTTCACCACTTGCTTCCTTTTCAATGTTAAATTGAATAACACTCAAATATAATTACTAACAACAATACTATTAACCAATCTATAATGTTAAATTCCTAAAATTGAATCACAATTAACATTGCAACACTACAAAAATTAAAACTTGAATAGATATATCAAATTTGGTGTGAAAACTATGTTATTTCCTCCTTCTCAAGTTGGCAAAGAAGAAAAGGTGGTGGAAAGATCATGCAAAGGTGGTACAATGTGTCAAATGTGCATGTGAACTTCCCAACAGCATGAAAGCACTTCCTTTTTGTTAGAGCACGCGTAGAATCAGTATGAAAATAGAGCATGTGGGCCTGGATCACGGGGGTCAACACTTTTTTACCATTTCTATAGCAAGACAAAACAATATACCTTAAAACCTAATCCCTCAACCCTCAACCCTAAACATTATCTCTAAACCCTAATCCCTCAACCCTCAACCCTAATCCATTATCCCTCAACTCTAATCCCTCATCCCTAAACCCTAAATGCTATCCCTATTCCTAGAACCTCAACGAGATCGATACTATACCTTAAACCCTAATCCCTTATCCCTAAACCCTCCAACCCTATCCCTTAACCCTAATCCCTCGAACCTCAACCCTATCCCTAAACACTTGACCCTCAAACCTCAACCCTCAACCCTTAATGTCAAACCCTAATCCCTCAAACCTTAACACTGATCCCTCGACCCTTAACCCTATTCCTAAACCCTAAACCCTAAACCCTAAAGCCTCAACCCTCAACATCAAATCCTAATCCCTCAACCCTAAACCCTATCCTTAAACCCTCAACACTATACCTTAAACCCTAATCCCTCAACCCTCAACCCTAAACCTTATCCCTAAACCCTCATCCCTCAACCCTCAACCCTAATCCGTCATCCCTCAACTATAATCCCTCATGCCTAAACCCTAAATGCTATCCCTATTCCTAAATCCTCAACAAACTCAATACTATACCTTAAACCCTAATCCCTTATCCCTAAACCCTCCAACCCTATCCCTAATCCTTATACCCTCCACACTCTACTTTAACCCTAATCCCTCGACTCTCAACCCTATCCCTAAACCCTTGACCCTCGAACCTCAACCCTTAACCCTCAATGTCAAACCCCAATCCCTTAACACTTAACTATTATCCTTCAACCCTCAACCCTATCCCTAAACCCTAAACCCTAAATCCTCAACCCTTAACCCTCAACATCAAATACTAATCCCTCGACCCTTCACTCTAATCCCTCAACCCTAAACCCTATCCCTAAACCCTCAACACTATACCTTAATCCCTAATCCTTCAACCCTCAACCCTAAACCTTATCGCTAAACCCTAATCCCTCAACCCTAAATCCTAATCCATCATCCCTCAACTCTAATCCCTCATCCCTAAACCCTTAATGCTATCCCTATTCCTAAACCCTCAACAGACTCGATACTATACCTTAAACCTTAATCCCTTATCCTAAACCCTCCAACCCTATCCCTAATCCTTATACCCTCCACACTCTACTTTAACCCTAATCCCTCGAACCTCAACCCTATCCCTAAACCCTTGACCCTCAAAGCTCAACCCTCAACCCTCAATGTTAAACCCTAATCCCTCAACCCTTAACTCTAATCCCTCGACCCTCAACCCTATCCCTAAATCCTAAACCCTCAACCCTCAACATCAAATACTAATCCCTCAACCCTTCACTCTAATCCCTCAACCCTAAACCCTATCCCTAAACCCTCACCACTATACCTTAAACCCTAATCCCTCAACCCTCAACCCTAAACCTTATCCCTAAACCCTAATCCCTCAACCCTTAACCCTAATCTGTCATCCCTCAACTCTAATCCCTCATCCCTAAACCCTAAATGCTATCCCTATTCCTAAACCCTCAACAGACTTGATACTATACCTTAAACCCTAATCCCTTATCCCTAAACATCCAACCCTATCCCTAATCCTTATACCCTCCACACTCTAAGTTAACCCTAATCCCTCGAACCTCAACCCTATCCCTAAACCCTAGACCCTCGAACCTCAACCCTCAACCCTCAAAGTCAAACCCTAATCCCTCAACCCTTAACTATGATCCCTCGACCCTCAACCCTCAACCGTCAACGTCAAATCCTAATCCCTCAACCCTTCACTCTAATCCCTCAACCCTAAACCCTATCCCTAAACCCACAACATTATACCTTAAACCCTAATCCTTCAGCCCTTAACCCCAAACCTTATCCCTAAACCCTAATCCCTCAACCCTCAACCTTAATCCGTCATCCCTCAACTCTAATCCCTCATCCCTAAACCCTAAATGCTATCCCTATTCCTAAATCCTTAATAGACTCCATACTATACCTTAAACCCTAATCCCTTATCCCTAAACCCTCTAACCCTATCCCTAATCCTTATACGCTCCACACTCTACTTTAACCCTAATCCCTCGACCCTCAACCCTATCCCTAAACCCTCGAACCTCAACCCTTAATCCTCAACGTCAAACCCTAATCCCTCAACCCTTAACTATGATCCCTCGACCCTCAACTCTATCCCTAAACCCTCAACCCTCAACGTCAAATTCTAATCCCTTAATCCTTCACTCTAATCCCTCAACCCTCAACCCTATCCCTAAACCATCAACACTATACCTTAAACCCTAATCCCTAAACCCTCAACCCTAAACCTTATCCCTAAACCCTAATCGCTCAACCCTCAACCCTAATCCATCATCCCTCAACTCTAATCCCTCATCCCTAAACCCTCAACAGACTCGATACTATACCTTAAACCCTAATCTCTTATCCCTAAATCCTCCAACCCTATCCCTAATCCTTATACCCTCCACACTTTACATTAACCCTGATCCCTCGACCCTCAACCCTATCCCAAAACCCTTGACCCTCGAACCTCAACCCTCAACCCTCAACGTCATACCCTAATCCCTCAACCCTTAAGTCTGATCTCTCTACCCTCAACCCTATCCCTAAACCCTAAACCCTAAACCCTCAACCCTCAACGTCAAATCATAATCCCTCAACCCTTCACTCTAATCCCTCAACCCTAAACCCTATCCCTAAATCCTCAACACTATACCTTAAACCCTAATCCCTCAACCCTCAACCCTGAACCTTATCCCTAAACCCTAATCCCTCAACCCTCAACCCTAATCTGTCATCCCTCAACTCTGATCTGTCATCCCTAAACCCTAAATGCTATCCCTATTCCTAAACCCTCAACAGACTCGATACTATACCTTAAACTCTAATTCGTTATCCCTAAACCCTCCAACCCTATCCTTAATCCTTATACCCTCGACACTCTACTTTAACCCTAATCCCTTGACCCTCAACCCTATCCCTAAACCCTTGACCCTCAAACCTCAACCCTCAACCCTCAACGTCAAACCCTAATCCCTCAACCCTTAACTATGATCCCTTGACCCTCAACCCTATTCCTAAACCCTAAACCCTAAAGCCTCAACCCTCAATCCTCAACGTCAAAATCTAATCCCTCAACCCTTCACTCTAATCCCTCAACCCTAAACCCTATCCCTAAACCCTCAACACTATACCTTAAACCCTAATCCATCAACCCTCAACCCTCAACCTTATCCATAAACCCTAATCCCTCACCCCTCAACCCTAATCCATCATCCCTCAACTCTAATCCCTCATTCCTAAACCCTAAACACTATCCCTATTCCTAGACCCTCAACAGGCTCGATACTATACCTTAAACCCTAATCCCTTATCCCTAAACCCTCCAACCCTATCCCTTAACCTTAATCCCTCGACCCTTAACCCTATCCCTAAACCCTTGACCCTCGAACCTGAACCCTCAACCCTCAATGTCAAACCCTAATCCCTCAACCCTTAACTTTGATCCCTCGACCCTTAACCCTATCCCTAAACCCTAAACCCTCAACCCTCAATGTCAAATCCTAATCCCTCAACCCTTCACTCTAATCCCTCAACCCTAAACCCTATCCCTAAACCCTCAACACTATACCTTAAACCCTAATCCCTCAACCCTCAACCCTAAACCTTATCCCTAAACCCTAATCCCTCAACCCTCAACCCTAATCCGTCATCCCTCAACTCTAATCGCTCATCCCTAAACCCTAAATGCTATCCCTATTCCTAAACCCTCAAGACACTCGATACTATACCTTAAACCGTAATCCCTTATCCCAAAACCCTCCAACCCTATCCCTAATCCTTATACCCTCGACACTCTACTTTAACGCTAATCCCTCGACCCTCAACCCTATCCCTAAACGCTTGACCCTTGAACCTCAACCCTCAACCCTCAACATCAAACCCTAATCCCTCAACCCTATCCCTAAACCCTTAACCCTAAATCCTCAACCCTCAACCCTCAATGTCAAATCCTAATCCCTCGACCCTTCACTCTAATCACTCAACCCTAAACCCTATCCCTAAACCCTCAACACTATACCTTAAACCCTAATCCCTCAACTCTCAACCCTAAACCTTATCCCTAAAACCTAATCCCTCAACCCTCAACACTAATCCGTTATCCCTCAACTCTAATCCCTCATCCCTAAACCCTAAATGCTATCCCTATTCCTAAACCCTCAACAAACTCGATACTATACCTTAAACCCTAATCCCTTATCCCAAAACCCTCCAACCCTATCCCTAATCCTTATACCCTCCACACTCTACTTTAACCCTAATCCCTCGATCCTCAACCCTATCCTTAAACCCTTGACCCTTGAACCTCAACCCTCAACCCTCAACGTCAAACCCTAATCCCTCAACCCTTAACTATGATCCCTCAACCCTCAACCCTATCCCTAAACCCTAAACCCTAAACCCGCAATCCTCAATCCTCAACGTCAAATCCTAATCCCTCAACCCTTCACTCTAATCCGTCAACCCTAAACCCTATCCCTAAACCCTCAACACTATACCTTAAACCCTAATCCCTCAACCCTCAACCCTAATCCATCATCCCTCAACTCTAATCCCTCATCCCTAAACCCTAAATGCTATCCCTATTCCTAAACCCTCAATAGACTCGATACTATACCTTAAACCCTAATCCCTTATCCCTAAACCCTCCAACCCTATCCCTAATCCTTATACCCTCCACACTCTACTTTAACCCTAATCCCTCAACCCTCAACCCTATCCTTAAACCCTTGACCCTCAAACCTCAACCCTCAACCCTCAACATCAAACCCTAATCCCTCAACCCTTATCTATGATCCCTCAACCCTCAACCCTATCCCTAAACCCTAAACCCTCAACCCTCAACCCTCAATGCCAAATCTGAATCCCTCAACCCTTCACTCTAATTTCTAAACCCTAAACCCTATCCCTAAACCCTCAACAATATACCTTAAACCCTAATCCCTCAACCCTCAACCCTAAACCTTATCCCTAAACTCTAATCCTTCAACCCTCAACCCTAATCCGTCATCCCTCAACTGTAATCCCTCATCCCTAAACCCTAAATGCTATCCCTATTCGTAAACCCTCAATAGACTCGATACTATACCTTAAACCCTAATCCCTTATCCCTAAACCCTCCAACCCTATCCCTAATCCTTATACCCTCCACACTCTACATTAACCCTAATCCCTCGACCCTCAACCCTATCCCTAAACCCTTGACCCTTGAACCTCAACCCTCAACCCTCAATGTCAAACCCTTATCCCTCAACCCTTAACTATGATCCCTTGCCCCTTAACCCTATCCCTAAACCCTAAATCCTAAACCCTAAATCCTCAACCCTCAACCCTCAACGTCAAATCCTAATCCCTCAACCCTTCACTCTAATCCCTCAACCCTAAACCCTATCCGTAAACCCTCAACACTGTACCTTAAACCCTAATCCCTCAACCCTCAACCCTAAACCTTATCCCTAAACCCTAATCCGTCAACCCTCAACCCTAATCTATCATCCCTCAACTCTAATCCCTCATCCCTAAACCCTAAATGCTATCCCTATTCCTAAACCCTCAACAAACTCGATACTATACCTTAAACCCTAATCCCTTATCCGTAAACCCTCCAACCCTATCCCTAATCCTTATACCCTCCACACTCTACTTTAACCCTAATCCCTCGATCCTCAACCCTATCCCTAAACCCTTGACCCTCGAACCTCAACCCTCAACCCTCAACGTCAAACCCTAATCCCTCAACCCTTAACTCTGACCCTCGACCCTCACCCCTATCCCTAAACTCTAAACCCTAAACCCTCAACCCTCAACGTCAAATCCTAATCCCTCAACCCTTCACTCTAATCCCTCAACCCTAAACTCTATCCCTAAACCCTCAACACTATGCCTTAAACCCTAATCTCTCAACCCTCAACCCTAAATCTTATCCCTAAACCCTAATCCCTCAACCCTCAACCCTAATTTGTCATCCCTCAACTCTAATCCCTCATCCCTAAACCCTAAATGCTATCCTTATTCATAAACCCTCAACAGACTTGATACTATACCTTAAACCCTAATCCCTTATCCCTAAACCCTCCAACCCTATCCCTAATCCTTATACCCTCCACACTCTACTTTAACCCTAATCCCTCGACCCTCAACCCTCTCCCTAAACCCTTGACCCTCAAACCTCAACCCTCAACCCTCAACATCGAACCCTAATCCCTCAACCCTTAACTCTGATCCCTCGACCCTTAACCCTTAAAACTTGAACCCTAAAACCTATCCCTACACGCTCGACACTCGACACTATATCTTAAACCCTAATCCCTTAACCCTCATCCCTAAAGCCTCAACCCTAAATCATTAAACCTTGAACCCTAAACCCTATCCCTAATCGCTCTACCCTCGAAACTCTTATTTAACCCTAATCCCTTGACCATTACCCCTATCCCTCAACCTCAACCCTCAACCCCCAACCCTCAACCCTTAACCCTCAACCCTCAACTCTCAACATTATACCCTAATTCATCAACCCTAAACCCTAATCCATAAAACCTAAACCCTATCTCCAAACCATCAACCCTCAACACTATAACTTAAACCCTAATCCCTATCCCTCAACCCTTAACCCTTAAAAGTTAAACCTTATCCCTACACCCTCAACACTTGACACTATATCTTAAGCCTTACACCCTCATCCCTAAAGCCTCAACCCTCAATCCTTAAACCTTCAACCCTAAACCCTATCCCTAATCCCTCTACCCTCGACACTCTAACCCTAACCTTGACATTAAATGCTAATCTGTCAACCCTAAACCCTAATCCGTCAACCCTAAACCCTATCCCTAAACCCTCAACCCTCAACACTATACCTTAAACCCTAATCCATCAACCTTAAAACCTAATCCCTCAACCCTCAACCCTTAACACTATCAATAAACCCTCAACCCTCGACACTGGTGCAGGAGCACCCCTACAAGACAGGATATAGGTTCATTGTCTGCATGACAGGACATTAGTCTATTTTTAGCATGTTTGACTTCATAATGTAATAAGGTCCATTGGACCAATGCATATGTATTAGATCAGCCTAGGAGAGTGTGCAGGCAGTTAGAGCTCGTGATCAGGAAGTAGGAGCTGTCCTCTCCCAGCCGCTTGGAAGCTCCCAGCCGCTGGGAACTGAAGTTGGTAGTACTCGTAGGATATTGCTATAAATAACTCAGATCAGTTAGGATTTGACAGGATGAGAAGGAGAGTAGTAGTTATGTTATGTTGTACTGGTGATTGAGTGAGATCCAGAGATCAGTCCAGACATTGTGAAACATTGTTGTTGATAGTATTATAGAAACAGGACATTTGTGTTTCATCTAAATAAGATCTCATCAATTGCATTATCTGGTTTATCAGCTGTGTATGTTTTGATTTCTGTTCTGATTACAGGTTAATGGATTCTTTCAACCCTTCCACCGGTTGATTCTGTGAATCGGTGGAATGGTCATGCATGTTAGTTTAGGTTGTATTTTAGTTTTCTGTTTATGCATTTCATTGTGTGGGAGATCGATTGGTAGCATGCTATGAATCAACCTAGCATCCTCATGTGCTAGGGTTTAGGAAGATAAACTGTTAAGTTTTGGTCTGAAGGTGATCCGGCTCGATCATCATGTTTTCTTTGTAAAATTGTGCGGTTCTGTGAGTTTGCATGCAGCTGACGGATATACAGGGATCTGCATGTGCTTTTCCAGACGGAGTGAATCGTATCGTCATCTACGAGTATATCGCTATCAGGATCAGGTTCTGAAGTTGGCAAAAATCGTATGTTTCAAGTGCATCAGGATGATATAGGTTGGATATATACTCAGTGTATATATCATCGTCAGGATCATCTTTCGTGTGTATCCATCATCCGCATATCGCTATCGCATGCAGAAGTGAAAGTTCACTTTTTGGCTAAGGACCGGAAAGGTCATCATCAGGATATTGAAAAGATCTCCGGATATTCATTATCATGTTGCGGAGGATATAAGTGTCTTATATCCTGTTGACATTATCATCAGGTGCATTGACATCATCATCGGGTGCATGTGACGTCATCGTCATCAGGATATTGTGAATATCACCCTATGCAAGTTTATCCTGCTGTCGCTAAGTGTTTTGCGCATCGGCGTAAGTCATCGGCATAAAGTTTGGTTAACATCATCAGGATGTTTCAATATGACCGGATAAGTCATATCCTGATGCTGTTTGTTTAAAGAAGGTCGATATCAGGGTGACGTAAGCATCATAAGGAATATCGTCATCAGGATATATGAGAGGAACCGGATATTTCATATCCTGCTGACGAAGGGTGAAGATGATGCTAAACATCATGATGCTGCCGATAGAGTTTGGCGCTAAGTGAATAGTGGTCATCAGGAGGATAATTGTGTTCGTCGAATATCATGATGCTGCTGACAGGCGAAAGGTGAAAGGCGATAAGTGAACAGTAGCTAGCAGGAGGATATTTCATGCCTCTTCGAAATATGATGATGCTGTCTGTGTTAGCAGAAAATATGATGATGATGATGGGTTGCGGACATACATGCTGTATGTCAAGGTTTTAGTGTGGATGCCTCTGCATCATAGTGGTATCAGAGCTCAGCAAAAGGTCTGGGCTGTTGCGTGTTGATTCTGTCACCGGTAGGACAGAGCAAAGGAAGGATCTTCTGGAAAAGATCAGGATATAGCAGGATGTCAGATGAAGAAGGAACATCTGAGATTCTGACAAGGATGACCAACGTTGAGTTGGCAGTTCTGGTAAAGAAACAGATTGCAGAGAGCAAGGCCGTGAAGGCTCAGAATCAGGAATTGAAGGATGAGTTAGAGAAGTTGAGGAGCAGAGTAGGTTCTGGTAGAGAAGAAGATAGGGAAGAAGAAGAGATCCCTAGTTGGAACGAGGAGGTCGTTCCTGCAGACCAGAGACCACTGTTGAATGCCCTCAAGGCCATGGAGAGGAGAACCATGGATGTGAAATTGGATTTGCCAGTGTTTACAGGAAAGATGGAACCTGATTCAGTGATGGAGTGGATAGACTCCTTGAACAATTTCTTTGAAACAGAGGAGATACCAGAACAACAGAGGGTGAAAATAGCCCAGTCAAAAATGAAAGAAGCTGCCTTGACATGGTGGAATTTCGTCCAAGATGATAGAGTACAGGAAGGAAAGCGTAGAGTCACTACATGGAAGAAAATGATGGCATTAGTAAAGGAAGCTTATGTCCCATTGGATTATAGTATCCAATTACACAAGAGGAAGCAAAACCTGAAGCAGAAGGAGCTAGATGTCAGCTCATATACAGAAGAATTCATGAAACTTTGTATGAAAACAAAGGTAAAGGAAAGTGAAGAAGAGAAGGTAGCCAGATACCTTAATGGATTGAGGTTCAACATTCAGGAAGATTTAAGTCTGCATAATCCAGATACAGTTTAGAAATGCTTTCAGTTGGCATTGAAAGTGGAAGAGAAGTTAAAGAGGAAACAAGAACAATACAATAGAGGAAGAGGAAGACAACAAAGGGGTGGAAGAGGTCCTTTTAGAGGTAGAGGACATGGACATGGATATCAAGGAGAATCCAGTCATGACAATAGAAAGGGAAACAATAGTCAGAACCAGGGGGAAAATTATAGTCAGCAAGGAAACTTCAGAGGTAGAAGACCTTTCAGAGGAAGATCCCAGGGCAGAGGATCCATCAGATGTTATAACTGTAACAAGGAAGGCCATATAGCCAGTAGATGTCCAGAAAAGGCCACAAGCTCAACAGGAGAAAGGAGAACAAATCTGATCCAAGAACCTGATAATCAAAGTATGACAGGCTCTAATACTTTTCAGAGTGTGAATGCTCCTGATAATTATGGATACCCAGAAAGTGGAGAGTCTCTAATGATGAGAAGAACCGTGACTACCATGAAGGTACCTGACAAAGAACCCCCTCAAAGAAAGTCTCTTTTCAGGACTATTTGCAAAGCAGGAGGTAAGGCATGTAAAGTTTTGATTGATTCTGGTTCTACTGAAAATTTTGTGTCTGAAGAAATGGTGACAAAGCTTAAGCTTAGGAGATTGCCTCACCCATCCCCATATAAAATCTCATGGCTTACCCAAGGTCAGCAGACAACTGTAGAAGAGCAGGCTTGGGTAGAATTTCAGATTGGAGCATATAAGGATAAGTTGTTGTTTGACATTACCACGATGGATGCTTGCAATCTTTTATTTGGTAGACCATGGCAGTATGATTTGAAGGCACAACATGATGGTGTTAGAAACACCTATACAATCACTAAAGATGGTAAGGATATAAAGTTACTACCATTGACGGAGAAGGAGGAGAAATCTAAAGGAAAAGAGGTGAAGGTAATGCTGATGGAAGGTAAACAGTTCATGAAAGAAGTGGCAGCAGAAGGTGCAGTTGCATATGCCCTAATCCCATGTATGAGGGTGAATAAAGAACAACAACAAGAAGTCAAGGAAGAGAAGAAGCAAAGGTTCATAGACCCAGCTATCCAAGAGCTATTGGATAAGTACAAAGGTATCATCTTAGAGGGAATACCAAGATCCCTACCACCTATCAGGGATATTAGTCACTACATAGACTTAATTCCAGGGTCAACACTTCCAAACAAAGTAGCCTATAAGCTAACTCCAGAACAGAATGCAGAAGTAGCCAGACAAATTGAAGAATTGTTGGGTTCAGGTCTGATTGGGAAAAGTTTAAGTCCATGTACAGTACCAGCTATACTAGCACCAAAGAAGGAAGGTACTTGGAGGCTTTGCACAGATTCCAGAGCTATTAACAAGATCACAATCAGGTATAGGTTTCCTATCCCTAGGATAGAGGATTTACTTGACTGTTTGGGAAGTGCTAAGTATTTTACAAAAATAGATTTGAAGAGTGGATATCATCAGATCAGGATTAGGCCAGGAGATGAATGGAAAACAGCATTCAAAACTAATGAAGGGTTATATGAGTGGAAGGTTATGCCTTTTGGTTTATCTAATGCACCTAGTACTTTTATGAGGTTGATGAATGAGGTTTTGAAAGAGTTCATTGGTAAGTTTGTCATAGTATATCTAGATGACATTCTGATTTTCAGCAACACAAAAGAAGAACATCTCAGACACATAGATTTGGTTCTTAAGAGGTTACATGAAGAGCAGCTGATGATAAATTTAGACAAGTGTTTGTTCATGCAAGAGGAGATCACATATTTGGGTTTTGTCATTTCACAAGGAAAGTTACAAATGGATAAGGAGAAGGTAAGTGCCATATTGTCTTGGCCAACCCCAAAGACTATGAATGATGTCAGAAGTTTTCATGGGTTAGCAACCTTCTACAGGAAGTTTATAAGAGGGTTTAGTCATATTTGTGCACCCATGCTTGATACCATCAAAGGAGGACAGAAGTGCAGATTTGTTTGGACTCAAAGAGTAGATGATTCTTTTGAAACATTGAAGAAGGAGGTGGCACAGCAGCCAGTCCTTGCACTTCCAGACTTTAACAAAATCTTTTAGGTGGAGTGTGATGCCAGTCACATGGCCATTGGAGCAGTACTCAGCCAAGAAGGTAGACCTATTGCATTTTTCAGTGAGAAGCTCAATGATGCTAAAAAGAGGTATTCCTCATATGATTTGGAAATGTATGCTTTAGTTCAGTCACTCAAGAAATGGAGGCATTACTTGATGCCAAAGGAATTCATAGTATTCACAGATAACCAGGCTCTGAGTTTCATAAACAGCGAGGAAAAGCTGAACCACAGACACATGAAATGGGTAGAAACCTTACAAGCTTTTACTTTTACATTGAAGCATAAGAAAGGAGTCAAGAATAAAGTTGCAGATGCTTTGAGCAGTAGAGTTCTAACAGTCAACCAGATTCAGTTAGAAAGTGTTGGCATTGATTCACTAAAGACCATGTATGAGACTGATGAAGATTTTGGGGAGATATATCATGTATGTACTTCTTTTGGAGAGAAATATCATGCTGAATTCTCTAAATTTTTGATTCAGGATGGATTGTTGTTCAAAGGTGGATAGTTATGTATTCCAAGGTGTTCTATGAGGTTAAACATCATTAAGGAGAAACATTGTGGAGCTATGGCAGGTCATTTTGGTCTAGATAAGACTCTTGATCTTGTCCGAAGACATTACTTTTGGCCTAAGTTACAATCAGATGTCAGAAAGTTTGTAGAGACATGTGTGATATGTTAGAAAGCTAAAGGCAGGTCGACTAATGCAGGTTTATATCAGCCCTTACCCATTCCTTCCAGACCATGGGAAAGCATAAGTATGGATTTTGTCTTGGGTTTACCAAGGACAAGGAAAGGGTTTGACAGTGTTTTTGTTGTAGTGGATAGATTCAGCAAAATGACACATTTCTTGCCATGCAAAACCACTGCTGATGCTTCATACATTGCAGATTTGTTTTTCAGGGAGATTGTCAGGATCCATGGATTGCCATTGAGCATAGTGTCAGATAGGGATGTGAAGTTTATTGGTCACTTCTGGAGAACTCTTTGGAAGAAACTTGGAACAAATTTGTCTTTTTCCTCTGCATATCATCCTCAAACGGATGGCCAGACTGAAGTAGTGAACCGTTCCTTAGGAAATTTGCTTAGATGTTTGACGAAACAACATGGAGAAAAGTGGGATAATATTCTATCTCAAGCTGAATTTTCCTATAATGATACTGTCAATAGGAGCACAGGGAAATCACCTTTCCAGATAGTTTATGGTGTGCATCCAAGAGGAATTTTGGAATTGAGAGATCTACCTACAGAAGACCCTGTTAGTGCAGAAGGAGAAGCTTTTGCAGAAGCCATAAAAGAGGTTCATGATCAAGTCAAGACCCAACTGCAACAAACCACCTTGAAGTATAAGGAATATGCTGATAAAAAGAAGAAGGATGTACAGTTTGATGTTGGAGATTTGGTATGGGTTCATTTGAAGAAGGATAGACTTCCTAAGGGAAAATATACTAAACTCATGCAGAGAAAAGTTGGACCATGTCAGATTTTACACAAGCATGGACATAATGCTTATGAGATATAACTTCCTCCTGATCTTGGTTTGTCCCCTATATTCAATGTATGTGATTTAACTCCATACAAGTCTTATCCAGATGCAGATCAGGAACTCCTACAGGATACAGTCAATGATGACATTCCCAAGCATGATCCTCCACAGTTGTAGAAGGTTTTGGACACCCGAGTGGTCAAACAAACCTGGAACAAATAGTACTTGGAGTATCTAGTCTCTTGGAAGGGTAAACCTAATTCTGAAGCAGTCTGGATGACTGAAGAGCAGATCCAGAAACATGGTGCAGATCTTCATACTCTCATCTCAAGTGGACTTGAGATTTCTTCTTCTGGGGAGTATGGTGCAGGAGCACCCCTACAAGACAGGATATAGGTTCATTGTCCGCATGACAGGACATTAGTCTATTTTTAGCATGTTTGACTTCATAATGTAATAAGGTCCATTGGACCAATGCATATGTATTAGATCAGCCTAGGAGAGTGTGCAGGCAGTTAGAGCTTGTGATCAGGAAGTAGGAGCTGTCCTCTCCCAGCCGCTGGGAACCGAAGTTGGTAGTACTCGTAGGATATTGCTATAAATAACTCAAATCAGTTAGGATTTGAAAGTATGAGAAGGAGAGTAGTAGTTATGTTATGTTGTACTGGTGATTGAGTGAGATCCAGAGATCAGTCCAGACATTGTGAAACATTGTTGTTGATAGTATTGTAGAAACAGGACATTTGTGTTTCATCTAAATAAGATCTCATCAATTGCATTATCTGGTTTATCAGCTGTGTATGTTTTGATTTCTGTTCTGATTACAGTTTAATGGATTCTTTCAACCCTTCCACCGGTTGATTCTGTGAATCGGTGGAATGGTCATGCATGTTAGTTTAGGTTGTATTTTAGTTTTCTGTTTATGCATTTCATTGTGTGGGAGATCGATTGGTAGCATGCTATGAATCAACCTAGCATCCTCATGTGCTAGGGTTTAGGAAGATAAACTGTTAAGTTTTGGTCTGAAGGTGATCCGGCCCGATCATCATGTTTTCTTTGTAAAATTGTGCGGTTCTATGAGTTTGCATGCAGCTGACGGATATACAGGGATCTGCATGTGCTTTTCCAGATGGAGTGAATCGTATCGTCATCTACGAGTATATCGCTATCAGGATCAGGTTCTGAAGTTGGCAAAAATCGTATGTTTCAAGTGCATCAGGATGATATAGGTTGGATATATACTCAGTGTATATATCATCATCAGGATCATCTTTCGTGTGTATCCATCGTCCGCATATCGCTATCGCATGCAGAAGTGAAAGTTCACTTTTTGGCTAAGGACCGGAAAGGTCATCATCAGGATATTGAAAAGATCTCCGGATATTCATTATCATGTTGCGGAGGATATAAGTGTCTTATATCCTATTGACATCATCATCAGGTGCATTGACATCATCATCGGGTGCATGTGACGTCATCGTCATCAGGATATTGCGAATATCACCCTATGCAAGTTTATCCTGCTATCGTTAAGTGTTTTGGGCATCGGCGTAAGTCATCGGCATAAAGTTTGGTTAACATCATCAGGATGTTTCAATATGACCAGATAAGTCATATCCTGATGCTGTTTGTTTAAAGAAGGTCGATATCAGGGTGACGTAAGCATCATAAGGAATATCGTCATCAGGATATATGAGAGGAACCGGATATTTCATATCCTGCTGACGAAGGGTGAAGATGATGCTAAACATCATGATGCTGCCGATAGAGTTTGGCGGTAAGTGAATAGTGGTCATCAGGAGGATAATTGTGTTCGTCGAATATCATGATGCTGCTGACAGGTGAAAGGCGAAAGGCGATAAGTGAACAGTAGCTAGCAGGAGGATATTTCATGCCTCTTCGAAATATGATGATGCTGTCTGTGTTAGCAGAAAATATGATGATGATGATGGGTTGCGGACATACATGCTGTATGTCAAGGTTTTAGTGTGGATGCCTCTGCATCAGACACTATACCTTAAACCCTATGAGAAAAGCTTTACGTATGGTACATCCACAGTGAGGAATTAACAGTTGAAATCAGAAGGATGATCATTATGAGAAAAGATTTGCATTGGGGTACATCTATGTTTCTTGCTGTTAACCCCACACTTGGGGAAGGTATATTGTTTTGAAACAGGCAAATTATCTCCCATTGTTTACTGGCTCTATCCACAAGAACTACTAAACTATACCTTAAACCCTAATCCCTCAACCCTAAACCCTCCCTCAAATGTTGACCTCCATATCCTTGATCCTAATTTGCTTCAACAAGTCAGAACATCTCTATCTTTGAGAAATGCTATGGATCAGTGGGTTGAGAAAGTTTTTTTTGATGGTCTTGTGCTTATAGAGGAGGCAGTAAAATTATTTAATTTTGTATATGTGAAGAGGGAAGCTTTGATAATAGAGTTTGAAAAGGCCAGAAGTGATCACCATAGTCTATCTTTGGTCTCTAAAGAGATACAAGAGATGGCTAACATGGACCCTGGCATCTTAGTGGCAGAGGAAGTAGTAGCTGATATTGGAGAACTAGAAACACATGTGTGGGCTGATGCAGTTGAATGGAAACTTTGTCTCATAATTGCAACAGAGGATGAAATGAGGAAAGCAATTACAGTCTATTATAGAGAGATGATGAACATTAAAAGGAAATTTGTTTCTCTGGAGGTAGAGGCTAACGGGTCTGATGATGAGAAGCTACTAGATGTGAAAGTAATAAAATAGAATTTCAAAAAGGTGGTAACTAAAGAGGTAATGAACTATAATGTAATTACATGATAATCACTAGGGATACTTATAAAAATGGTAGCTCACATCAACACTACTAGAAACAAATTTGATGAGGTGCATCGAAAGGTAGTGGACTCTGATAGAGCTACGATGAAGAAGAAGCATCGGATCAACATGATAGGAACTCCACCCAAGATGTCGTTGACACCTGTTATCAACAAATACAAGGTATACAAGGCAAGGTTGTAGGCATAGGTACCTCAAGTGATACAAAGTGGCATAGGAGAAGGTGAGTAGACAAAGGAAGAGGAAGCATTGGATGAGGTGGACAATGGCAAAGAGGAATTGCAAATCCTCAATTAGTTTTAATCTCAATGCTTTAGTTATTTTATAATATTTTCTCTAAAACTATTGGATATGGAGGGCCCCTTTATTATTATTATTGTTTAAACAATCTTTTAAATTAGTTGTTTCAAGAAGCCATTATGATTTTAAAGACAATTATTTTTTGTCTTAGCTATATATTCTGGGTGGCTAGTCGAATTAGGGATCTTTTGACAAACTTTGTGTTGCAAGGGTGATAGTAAATTTTGTTTTCATCTACTTTGATAAATGCAATTAGAATTAATACAGTGGAGTTTTGAATGATCATGGACTTTGTGTTGTGATTATTTGAATACATGTTCTGCTTACGTTGAATGTGTTGTTGCTCGTGTTAATGATATTTATGTATCTTGGTGGTTGGATATCTTTGATTCTTGCTCACTGCTGAGAATCATTTATCTTTTGATATATTATTTGAAGTGGTGAATATATGGTTTATGATATCAGTTTATATTAGTTTTTGGATGTTTTATTTGTGAAGTCTTTGAGCTTCTCGTGGTTTGGATGTAAATCGACCTTTATTGCTTTCTGGTCAAAAGGTCTGCCTTTGTTATTTGCTTTATGGTTAAAATCAATTTTGGTTTTCATTCATTAGAATATCTTTCAAAGGTAGTTGTGCCTTGTTAAAGAAGAAGAGACTCTTTATAAAATATCAATATATTAGGCTCAACTCTTGATTACATTTGTCACTTGTCTGGGTGAGAGTATATAGAGTTAGGTGACAAATCTGTTAACCAACAAATTTTTCATGACTCTACTCAAGATAATAAGATCAAACCTATTTATATATGTTGTGTGAGTTTCTATGTTATTGGGCTTTATAGTTCTTTGTGGAAAATGTGCACCAGTTTTACAGCCTAACATAGACTGGCTAGTAGGAGATCAAGAAGATATTGTTACTGGTCTTAGACTTGTTGCTTGGCAAACCTAAAGAATGAACCAACAATATCACCAATTTGATGAAGTGTTGGAAGAAGAAGAACTTGGTGAAATTATAAGAGAAAATGCACATCATTTTGCTGACGCTTAGCAGATAATCTTTATTGAAGGAGTTGTTCCCATGCCTAGGAGAGAAAGGCCTTTGTAAATCCAAGTAGTTCCTGACAATAGATAGAGGAATCCTACCATCAGACCAAGAAATCAAGTCCCTGCACGACTGACCCACCCTCATAATAACTAGTAAGTGGTTTGGCAACTCTACTTAATTGATTCTTACTGATGATGGATCATTGAGCATGATCCAAAATGTTGATACAAAAATATACACAGTTGATTCCAAAAGCACTTGTATATTTACTATCATGGACTATGGAAAACTCATGCCTTCTATTGATTCTTACTATTATAATATTTAGTTGTTAAAGTGGGCTATGAAAAGATATACTCAAGGGGATAGACAAAGGGGTATTGTTGATATTGACTTTGATTTGATTCAGTCTCTAAACTTTACTCCTTTTCCTCCAACAAGAAAAGTCAAATCTTTGAGCAGACCACCCTCTCCCCCACCTCTTAGAGGCTCTGCTAGTTCATCATGTCAAATCTTGACTTTACATGGTACTGTCTTGCCATTACAAGTAAACTTTCCTCCTTTTAATATGGCTCATCCTTAACCTCCACCTGTTCCATGGGGTGTTGCCATTGGACCACTTAGTCTTGGGGCAAATTTTCATGATTTACCTAGAGAATCAAGTAAAATCTTGCCTAAATTCAAAGGTGATGGAAAGGTTACTCCAGAAAAACACATTAATGCATTCTTTGCTGCTTGTTATATTTTGGGAGTCCAGCATGAAGATGTGTCTGTTAGGCTATTTGTTGAGTCTCTTACTGACACCACTGCCGAATGGTTTTACCATCTCCCTAATGCCTCTATTAGAGATTGGGCTTCTATGAGACACCAATTTGAAGATAGATTCAAAACTACTAACAATGAACACACATTGGTAGCTCAACTTTCCACTATGAAGAAGGAGATTCATGAGCAAATGAGGGAGTATGTAGCCAAGTTCAACAGACTAGAAAATGGAATTCTTGCTAATGTTAGACTCGGTGATGGCTTGTTGATATGCTTATTTGTCAATTTGTTGCCCTTGATGTCAGTTATGACATAAAGAGACAAGGAGTCCCTAACTTGGTAGATGCTCAATCATTGGCTATTGTTGTAGAAGATGGTCTGATAACTATAGGAAAGTGGAAAAGAGAATTACAACATAGGCAAACCCTCAACTTCTACTCCTATTGATCCTGTTATTCAGAGATTAGCAAATGACATTATTACTCTAAAAATACAGATGCCTAAAGGCCCTTAGTAGTCTCCTCATATGGTTTATAATAGAAAATTGTAGTTACCTGGCCCAACCCAAAGGTTAGAAATTGAAGGAGGACCCTCGACGAGTAAAAAAAACCATATGGTATGCAATTTTCATCTTACCTCTAATCATGATGGGGCATCTTGTCTAGAGATGACAAGATTCATGCAAATGCTTTCTATGAATGAACATGTAGAAGAGCCACATGTGGAGGAACCTTCTACACCTGGCAATGCTGGTGTCAATTTTTTTTAATATGAGTGAGATGATGGAAGTGGAGAATATTTTTTCACTGAACTTGATAATCCCAATTGTGCGGTGTTTACTAGAGGGTAACAAGCACAAAAAGGACAAAATCTTGAAAATCACTTGGGAGCTCATCCTCTACACCTATGTACATTATGACAAGACAAAGTAATACCAAGAAGTTGGAGGATGTTACACCTAGAGTTGCAATTGTAGAGGTACCATCTACTTCCCCTCCTAAAACTTGTCTCTAGTTAGATTGATATTGTTGAGTCATGTAAAAACACAAAAATTCAAATTTCACAAGTCGAATACCTTAGGCTCAGCCCATCTGAACTAGATAGATTGGTTAGATATGTCAGACATGAACCATCCCCCTCCAATTGTAATGCTCAAGTGTCTAATGAGACTAAAATACGTGTTAGCAACCAAAATTGTTCAAACTCCCACTCCCAAGACCCCAGTCTGCAAAATCCATTTGAGAAGCCTGAGTGTTTTATATATCTCTATACATTGCTGGTTATAAACTTAGCAATTATGTTATTGATTCTAGAGCTTTAGAGAATATGATGCCTGTCCAAGTTGCTAAGCCCTAGGTTTATCATATACACCTTCTCAAGGTAGGTTCTTCTCAATGGATGGTTCCCCTATGCCTATCCTTGGCCAAATTAAAGATGCCCAGGTTGCCCTAGCCATTTTTCCCAAGAAAAGGTTGAAGCTAACCATACTTGTAGCAGACATACTAGCAACTTATGGAATGTTGTTAAGTTGTAAATTCTACAAAGATTTGGTTGGTGAGATTCAAATGGACTAGTCACATACCTTGATACCTATAGAGGATAAGAAGGTTTGTCTGAATCCAGAACCTAAGGCCAAATTTACTATACTAAAATCTAGAGACCCTAGAGAAAATATCCTATTTGTAGAAATTGGGTCTGACACTTACATGTGTACATTATCAAATGATGGGCATGTAGACCTAATAAGCCCTAATTTGGTAAATGAATTGTGGACCTTAGAGTTTGATGGTAGTTTCTCTACCACAGGGTTAGGGGCTAGGGTGGTTCTAATCTCTCTGGATGGTTATGCCCTTCCATTTGCCTTTAAAATTGAATTTGAAAATACCAATAACACCACAGAATACGAGGCCTTGTTGTTAGGTCTAGAACTAGCCAGGGAAAAGGGTGTGAGGCAGTTGAGAGTCAGACGTGATGTTGAGTTGATTGTTAAACAAATAAGGAAATTGTATATAGTTAAGAATGGTAGACTGGGGCATTACCGGAATAGGGTGTGGGACTGTATTGAAGACTTTGATGCCTTTTCTATAGAGGCAATACCCAGAGAATAGAATACTAGGGTTGATTCCTTAGTCGTTTCAGCATCCCTCCTCTTACCACATCCAGATTTCAAAGACAAACCATACAGGATTGAAGTAGTATATAGGCCTAGTGTTCCTGACAATGTTGATCATTGGCAAGTCTTTAATTTTCATCAACAGATTATTTCATTTCTTGAAAAGGATGAATCTTTTTCCAGTGTGTTCTTTGAGGGTAGTAGTGATGAAAGTAATGATGTGTTGGAAGGAGAGATAAATTCCCTAAATGATCAAAGCTCCGGAGTTGTTCAGTTTAAAGGGAATAAAATTCCTAAGGGTCTAGTCTCACTTGAAGATCTTTTCAATTGACATGATCAGTACCTCAAGAAGAAGAGTAAAGTTTCCATTACAGCTTCAACTGATTATGATCGGGTGTGAATATTGGGATAGAGGATGATCTAAAGATTATGTGTATTAACAAATGTTGTTCTTAGAAAGAGAGGGAACGTTTGATTTCTTTGCTCATTAGGTATAAGGATGTTTTTGCATGGTGTTATGCTGATCTAAAGAAATTTAGGAATTGAAAAATGCAACATCATATTCCATTGAAGCTTGGCACTATACCCTTCAGGAAGAAATAGAGAACTTATAACCTAAAGGTGGTAGAGGCCATTTTCAATGAAATTGACAAGATTACCCCATTCACCACTCTACTTGGGTGGAAAATATTGTCCCTATTAGGAAGGAGAATGGGGAGATCTAAATTTGCATTGATTTTAGGAATTTGAACCAAGCTTCTCTGAAAGATAACTACCCCCTGCCAGTAATGGATCATATATTGCAAACTATGTCTAGCTCGGATATGATGTCTATGCTTGATGGATTTTTGGGGTATAATCAAATTGAAGTGGCTCAGGAGGACCAGTACAAAACATCTTTTACTACTCCAATTGGTGTCTTTGCATATAGTAGAATGCCTTTTGGTCTTATTAATGTTGGAGCCACATTTCAGAGAGCAATGGATCTGACTTTGGTGACTTGAAGAACAAAATCATAGTGGTTTACCTTGATGACTTAATAGGCTTCTCTAAGAAAAGAGTTGATCATTTGCATGATTTAGAGATAGTTCTGTGATGTTGCAAGGAACATTGTATATCTTTAAATCCAAAGAAGTCAATCTTCGCTATTACAAAAGGGAAGATGTTGGGTCACATTGTTTCAAAGGATGGGATAAGCATTGATCCAGAAAGAGTCAAGGCAATTCAATAGTTGAGTTTACTCATGAACAAGAGTAACACAAGATCCTTTTTCAATCAGGTAAACTTCCTAAAAAGATTTGTTCCAAACTTTGTTGAGTTGACTAGGCATATTGCAGAAATGATGAAAAACCATCCTGTCTTTAAGTAGAACACTAAAGGTAAACAAGTATTTGAAGACATTAAAGTAGCCATTGCTAATGAACCCACACTTGTACATCCTAATTTTCAAAAGATTTTATAATCTATTGCTGTGCTTCTGAGCACACTCTATAAGCTATTTTGCTAAAAAAGAATGAACAAGGAATAGAGACTCCAATTGCCTTCATGAGTGTGCCATTAAAGAAAAATGAATTGAAATATTCCTCTTTAGAGAAGCATGCATATACTGTAGTGAAAGCTTTAGATTTTATGTCTTGCATTCACATGTTGTTATTTATTTCCCAGAATCAGCTATAAAGAGTATCCTTACTCAACAAGAAATTGGATGTAATAGTAGAGGAGCATGGATAGACAAAGTTTAGGAGTATGATATTGAGATGAAACCCATCAATCTAGTTAGAGGCAAAGGGTTGTGCAGGATGATTGTTGAAAACAAGGTTGATGAGGGTGAAGAATTTCCCTTGGTACTTTTTACTTGCAATACTGATGATTGGTTTTCTGATGTTTCTTATTTGTAAACTTATGGTGATTGTCCATCTCACCTCTCTACCAAGGAAAGGAGAAATCTAAAACTCAAGGCAAATAAATATGTCCTCCGGGGATGTAATCTATAAAATGAGGAATAGATAGAACATTTCTAAGATGCATGGATAAGGAGTAGAAGAAGAAATTGCTGGAGACTTTCCATGATGAAGCCTATGGAGGACACTTCTCTACATCAGTGACATCTTTTAAGATACTGAGGTAATGTTTTTATTGGCCTGGTATGTTCAAAGATGCATACAATTGGGTTTCAAAGTGTGAGAAATGTTCAAAGTTTACAAGTAGGCCTCAGTTAGTTGCCTTGCCTTTGAGACTAGTGGTTATAGACGAACCATTTAAACAGTGGGGATTGGACTTCATTGGACCTATTAATCCTAATTCCAATACTGGACATACTCATGTTCTAACAGCAATAGATTATTTTACCAAGTGGGTAGAAGCAATCTCGGTAAAGAGCACTACTTCTGAGGTAGTCTATACCTTTCTTAAAGAAAACATTTTGGTCAGATTTGGTGTTCCTAAAAAGATGGTGAATGATAACATTTCTAGTTTCTCTTCTATTGAGTTTACTCTTTTCTTTTGACTTTGGTAATAGCCTTGCCTATTCATTTGATTATTACCCACAAGGCAATGGGTAGGTTGAATCAAGTAACAAAAATCTCATTTCTATTGTCAAAAAGCTAGTAGAGGAAAATCAAAAGGGATGGCATAAAAGCCTACATGATGCTCTTTGGGATGATAGAATAACATATAAAAGAGCTATTGGCATGTCACCTTTCCAACTAGTTTATGGTGTTGACAGTGCAATTCCCATTCCCATGGAATTGTCTGCATTAAATTTGTAGAAGGCAATTGAAGATGAGCAGTTTTAGTCAGCATTGGAGAAGAGGATACTATATTTGAGCCATCTAGAGGAGCAAAGGGACACTGTTGCAGATAGAATTGCCAAACATCAATAGACTATGAAGAAGATATTTGACAAAAGGCTAGACATAGGAACTTTGTTGTAGGGGATTATGTGCTTTTATGGGATAGGAGGAGAGAACCGAAAGGAGCCCATAAAGAATTTGATTCCTTGTTGAAGGGACCTTTCAAGGTTAGAGAATTTATTGGAGAAAATGCATTCTTGTTGGCTTATCTGGATGGAACACCACTGCCTCTTGCCTACAATGGGCAAGATTTGAAATTATTTGACTGGTAGTATCTCTGAGTCTTGTCTTAGACCATAGTTTCTTTCCTTGTTTTTATGGTATGTGTGTTGTCCTATTTTTGGTGTGACTCTATTGCCCCTGGAACAAGGCTTGATTGCCATGGTTTATCTAGATTCCCTATGTCCTCTTTAGTTCTTGTCCCCAATTAGAGCTTGTTGTTGTCCCATTTTTAGAAAAATGTACTAAAGTGTTCATATCTTAGTGCTTGTCTTCGCTTTATATGTGCTACTTGTTGCTTTTTCATCCCGAGTCCATTTTACTTAGTCTTATTTCGAGTCGTCAGTGATTCTTTGCATGCTTGAACCAAGTTGGCAAGTTCACAAGTTCTTGAACCACCCAATTTTCTGACTTTGCATGAAAAGTCCAATGTCTTGAGTCTTCCTTTGTGTGTCTCAGTATTGTGGAGTCCCTTTGCTGTCAGGCGGTCAGGATTTCCTTGAACTTCTGAACCTCTGACTTGGAGTTCAAAACTTCAATTCCTACCTGACTTGCCAACTTTGAAGGACATGTTGCGGTGTTTTTATTGTGTTGGCATATGGAGTTAAGGAATGACACTTGTCACTTTGCATTTAGTTAGAAGTACATGAAAACATAGTGGCATAATCTTCAGAGGGAAACTTGAGGCATGTATTGATGAATTTAAAGGTTAAATTTGCCCCCAGAATTTAATGTTCTCCACAAGCAAATTTATGTGAAGTGACATTGATAAATTCTTCATCTCACCTAAATTTGTGTCATTTCACAAAGGGAATGTGTTGCAGAGTATTAAATAGCTAGCTTGCTACGTGCAGGATATCAGCATAACTCCATTCTCACAGGCCAGCACGATTAGTAATTCCATCTCTTTCTTGTTCTACTCTATTATAAAAGCATGACACTTTCTTTGGGGAGTTAGAAAATTTATATTTCCATGTATCTGCATAAAGAACTTCATGTCAATGCTTTGCATTTCCCTGTATTGTCTGCATATGTTTGGGAGTCATTGGTGTTTTAGTTCCTCGAGTATATGAAGATGAAGTTCAAATTTTAAGGAGTCCCCATGGTCTCTATAGTAGAGAATGGTTTGTCTAAGGTGAGAGATACCAGCTTAGGCCATGTTGATTTGGAGGACTTCTGGGGAAGCATGCGGTCTGAGAATCAAACTCCATTGGCGGGAAAGATTGTTAGTAGTGGTCTGGATAATGTTGGAAGCTTTCCACTCACTATGCATTACCCTAAGTTGATGGTAGCGTGTGTGAATGTCTATTTTATGGAGTCCCAAGAGATAAAAACCTCTAATGGCACTATCGTGGCAAAAGTTGATTCATAATTTGTTGCCCTAGCTTTGAATTTGGAAGAACACGAAGATAATGCTAATGTCTCTGTGTCTTCTGCCTAGAATTACTATAATGAAAGGAAAGATTGGTGTCGTACTTGCATTGCTAAGAACTGGTTGGAAGTTGAAAAGACTGGGAAATATCAGCTTCTTGCCAACCTAAAAAGGAGCCATTTTAAGGAGGAGATTTCAGATATGATAACCTTGCTGAACAGAGTAGTTGGGAACCCAGAATCAGATATTTTTGAATTTTGGATGTGCATATTCATTTTGTTGATTTGTGGGGACCATCACATTGACTGGGCAAACATCATTAGTGAATTTCTGCATGAACAATTGATGAATTTTACAAGAACCATGATTTTCCACATGTGTTCCCAACTGATGTATGTGTTGGCTCGAAGAGAGGCTACTTGGCCTGGCTTGAGGATTCAAGGAAATATTGTTACAAGTATGCCTGTGTACCAAACTTTTCCTTAGTTGCAGAAAGTAGAAGGTATGAAAGATTTTAGTAGAATAAATGATGTTTTTCCATGATGTTAACTAAGAAAATTGATGGCTCAATAGAGCGATGGTTCTTAGTTGAAGTGTCTACTCTGGTCATGAAATTTGGTAGCTTTTATATACAGTTTGACTATTTGTATTATTTGAGAATTGGGGGTTATGAAAATGCCCCATTGAAATTGCCATGGTACCCATCCAATTATTTGGTGTTGTTAGAATTGTGTCGTCAAATGGCAGTTGTAAATGTAAAATACCAAGCCATGAAGAAGAAGGGATACTCTTTCCCTATGACCTTGTCTTTCTATTCTTGCAAAAGTAATGATGGGGCCAAAAATGTTGGCAAGTTATTTTGAGAACTCAGTCTCCACAGTTTATCACCTTGTGCAGCTTTTAATAGTAAGAACTTCATAAAAGAAAACATGCATGGGCTGGTTCTTACCTACATCAGCCTCAACTCGAGGTTTTTTGGGAAGACTGTGTAGATGAAAGAGAGGTACAAAGGAGAAAGTGGATGGGATTCAGTGGACTAGGTTCAAGCATTCAAGTTAGATCTTCAAGTTCTCGACATGGTTGATGATAACTCAGGTATAATGGATGAAGACTATCACATCATGTCAATGGAACCCCTGCCTCTTGTGAAATGGTTTGAAAAATAAATTACTGATGTTAAGTTGCTTTCCCTTCATGTGTTGAGGAGAACGAAGAAATAGTTTAAGGGGAAAGTAAAAGAGTGTGTTGGTTCTACTATGCCAAAGGATTCGGCTTCTCAAAACCAAAGCAGGTCTCAAACTACCCATTCATATAGAAGATCTTCTAGTTTGGACCTAAATCTTCATAGAGTTGGCTAACAATCGAATGGTGGTGATGATAGGCCTCTTGAGGAGTCTGTAAAGATGAAAATGATATGTGAACAAGACACTCAACAAATGAAAGGAAATACTAGATTGGCTATTTCTTCATAAAAAGCAAACTATGTGCCACCTATGAATAACCCTGTAAGTGATAGTGATTCTTTCATTTTCTCTTAGATTGGAGAAGATAGCCCATTGCGCTCTTTGCTAAGCCCGCCAAGCTCCCCCATCAAAATGAACCCCTAGAGTAGAATTCTCACTCTGTTCCTCTTGTTGCTACTCTTAATAATGCTAATGTTATGACCCCATCTCCAAATTGGTTGAAGAAAGTAGTCCAAAAGAAAAAGAGGTATACTCCACCTGCAAATGAAGGCATTGATACTATAGAATTTTTTTTACAAAGCACTCTTAGGCCTAAACGTGCTAAAAGGATGTCAAGGATGGTGACTGACCCTACCTCGGGAAATCAATTTCTAAAAATTACATATTCAGTGGTGGATAAGAATGAAGATGAAGTGATAGAGGACAACTTTGGAATGAGCAGAGTGGATTAGGGACCTTCTACTGTAGAGGGTGACCTTTACCATGTCAAATATTCAGTCAATAACATATCCAAAAGGGTAAACGGGCTACAAGAAGAAAATTTAAAGTTACTGGCTCATGTAAGTTCTTTGTCATCCTTTGTCAATTCTATTGCTAAAATAATAATGCCCATAGTTGAAACTCCCTCCAATGTCAACCTCTATATCCTTGATCCTAATTTGCTTCAACAAGTCAGAACATCTTTAACTTTGAGAAATGCTATGGATCAGTGGGTAGAGAAAATTGTTTTTGATGGTCTTGTGTTTATAGAGGATGTAGTAACATTATTTGATTCTGTATATGTGAAGAGGGAAGCTTTGATAGTAGAGTTTGAAAAGGCCAGAAGTAATCACCATAGTCTATCTTTGGCCTCTAAAGAGATACAAGAGATGGTTGACATGGACCCTAGCATCTTAGTGGTGGAGGAAGTAGTAGTTGATCTTAGAGAACTAAACACACCTATGTGGGCTAATACAATTGAATGGAAACTCTGTCTCATAATTGTAGCAGAGGATGAAATGGGGAAAGCAATTACAATCTATTACAGAGAGATGATGGACATTAAAAGGGACTTTGTTGCTATGGAAGTAGAGGCTAATGGGTCTAATGATGAGAAGCTACTAGATGTGAAAGTAATAAAATAGAATCTCAAGGTGGTAACTGAAGAGGTAATGAACTATAATGTAATTACAAGAGAATCAATGGGAGACTTGTGAAAATGGTGGCTCATATCAACACTACTAGAAATAAATTTGATGAGGTGCATCAAAAGGTGGTGGACTCTGATAGAGCGGCGATGAAGAAGAAGCGTCGGATCAACATGACAGGAACTCCACTTGGGATGTCATTGACACCTGTTATCAACAAATACAAGGCATACAAGGCAAGGTTGCAGGAACAGGTACCTCAAGAAGCACAAAGTGGCACAGGAGAAGGAGAGTAGGCAAAGGAAGAGGAAGTGATGGATGACGTGGACAACAACAAAGAGGATTTACAAATCCTCAATTAGTTTTAATTTCAATGCTTTAGTTATTTTATAATATTTTCTCTAAAACTATTGGCTATGGAGGGCCCCTTTATTATTATTGTTATTTAAACAATCTTTTAAATTGGTTGTTTCAAGAAGCTGTTATGATTTTAAAGATAGTTACTTTTCGGCTTAGCTATATATTTTGGGTAGCTAGTCGAATTAGGGATCATTTGATAAACTTTGTGTTGCAATGGTGATAGTAAATTTTGTTTTTAGCTACTTTGATATATGAATTATTACAGTGGAGTTTTGAATGATCATGGACTTTGTGTTGTGATTATTTGAATACATGTTCTGCTTACGTTGAATGTGTTGTTGCTCATGTTAATAATATTTATGTAGCTTGGTGGTTGGATATATTTGATTCTTGCTCACTATTGAGAATCATTTATCTTTTGATATATTATTTGAAGTGGTGAATATATGGTGTATGATATCAATTTATATTAGAACTTTTGGGTGTTATATTGGTGAAGTCTTTTAGCTTCTCATGGTTTGGATGTAAATCTACCTTTACTACTGTCTAGTCAAAAGCTTTGCCTTTGTTATTTTCTTTCTGGTTAAAAGAAATTCTAGTTTTCATTCATTAGAGTATCTTTAGAAGGTAGTTGCACCTTGTTAAAGAAGTAGAGAATCTTTATAAAATATCAATATATTAGGCTCAACTGTTGATTACACTTGTCACTTGTCTGGGCGAGAGTATATCGAGTTAGGTGACAAATCTATTAACCAACACAAGGTCATATAGAAAATGATGATTCCTCAAAAGGCACAAGGAATCAAATAAATAGATGGAGAGCAAGAAATGTTAAGTTGGAACATTAGGTAGAAATGATGCATTTGATGATTTAAGAGATCACTACCAATAGACATATGAATATTTTTTTGACAATATGCTTTAGACAAATAGAAGCACAAATAGAAATGAGTATGAAATTCAAATAAATGAGAATGTTATGGGTAGGGGAAGTAGGGATAGATCCCATGATGAAATCATGAGAACACTTGGAATGCTACATGAAAATGAGGAGGCATATAATAATGATCCTTGGCATCCTACTTGACCTGTAAGTCCACTTAGTAATCAACATGATAATATTTCTAATGATAGTGAGCAACCAACGCAACCTGATGTTGATGAAGGGGAAACATCTCTTGACAATTAGTTGGATTTACTTGATCACATCAGACATAGACAGAGAGAAGTGCATGCTCTACTTGATTTCTAACATGCTCAACTTGTCTAGAATTCTTAGCAACAACAACATAAAAAAGTAAGATAGCAAGATAGGAACCCTACTCATGTTCATCAAGTCCCTAATCAGCCACCACAACAACAAGTGGATTAGCAATATGGAAATGTTCCAAATTCTAGACCTTCATTTAGAAGGTAGGCTCAAAGATTTCCTCCAGCTAGGCACCCTTTGGGAGTAGAAAGGTACAAACAATTAAATTTCTTTGGTACCCCATATTTCCCTAATCCTATTCCAAATGAGAAAAGAGGGAACATACCTATATTTTAGGGTAACAACATAGTTACTGGTGAAGAGCACCTTAGGCATTTCATAAATATCATTGATGAATATGAAATTGATAATGAGGATGTGATGATGAAGTTATTTGTACATTAATTAGAAGAAAGGGACAAAGAATGGTACAAGGATCTCCCTATCAATAATGTTGATTCACAAGAGTTCATTAGAGTTTTCAGATTATAGTATGGGGACAAGATCGACCCCAATTTTGTTATCCATGAGCTCATAGCCATAACAAAAGGGAATCAATGAAATAGTGGCTAATTTTAATAGAAGATTCATCATGATAATTAGGAAGGTGCCTCCTCACCTTAGAACAAATGAATCAATGTGTCTATTGTTGCATTATGGTGCTTTTGATTCAAAAATTGGTTATTTCTTGATGGACAAAAGTCCTCAAACATTGAGGGAAGCTTATACTACAACTATAAAAATAGAAAGTAGCATGAGAGCTTCAGGGAAGCATGTTAAGAGGTCTAATGTAAAGATCCCCTAGTGAGATAGGGCAGCCTTGAGTAAGCCTCTCATTGGGAGTCATGAAGGGCTTGTCCTACAAAGTAGAATTGAATGAAAAAGGGTTTCTACCTCTATGTGTAGAAACACACTTCAATGAAGGTCAGAGACTGCACAATAGAGCCTACAATACTGACTGGTCCAAAAGACCATAGAAGAATGATAGGCAAGTAGCCCCTAAACAAGTTAGTTTCAAGCAGCCTGAAAGGGACATACCTGATCCATTGAGAAAGGATCATATAAACTAAAAATATTCCTTTCCTTGGTGCAATTTTATATCTCCCACATGACTCAACAAATTGTGTATTTTCTCACTCAATGAGCAGAGAAGAGGAATTTTCAAATGAGGAAGGTGCAACTAAATATTATGGAGATGAGATAAATCATTTTGACACTAAGAACTATGATTAAATGGGCAAGTTTGTTGACTGTGACAACTATGATGAGGATGATCATATTGTCCAATATGATTACAGTGCAAGTCCTAAAAGAATGAATTGTTTGCTCATGATTTTGAGCATTTCAGAGATTTGGTGAACAAAAACTACAAATAGTCCAAGACATCTAATGAAGACAGAAGGCCTTGACTAATGCAAGGCCATTATGGGGAAGGTACAACTAAATATTATGGGGATGAGATAAATCATTTTGACACTAAGAACTATGATTAAATGGGTGAGTTTGTTGACTGTGACAACTATGATGAGGATGATCATATTCTCCAATATGATTACAGTGCAAGTCCTAAAAGAATGAATTGTTTGCTCATGATTTTGAGCATTTTAGAGATCTGGTGGACAAAAACTACAAATAGTCCAAGACATCTAATGAAGACATGAAGGCCTTGACTAATTCAAGGCCATTATGCAAGTTCAAGGTGAATATCAATTAAGAAATAGGCATGTGCCTGTGTAAGGTAATACTGCTACAAACTCAGTTGGGAATAAAGTTGAGAGTAAAAAGGAGAAGAAGAAAGTGGATGCTCAACAAAAGAGTGGTGCTATCCAAAAGAAAGTGTTGGAGATGAAAAAAATTCTAGTAGAACAACCAATACCAAAGAAGAAATATGTACAAGAAGCCCCTGTACATATAATGCAATCTACTGTTGTGCCCACATTGGATACTCACAAGCCAAAGAATGATGTCAAGCATGATTAGCCATGGATATCAAAAGAGCCAAAAAAGGGAAAAGATAAGAAGAAAGAGTTGAAAGGTATGGATATTTCATCTAGTCAATTGATATCTTTTATCCTTGATGCAAATGACGTTTCCATTTCTTTTCATACCTCTTTACCACCTTATCATCCTTTTGACATGGCTCAAGTTTTAAGCCAAATTAGAATATCAATTCCAGTAGGGGAAATGCTTAGGATTATTGAGCATAAAAATAGGGTTGTGCCATTTTTCACTGCTATGGATATACCCAAACAACCTACTATTATTCCTAGCAATGATGACGAGGGTAAAAATCAAGAGGAGACTATAGAGGTTTACTTGGGGTCATCTATAGTTAATATCAAGATGGGTGTTGATCCTTTCTACACAACATTGATCATAAATAGATGGTTATTGCATAATTGTATTCTTGATTCTAGTGCTTCCAATAATGTCATGCCACTTGAGGTCTTGAATGAGTTAGGGCTAAAATTATCTATCTTATTGCAAGTGCTTTTCCATGGTTTCTAGGGAATTCAATGTGATTGTCCTTGTAAAGGATGTTGAGGTTCATCTAATAGTGTATCCTAACAAATCTTTCTTAATGGATGTCATTATTGTGGACTACCCTCCCAAATGGGCCATATTACTATCTAGGAAACAGGTAGCCTCTATGGGGGGAGTATTTAGATGGACCTATCATATGCTACTATCCCAATCCATGGAGTGGAAGTAAAATTATTTAGGGAGAAAATGATTGAAGATGAAAATGTAGAGGACTGTTACAAAACAAATCATGAGGAGAGTAATTTCTTTGATACAGAAAATGATCATATTATAGGATACTATAATGAAGATGATCATAGTATTGATGTGTGACCTTCTTCTCTTAATGCTCCTTTTTGTATCACAAGTGACTTGTGGATGATGCACTTTGATGATGCATGATCTAAAGATGGCTTGGGTGAAGGTATTGTCTTAATATCATTAAATCAGGAACACTTGGGAATGTCTTTTAAGCTTGATTTTTAGTGTACAAACAACATTACTAAATATGAGGCTCTTTTGTTGGGCCTAAATATATCTCACAAACATGGAATTAGATGCTTGAAGATACAAGGTGATTCTAAGGTGGTACAATAGGTCAGAGGTGCATGCACATCCAAGGACAAAAAATAGAGGGTGTACATGAATGTTGTTTGGGACACTCTATATATATATATTTGATGCTATTGGCATTGAGTGGATAGAAAGGAATGAGAATGAGGAAGTAGATGTTTTGGCTATTGCAGCTTCAAAGTTTGATGTCTACATTGTGCTTCTCCCCATTCTCATTATGTTGTTGAAGTCCTTACTAGGCCTACTATCCCATATCAATATCTACAGTTAGAAAGTGTTTGATGATAGTAATCAGATTTACATGTTCTTGAACTCTATGGATGAATTTCACAATTAGTTGATAGATTGGCAACTCTTGGTGGAGGTTGAGGATGGGAAGGAAACTTTGTTTGGCAATGAATTGGTACAATTGAAGATAAATACCATTCCTAAGGGATTGGTAGCACTTGAGCAGATGTTTGATAGTGCAAATCACTCGAAGAGCAATGGTAAACTAGTTCAAGAAGATAGTGTTGAGAGTGTAAACTTAGGGACTAAGGATGCCCCAAGGATGGTTTACATAGATAAGAAATTAAAACCCCATGAGAAACAAATGTTGATTGCATTATTAAGAAAGTTAAAAAAGTGTTTTGCATGGTCCTATGATGAGCTCAAGGCCTATAGAGAGGACCTATTTCAACACACCATTCCCCTCTAGCTAGGTGCAAATCCCTTCAGACAGAAGCAAAGGCTGATTGACCCCACTCTAGCTCCCAAAATGTAGAAGGAATTGCCAAAATTGAAAGGAGGCATAATCAAGCCTATCAAAGATTACAAGTGGGTGTCTAAATTGGTTCCTATGCATAAGAAGAATGGGGAGATTAGACTATGTGTAATTTTAGAAACTTGAATATCAAGTCTCTCAAGGATAACTACCCTCTCTCTAGCATGGACCATCTATTGCAAAGAGTTACATGTTCAGAACTAATGCCCATAATGAATGGGTTCTCAGGCTACAACAAAGTGTTGGTCAAGGAATCAGAATAGTACGAAACAACATTCACTACTCCTTGGGGTACTTATGTTAATGTGATAATGTTGTTTGGTTTAAAAAATGTAGGTTCAATTTTTCAAAGGGCAATGAATGTTGCCTTTGCATGCCTAATTGATGAGATCATGGTAGTTTACCAAAATGACCTAACTACATTATTTTAATATAGGAGAGATTATTGCAAGCACCTAGAGCTGATATTTGAAAGATTCCTTGAATATAGGATCTATTAGAATCCCAAGAAATGTCATTTTGGAATAAAAGAAGGCAAACTATTGGGGCATATTCTATCAAGGGATGAGGTGAGAATTGATCCAATAAGATTGAAGGATATTAACCTTATTCCCTAGTCTAAATCAATAAAATACGTCCAATCTTTCTTTGGACAAATTAACTTTGTAAGAAGGTTTGTCCCCAAATTTTCTAAGAAGACTAAGGGCATTTCTAAGATGCTCAAGAACGGGTAGTCTATTGCATGGGGCGAGGAGCCAACTAAATCCTTTTATTGACATAAAGGAGGCCCTTAAAGATGCACTAATGTTGGCAAGCCTAGCTTATTCTTGGCCATTTCAGCTCTTTTCCTTTGCACCATTTTACACCATAGCTATTGTTCTATTGCAAAAGAATGTAATGATGGGTTTGAGTAGCCCATTAGATTTTTTAGTAAATCCCTGCAAGTTTCTAAGCTTAAGTACTCTGTAATGGAAAAGCATGCTTATGTTTTGGTCAAATCTATGAAGAATTTCAGGACTTACCTTATGGGTGCAAGGACTATTGCATGTGTGCCTCACTTAGCTATGAAGGATATTTTTGCATAGCAGGAGGTCTCTAAGAGAAGGTGTAGATGGATCAACAGGATCCAGGAGTATGACATAGGGGTTCAAGTCACCAAATTGGTTAGAGGACATGGTTTAGCCAAGTTGATGGCTAACACAAACTTGGAAGGAGTTGAAGTAAATGAGATGGATGTGGTCCAAGATATGAGCCATTATCAATTAACAGATAATCCTTGGTATAAGGATATTATCTTTTACTTCTAAGAAAACATGCATTGCCCCCTAGAAATGAAAAAAACATGAGCAAAGGACACTCAGGCTCCAATCATAGAGGTATGTGTTTATTCAACGTGATTTAATTTGGAGGAATTTCATGAGGGTTTATTACTCAAATTCCTATATCAAGATTAGTCAATTAAAGTGATTGATGAGTGTCATCGGGGTATATGTGGTGAGCACTTTCATGGTGAGACTAAAACACATAAGATCATTAGGAAAGGGTATTGGTGGCCAACCTTATTCAGGGATGTTGCTAAGGAAATTAGAAAATGTGATGCTTGCCAAAGGTTCTCAAGAAAACTGAGGCATGCTAGTGATCTCCCCCTTTTGACCATTATAGTTGAGGCACCATTTTAGTAGTGGAGAATAGACTTCATAGGGTAAATTTTAAGAAAAGTAAAGTAATGGATACAAGTGGATCCTATTGGTAATAGACTATTTTACCAAATGGGTTGAGGTTGTCCCAACTTACAATGCTACATGGGCTAGCCCACAATACATTATAAATACCATCAACATCAGTTTGGAGTTTTCAATATGAAATACATTATAAATACCTAGTAAGTGCTAAATATTTTCCATTTTCCAATTCATCTGCTTACTTTGACTCTGAGATTGAGAACGATCCTAATCATGGTCTTCATTTTCTTCCCTCTGCAAGTGCATACGTCCTCTTAAGTGCACGTCCTCACTACTTGTACATGTGTTATTCATTGTGTCACTATCATGTGTGTTAGTATGGTTTGAAGTGTTACAGAACCCTCTTCTTTAACATATGGACCTCCAAATTGTGAGTGCCCTTTCAAAAGGAAAACTTTAGATATCATACCTAATTGTATACATCCTCAAGCAATTCTCCAAATTCTTGTCAAGTTTGTTTCTTATCTTTGATTTCAAGAACCCCAATGCACTAAAAACTCTCTCATCATGTACCAACCCCAATATCATGGTTTGACATAAATCAGTAAGTTTGAAATATTCTAATATTTAATCACACAATATATCACTCTGACTTAAGGTTGTCCAAAGCTTTGTTATTGATCCATCTATGTGTGGATTCACCATGAGTTTGAATTGTTCCATCATTGATGTTGCAAAACAGGTTGATTTCTCTATAAGATTATATTTATTTATTATTCCTTCTATTTGTTGTCCATTGGGATCTGAACTTTTGGAAAAAAGGATTGACCAAGGTCTTTAACTTGTTATGAAAATCAACCGGTTGACAGTTAGCCAAATATTGAGGATACACAATAGACATGGATTCAAGAAATTCATTGTGAGTGAATCAATCTCTAATATATGAGGAAAGATATTTTGCAATATCCTTTAAAGTAGTACTTACAAAATTAACAATGTTGTCAAAATCTTCCCTTTTAATAGGTACTTCTTTGATAGTGCACTTGACCCTGGTAAAATGGTGCATTGGTATCTCATATCCCCATACAAAGACACATAACTCCCCTCTTGGATTAAACTGTAAATAATTAGTAGGATTATTCACATTTGCCATCAAGTGTTAGCTAACAAACTTTGGAATTATAAATGACTACTCTGATAGATATTGATTATCGAGGGTCATGCATATCATTTTTCCATAGTTATGTCTTGGGATTCTTTCACAAGAATGTTCATTTCTTCTAGCATGGGAATAATACTAGATAAAGTTAGGAGTGTCTATGTGTCACTTAACCTATGTAAGAGGTCAAAAACTCTATCTACTATGTGGCAATGTTCATACATTACTCCAATCAAGGAATGATATTCTAAAAAAATTGTTCCACTAATCCATGCAAGGAGATCCATCTGGTGTCAACATCCTTAAGAAGCTCATTTCATGAAGTTATTCCATCAGAAAATTCTTGAAATTCCATAAACCATTTGGTACTTTGTCATAAGTATGAGTAGAGCTCGCAGATTATATCTTCAACTTTTGATACTGTAGACAACTTGCTCATGATTTTAAATGACAAATTCATTTTGGGGGCCATGCAATGAATGGATATCATGTCTGGTAAAATAGAATTTTGTATCTTTATGTAAAGACTGTTCCTATGACCTTGCATTATTGAAGCTACATCAGCCCCTACACACACCAACTTTTTGGTAATTGTGTAGTCATCTATACCTCAAACATCATCTGTAGCATTGGCATCCAAGTCAATGAACTCAATTTAGCTATCTTGGATACCACCTAGAATATTATCTATGGCATAAGAATCCAAGTCATTGAACTTATTTATGCTTCCCTGGGCCTAAGTATCCCCTAGAACATCATTTGTGGCATTGTCATCCTTATTTGAGTCAATTAACTCATTCGGATCTTCATCTGAGATATTGGCTTGGCGTTGTTCATCATTATATGGCTCAAGTGTTGATGTTGTAGCTCCATCTAATGGACTGGAAACATTGCCAATGTACGACATTGTGTTTCTACACTTTGATGGACTCCCTTTACCATTTTTAGTAGACTTGTTCCTTCTTGACATCTCTCACAAAATAAAAGCTGCAAAAAATGTCTTTTTGTTTAAGAATGAATTATAGAATATAGTTCACTAGCTGCCCTAGATGTCTCCCTACTCAATATCATCTATATGAATGAAGTAACAATGGAAAAGAGATTTAGATAAATAATCTTATAACACTGTAAAGAAATTCAAATGATCACCTACCTTTAGCCTTTCACTAACTCACTAATGCATGTAGTTGTAACTTGGCTATGATTCAATTCAAGAGCTTGGAGTAGAACAAAATGTGTAAAATATTAAATTATTTTGATTGTATTTATATCAATCTATATTTGGAAAATTGAGTTGGATTTTTAAATGGTGTAATAAAAATTTGGTGAATCCAATGTGATTATAACATGGTGCATATAAAATGTTGGGTGAATCAAACCTTGATTAAACACATATGTTGTAATTTTCAAGTCTATTATGGCTAGCATGGAGTTATATGGTGTTGGTTAAATGGGTCCTCATACACGGTGAATGTTGTAATGCTATTGGCAAATATGTGGGAAAATTAATACATGCCTCTGGAATTCCAGGTAACTCAGCATTAGAAACATGTAGGTTACTCTGGAAAAAATATTAGTTACAAATGCCTCATAAAATAAATTCACAGTGAATTGAAATGCATTTGACTAGTAATTCATAAAATCCAAGTGATTTGGCCCCCCCACTGATAGCAATATATTCACCAAATTCAAATTTCTCGATATGAACTTTGCCAATTGGTGAAGATTTGCCACTAAAAATATCCTTGTAGAAGATGAGGTTGCAAGAGTGACATGCCAAGAAGAGGAAGGCATGGAGGTACTAGTGTGTGCACCTAAGGTTGGAGAGATGCTCAATGATGAAGAGTGGAGTACTATAGTTACGAAAGAATATGAAGAGGAGGTAGCATCAAAATAAACACTACAAGAAGACAGTCTTAGCCAAGGAAACTTGTCACTTGAGGAGAAAGGCGAGAAAAAGTGCCATCAGAAAGGCACAATAAAGGAATGTAACTAAAAGGCTACAAGTAGGAGTGAGAGGGCTCCTAAGATGTGCCAAGTGTAGAAAAGGAGTAGTCCATGTATGAGACCACAAGGGTGAAAGAAGAGGTCACAAAGGAGCTACAAGAAGTAGTTTAGGTGTTTCAAGTGAACCTACAGTAAAAGAGTGCAAGAAGGATACTACAGACAAGTTAGTGTTGTGGGAGAGCTCATAAGGAGGATACTACATGGAAGAAGCTACAAGTAAGAGAAGTAGGGAAAAGGTGCATGCATGAAGCTGCAAGTAGAGTTGAGATAGTTCTAGAGATTCTACAAGTACCTATAGCAAAGGAAGTTGATCGTGTAGGTACATATGCTGATAGTGAAATCTTCACAGTACTACAAGTTGGAGCAGAAAGTGATGATAGAATAATGTTGATAGTGGATGCATCTAATGAGAGTGAAAAAAATGCTACAAGAGAGATATTGCAAGTAGAGACAACAAGCAATGAAGAACCTCTACGCATGGAGGCAAGGAAGGATAGAATGCATGATGCTACATGTGAGGTGCTACAAGTAGCAATAGTCTATGACAACAAAGGAATGTTGCAAGAAAAGGTAGAGTGTGACAACAATATGATGTTGCAAGTAGATATAATAGGTGATGGTAGCAATGAATCTTCCCATGTGTATTATTTGATGGAGACATATGTAGAGGAGAATTTGGGGAAGAATAAAATGGAAATTGAAGTTGTTGGTTTGATAAAAGAAAGCCTATAGGTGGAAGAATACAAAGAGGAGAACTATGAAGAGGTAGTAATTTTACAAGGGGCATAGATTGAACAATGGGTACTCAACCTGGAGGACACTAGTGGGCATAGTGATGCAATGGAGATTGGTGGTGAGAAGGGAGAAATAATGGATATGTTGTTTGAGTTTATAATGAATCCAAAATTGAGTCTAGGGATTGAATTTATAGCCAAGGATGAAGAGATCTGGTATAGAATGCTAAATGAAGACGTGGAGGAGAAATACATACAAGTAAAGGTAGTGAATGAAAGTCAGGAGAGAAAAATTGTGTCCTTAGAAATCCACCATGAGCTGGAGATTCATTTTGAAAGTGTTATTATAGATGCAATATGTTAGTTATCAAATAATGATGAGGAAAGGACCAATGTAGATTTCCAAGATATGGAGACGTTTAGAGGGCTACAATGAAAGGAGGAAGAATTTATGAGTGGAGAACTGGTATGGCAACTACATGATAGTTATATATTAGGGTAGAAGTGTGTTATACATAGAGGTAGAGGAAGGGAGTTTGATCTTTGGACTAAAGGTGAAACCATTTATGATTTTGGGTTTATCTCATACATACTGCAAGGGAGAACAAGGTGATTCATGATCATGGAGGATAACAAGTATGTTGGATATATGAAGGAAGTTCAGTTGTATATTAGGTGTAGACATAAAAAATTGACCTAATTATTCCCTAATAATTTCCTAAGTCCTCCCTTCCATAAAATTTAATTAATTAAATTTCTATTATTTCCATTTATCCCTAAGTTACCACAAATCCAAAGATTTAATTAATTTTAATTAATTAATTAATCTTTCACTTTTACCATATCTCGTAAATAATAAATTAAAACTAATTTATTATTTACCTAAAAACCTCTCGTTAATAATAAATTAAATTTAACTACTTTAATTTATTATTAACTTAAACCTAAAAACCTAACCCAAAACCCGTTAAAAACATGTTCAACCAACTTTTTCCCATTCTCTCGCTCGAACCATTTTTACCAAACTTAATAAAAACCCATCTCATTTTGCATTTACCTGGCTGGCAAATTTACATTGGAGTTATGCAAGAACAATTGAGCAACCACATTTCAAACTACATTCGGTAACATTTATTTTTATTTGGTTTCAATAGTTCTATCTTAAATCTTTTCTATTGTACTGAATATAGATTTCAGGGTTTCATATATTTTTCAAATCTTTATTAAAATCTATATTTTTCTGCAAACATTGGTGAACTCAACGTGAACCCTCCTTCTTAACCATTTTTTTTGCAAGATCTTGTATTGAGTTTTGTGCAGGTGTGAGAAGATCAAAAGGTTGATTTTTTTTTTAAATTATTTAGTTTTTGGGTCCCTTGTATAGATGTACTGCCATTATTCATCGATTGTTCAACTTTATGTTTGTTTTTGGTTCCAAGGGAAGGCTCTATAAACTAATTTATATCTTTACTATACCCAGCATTGCTTTTGATTATTGTTAATATCTCAGCAATTTGGCTTTATGATTACTATGGGTCTTTTTGTTATTTATGGTTGATATTGGGAGTTCATTATCAAAAAATATTTAAGCAAATTTTCAACCTAAGAGGATCCTATGACACATAACCGTCCTCTTGAATTTCTTGGCTCAATCTTTTGCAATTAAAACTTGGTCTCCCATTCATTTCAAACAAGCCGAAGCAGTTTTCTTGTTTGCCAGATATTCCTAATCTTTTTCAAGTTCTTTCACTATATGAAATTGATTATGTATTTAAAAAAGATTTCATGCTAAACACTTTCTAAACTCGCTGGCTATTATTCACGTTGGAAATTTTTCTAAATTCACTGGTTGTTCCCAACGACATATTATCTCACGCTGTAAATACTATGTTGGTATTTCCTAAAGTATTTCCTAAATTTGTTGGTAGTTTCTATCTACATTTACTTTAAACTTTCTATTCATGCAGGTCCAAGTTTTAACTGACCAGTTGTTCCTTTCAGTGCATTTCTTGAACTGGTCAGTTTATATCAGCCCAAGCTTGCTATGAATTGTGACTTCCAGATAAGTCTTCTATTTTTATGTGCCAAGTTTAGTTTTATCAAGGGCATGTAAAGACTTATTTGTATTGAGTGGAAATTGCAAACCCTCTTTTTATTCCATTCCTATTGAACAATCTGATGCAATAACTTGTGGTGGTCTGTGCATTGGAAATGTACAGCTCTGAGTTAATTTTTGTAGGATCAGAAGCTCAAAAGGATTATTCTATTCATAAATACATTTGTGGTTTTCATTAGTTTAGTTTTGATTTTTTGGTATGTAGGTTCACATGTCAAAGATTTTAAATTGAAACTTGATGTTCGTTTGTCGAAGAATGGAAATTCAAACTACTAATAGTGGTTTTGCAGGGATTTCATTGATTACATCTCTTTTTCAAATGTCCATTTGCACATAGATTAACTAGGGGGTTAATTAATCATTGCTTGTTGTGCTTGTAAGGTGGTAGGTGTATACTCTCACCTTGTGCAAACTCGGTGATCAAAATCCAAACCCATCTCTTTTATGTTCTTAACCCCTTAGAGGGCATGTCTCTTGATTTGTGAGAGGGAACGACCCAAGCAATACTTTCATTTCGGTCCACTATACAAATAATTGTGGTTGTGACGAAAGTCATCATTCACCTGGTGTGGATGTTCTATACCAACGGAAGTCTCCCTCAGTATCCATGAGATGCGTAAAAACCCTTTCTAAGGGCTAGGAGATCTATTAAATGAGTGAACCACCACATGTATAGAGACCAAATTATCTTGAAACACTGACTAGAAACCACTTGTTGTAGAAGCCAAAATCCTTTTTTGCATGCTGGTGCAGGAGATTGGACCTCCAAAGCTGCCCTACACATACTATTCATTGTGGAGACAAAAAAATCCCTTTGTTCATAAGATCTACGGATCTTCAAGGTAAGAGATTTGGTGTGCCCGTGTCGTGGTGGGGGAGCCAGTGTCACCAATATCTCTAGTTCTCTGCCTTGTCTCATTATATGGAGTAATCCAAGTAGGGACTCAATAAGTAGTATCCTCTTTCTAGCCTAGATTGTACATGCTTACAAGTGTTTTCAAATTTGTCAAGACCAATGAAAAATTTTGGGCTAATCTAGGCCCCATTCAGACTTTTACTTTCATTTTGTATTAGAGTCATCCAAAACTTATGTCTGATGTGTTTTGTCTGTGTGTTCAAAACAAACAGTTTCCATTTCAATCAAACATCACATTTGGAGTCTATAACATTTCAACCTTGCAAATCTAAAAAGATTTCTCAAAAAGTCAAATAACACAAACGTCTGCATGATCTCATTCCACCTAGTCCTTGCATATTCTAGTCATTTTATTATGTCATTTCCTCAGTCCTTACATATCCATCATTATTCAAATAAAACAATTAGTTTGCATCTAGGTTGCTCTCTTTGGTCTTCAATGAAAACATTTGGCTATCATATTTGTTGGGAATTAAGGTGTCTCAACCTTGGTAATTCTCTATATTTGTAATGTTTCTATTTATTATTTAATTGCCTATGTTGCAAATATTTGAAAATTCCATAATGTCATATTGTGGGATGTGGCATGGTGATGTGTCAATCCTACATGGATTATGATAACTTATTATTTTGTCCTCACATGAGGAGATAGGCATCCCACTTAGTGGTAGGAATATTCTGCCATGTGTCGGCATCTTCTATGTTGTGTAAGGAATGTTTACCAAAACGGTTATGACAGATTCCTATGACGAATCTATGACATGTAAGAGTTGGAAATAGAAGGTTGAAAGACAGGTGATGACATGTGTCATGAAGCATATTTGAATAAGGTATATTTGAGTGCCCCAAGGTGGAATATGACATGTTGTAAGAGAATATGCTATTTATAGCATGTGTATGACAAATTCTCTTACAGCGATAAGTTGTAACCGCTATGATAGATTCTATGACAGTCGTAAGTGTCGTAAAAGCATCTGTCATAGCCCATTTTGGAAATAGGCAACCTCTTTTGGATGGGAACTGTGGACAAGTGTCAGACACATTCTACAATGTTGACCAAGTGTCCCTAGGTGTGGGTTTTGGTCCAAGATGCTATATTGGATGCCCATTCCAAGAAAGGTCCAAAATGGCTTTATATTTTCTATTTAAACAGGTGCTTGGAGATGGAGTTTGTATCACAGGTTCATAGGTACTATTATGCTGCCGGATTGACTCTAGACATGAGTGTTGAAGACCATTGAAGCTTGCATTGCAAGTGTATTGTAAACATTCTTTCAGATTTGTTAATACATTGTGCAAGTTTTTGAGTGTGGGGTTTTTCACCCAATAAGGATTTTCCCCACCATAAATCTTTGTCTCTCTTCTTCTGTCTATATTTTGGTTCTTGTGTTTTGCTGTAATATCTCATGTTAATGGTTTAACGTTTCTATAATAGTTAGGATAAATTTGAATTTGCATAGCCCTCTCCTCATTAGATTAGTGTAGGAAGTGATTTCCGCACACCTAGCTTCCTTTCAATATTGCTTTTACCACTTGAGGTCTATCATACTTGAGTTGGGAAACATATCATTAGGATAGCATAACTTGCTTGGAGTTTATCATCTCCTACTTTAACATACCCCCTCTTGAGCATTGTCCTTGTGTCTATCTATCATAGCACAAGTAATCATTGCCTACATAATCATTGTCAGACCTAGAGTTACCTTGATCTATTTCAGAGTTATCATCAACCCACTTGAATTTTAGTTGGCATCATCTTACTCATATTCCCATCCTTGAACCTAATCTAATCCTTATTTGTCAAAATGGTTGTGATCCTCAACAAATCTAAGTCAAATCTAAAACCATATATACTCTAAGGTGGGCTAAGATTTGTTCCTTATGATGATGAGAATCTTGTAGATTTTGAAGCATACTTGGAGGAACAAGCTAAAATACGAAGACTTCAACCTATGTATAACTCCATCCCAACACCTAAAAATAATCCCATCTTGGATGAAAGTAGAGCACTAAGACAAGAATTGGACACTCTCAAGAATGCTAAGACATCATCCCACAAGTTTTCTACTATAAAGGTATCAAATCCAAAACCATATATCCTCTGAGGTGGGTCAAATTTGCTCCTAATGATGATGAGAACTTTGTAGATCATGACACATATTTTGATACTTATGAACCATATATTCCCTCATCATCATGTCAACATAGTCCCTCCATATCAACCAATCTCATGAATTTCCCTCCACAACATGAGCATGCTAGTACTAGTCACTCCTTAAGCCATCTTAATGCTACCTTTGACAAGGGAAATACCATCTCAAGTTTTGAATCATACATCAATCTATCTACTAACTCCCCTCATCCATCCATCCATATAAAACCTCCATCACCATCCAATAGAATGCCCATATCAAAGCCTACTAGTCCTACACTAACACAACCATCGAACTTTTCAATCTCTAGTCCATCAACCAATAAATCCTTTCTCCAAAGATTCTTTGCAAAATCTAAAAGAAAAAGAAAATCTATGGAGAAATCCAAATCCATTCAGTGAATTTCATCCCCATCTAGCATAAGTAATCCTAATCTTAATCATAAGCCTACACCATCTACTATTATTCTTTATCCATTATATTGTCCATCCACCCATATACTAATGAAGGATGTGATCCATTGGATACTAGCAAGGAATCAACCACCACCCTCATGCCATCAAATCCCTATTCTTGAAACTATCCAAGAACCTTCAAATGTCATGTCTATTTCTCCAATCCCATCATGTAGTTCACAACCCATTGAACCTATTGAATAATCTCCCACCATGATCCCAAGTCAAGATCCATTAAACCCTCATGTTGTTGAGCATCTAGACCCTCTCAAGCATATCCAAGAGTCTTCGACTTTCACTTCCATTCAAAATCAAGAGTAATGTCAAGGGTCTAATTTAAAGCATGTGGAAACATTAACCCCTTATCCAAGTCAAGATCAAAGCTCTTCCATTCAACCCATCCACAACCTATACCTTATTTATGATCAAGATAGTATCTATGATGATGAGCCTATCCATGAGCAAAATGATCCCCATCTATATAGCACACATAATCCTATTTATGATCAAGCTCCCATATATGATTGAGATCCTATCTATGATCAAGAAAACCATGATGATCCTCTTAGCCAACTTTATGCTTTCCATGGTCAAGAGCTTATCACCCCTTCTATCAATCCTCCATCTAGCCCTATCTGAAAGGAAGCTAGGTGTGCGGAAACACTTCCTACACTAATCTATTGAGGATAGTGCTATGCAAATTCAATTTTATCCTAACTATTACAGAAATCTTAAACCATTAACATGAGATATAGCAGAAAAACACAAGAGCCAGAAAGAAGACAGAAGAAGAGAGACAAAGATTTATGGTGGGGAAAACCCTTATCGGGTGAAAAAACCCCACTCATAAACCTGCACAATGTATTAACAAATATGAAAGAATGTTTACAATACACTTGCAATGCAAGCTTCAATGGTCTTTAACACTCATGTCTAGAGTCAATCTAGGAGCTTAATAGTACTTATAAACATGTGATACAAACTCCATCTCCAAGCACCCGTTTTAAATAGAACATACAAGGCAATTTTGGACCTTTCTTGGAATGGGCATCCAATATGGCATCTTGGACCAAAACCCATGCCTAGGGACACTTGGTCAACATTGTAGAATGTGTCTGACACTTGTCCACAACTCCCATCCCAAAGAGGTCACCTATTTCCAAAATGGGCTATGACAGATGCTCTTATGACACTTACGACCATCATAGAATCTGTCATACACATGCTATAAATAGCATATTCTCTTACAACACATCATATTCCACCTTGGGGCATCCAAATATGCCTCATTCAAAGATGCTTCATGACACATGTCATTACCTATCTTACAAACTTCTATTCTCGACTCTTACATGTCATAGATTCGTCATAGGAATCCGTCATAACCATTTCGGTCAAACATTCCTTACACAACATAGAAGATGCTGACACATGGTAGAATATTCCTACCACTAAGTGGGACACATATCTTCTCATGTGAGGACAAAATAACAAGTTGTCATAATCCATGTAGGATTGACACATCACCGTGCCACATCCCACAATATGACAAAGTGGAATTTTCAATTATTTACAACATAGACAATTGAATAATAAATACAAACATTACAAATGCAAAGAATTACCAAGGTTGAGACACCTTAATTCCCAACATTCTCCTAATTGTCGAACACCTTGTAAGAGCCAATAGAAAAATAGGATTTAACTGCTATAGGTCGAGAGGCCCATAGACTCCGAAGACCATCTAAATTTCTCTGCGCCCACTGGTTTCGTCAACGCATCTGCAACATTCTTCAAAGTTTCTACCTGCTCCAAATTTACCTTTCCATCCTCAACCATGTCCCTCATGAAGTGAAACTGAACATCAATGTGCTTGGTTCTAGCATGGAAAGTTGGATTCTTTGCAAGGCAAATTGCACTCTGACTGTCACAACTGATCGTGACCTAACCTGCATCAACACCAATATCGGAACACAATCTCTTAATCCAAATGGCTTCCTTACAAGCATGAGTTGCTGCCATATACTCAGCTTTAGTCATGGACAAAGCAACAACAGGTTGTCGCTTACTCATCCAACTAATAGCACCACCAAATAGTGTAAAAACATAAGCACTGGTGGATCTCCTGCTATCAATGTCACCTGCCCAATCTGAATCCACAAATCCACAAATATCAATAGAATGTGGAGGTCCTAAAACATTACCATGATAGCAAATGGAATACTTAGAAGTACCCCTCAAATATCTGAACACTCGCTTAACTGCATCCCAATGAACTCGTCCAGGATTAGCCATAAATCAACTAAGGACTCCCACTGCTTGGGCAATGTCTGGTCTTGTGCAGACTATAGCATACATCAAGCTACCAACATCACTAGCATAAGGTACTCTGCTCATGTCCTCCACCTTACTAGGAGATTTTGGACAATCCTTAATAGAAAACTTTGTCCTCAAGGAAACAGGAAAACACAATGGTCTACAATCTCGCATGTTGAATCTGTCCAACACGGTCTTAACATACTTACTCTGACTTAACCAAAGTTTTCTGTTGGTCTGTCTCTTCTGATTTCCATTCCTAGAATGTACCTGGTTGCCCCTAAATCTTTCATTTCAAACTAAGCTGACAACTAAGATTTAAAATTAGAAATCATATTCTTACCCTTCCCAATGAGCAACATATCATCAACATATAGTGCAACAATGAGAATACGATCACCATCAAACTTATAATAAACACAGTGATCTGATTTTGATCTCACAAATCTAATTGACAACACAAAAGGCATCAAACTTCAAGTACCATCTCCTAGGGGATTGCTTCAAACCATACAAAGACTTCTTAAGTTTGCAAACCAAATTTTCTTTACCTTTTACCATGTAATGCTCTGGCTGTGACATGTAGATTTCTTCCTCCAAGTCATTGTGAAGGAAAGTTGTCTTCACATCCATTTGTTCTACCTCCAAGTCATAAGCTGCTGCGAGGGACAACAGGAATCGAATGGATGTCAGCTTTGCAATGGGAGAGAAGATCTCACCATAATCTATACCCTCCACTTGTGAATACCCCTTCGCAACCAATCTGGCCTTATACTTCTCAATACTGCCATCTACACCAATCTTCTTCTTAAACACCCATTTGCATCCAACAGGTTTCCATCCAGGAGACAAAGGCACCAAGTCCCAAGTTTGATTCTTTTCCATTTCTTCCTCCATGGCCTCCTTCCAGGAACCTGCATCCTTCATATCCAAAGCCTCTGATACAGTTCTAGGTTCATCACTGTTAGTGAGCAAAGCATAAGCAAAACTAGAATCAAGTAATTTAAAACCAAACCTTTCAGGTTGCTTCCTTATCCATGTAGACCTCCTCAAGAGTTGAGGTTGAGGTTCAACTTCTTCTTCTAAGCTTTCAGAGATGCTAGAGCTCTCCTCATCATCAAGTCCAACATTGTCTTTCTGTTCAGTCTTCTCAGGGGTGAGAGGAAACTGAATGACATCCTCTTTCTTTTCTCTTTCTTCTGGTTGCAAAATAGTGGAAGAAGGTGTAAGCTCTCTAAAGATGAAACTTCTTATATACAACACTTTTTCAGCCACAGGGTCCCAAAGCTTGTATCCTTTCACACCAACATCATAGCTGATGAAGATACACTTAATAGCTTTGTTCTCCAACTTTGACCGCTTCTCCCTAGGCACATGTGCATATGCCTCACAACCAAAAACATAAAGATGCCTTACTAAAGGCTTTCTACTAGACCACACCTCCATGGGTGTCTTTCCAACAAGAGATGATGTAGGAGATCTATTTACCAGATAGCAAGCAGTGGCAACAGCTTCAGCCCAAAACTTTTGTTCTAGACCAGCTCCACTAAACATACTCCTAGCCTTCTCCATCAGTGTCCTGTTCATCCTCTTTGCAACTCCATTTTGCTGTGGTGTGTATGGAGTTGTCTTATGTCTTTCAATCCCAAGTTCCTTGCAATACTTATCAAATTCTATAGAATAGAACTCATCACTGTTGTTAGTTCTCAAACATTTAATCTTTTTACCAGTCTAATTTTTAGCAAAGGCTTTAAACTCCTTAAACTTGCTATAGACTTCAGATTTGCTTCTGAGAAAATAAATCCATGTCCTTCTACTGTAATCATCTATAAAAGATACAAAGTATATAGATTTTGATAGCGAAGGAACATTAATAGGACCAAACACATCAGAATGAATGAGGTCCAACACACCAGAAGACTTATGAGAACTCGAGTAAAACTGAACACGGTTTTGTTTTCCATAAATGCAATGTTCACAAAATTCAAACTCAAGATTATAATCATCTAACCCCTCAATGAGGTTCTTATTTTTCAGGGTACGCACACCCTTCTCACCAATGTCACCAAATCTCTTATGCCATAACATTATCTTTTCTATAGGAAGTTTAACTTCCAATGCATGATTACAACCATCAAGACTAGAAACAATAGATTTCTTCACTGCTCATTCAAATGGTGGGGATGAAGTGACTATTGCCCTCTTCCTTGAGTCAGAAGAACTATTGCATTGTGAAATACATGCCTCTAGCTGAAACAAAGTACCTCTCCGAGTACCCTTAGCAAGCACCATAGATCCTCTAGTCATCTTGCATCCTTCTTTCGAAAAGACAACCTACACACCTGCATCATTCAAACTACTTATAGAAAGTAGGTTCTGTGCTAAGCCTGGGATGTGCATAACCCCAAAGATCCCCTTCACTCGACCATCAGGGAATGAGATAGAGACTCTTCCACGACCAACGATCTTCAAATGAGAGTCATCACCCAGATACACCTTTCCACCATTGAACTCCTCATACTTGGTGAACCAGTCTCGATACGAGGTCATGTGGAATGATGCACCAGAGTCAATTAGCCACACATCATTAGATGCATGGGTTGCCAGGGCTGTGATGAAAGCATCATTGTCATCTTGTGATTTGTTAGAATCTGAATTAGGAGCTTTCTTCTTTTTCTTCTTCTCCTCTTTGCATTCCTTTCAGAAATGCCCGGTCTTGCCACAGTTCCAACAAAGAGCCTTGGACTTTCTAGGAGATTTAGATCTCCCACGGGATTTGGATCTACCTTTCTCAACTTTCTTGTTCTTCTTCTTCCCTTTCTCCTTAGGTCTTCCACGAACTGCAAGGGCTTCTTTGGCTACCTCAGAAGACTTTCTTTGCATCTCTTCAGATAATAGTGAAGAAACCACCTCTTCCATTTTGAATGTGGATGTGGTGCTTCTGATTGCCATGACAAGATGATCCCATGAGTTCGGTAGAGAACAAAGCAGGGTCATACACTGATCCTCGTCGTCCATCTTTACACCAATAGATGTCAATTGTGCAACCAGCATGTTAAAGGCATTCATATGCTCAACCATAGATCCTCTATCTTCCATTCAAGGAGAATACAACTTCTTTCTCAGGAAAAGTTTATTGACAAGGGATTTGGCTTGATACACATCGCCCAACTTCTTTCAAAGGAGTTTTGCAGTAGCCTCCTCATGGACATTTAACAACACAGAATCGGCAAGACTAAGTCTTATGAGACCCTTAGCCTTTTGATCCTTGAGATCCCACTCATCTTGAGTCATTGTAGCTGGTTTAGTTCCATTTACACTTTCCCAAAGGTCTTGGTCAACTAACATGTCTTCCATCTTGAGCTTCCACAGCTTGAAATTACTGTCGTTGAACTTCTCTACTTCAAACCTTCCTGATGCGCTTGCCATCTCCTTGCTGCAATAAGATACAGAAAGCTCTGTATAGACTCCCACTCAAACTAAGATTAGCTCAAAAAACCCCTACCCAACAACTAGGACCAAAGGTGATCAAGCTCTGATACCAACTGAAAGGAAGCTAGGTGTGTGGAAACGCTTCCTACACTAATCTATTATGGAGAGGGCTATGCAAATTCATATTTATCCTAACTATTACATTAATGTTAAACCATTAACATGAGATATAGTAACAAAACAAAAGAGCCAGAAAGAAGATAGAAGAAGAGAGACAAAGATTTACGATGGGGAAAACCCTTATCGGGTGAAAAAACCCCACACTCAGAAACCTGCACAATGTATTAACAAATCTGAAAGAATGTTTACAATACACTTGCAATGCAAGCTTCAATGGTCTTCGACACTTATGTCTAGAGTCAATCCGGCAGCATAATAGTACCTGTAAACCTGTGATACAAACTCCATCTCCAAGCACCTGTTTTAAATAGAACATACAAGGCAATTTTGGACCTTTCTTGGAATGGGCGTCCAATATGGCATCTTGGACCAAAACCCACACCTAGGGACACTTGGTCAATATTGTAGAATGTGTCTGACACTTCTCCATAGCTCCCATCCCAAAGAGGTTGCCTATTTCCAAAATGGGCTATGACAGATGCTCTTACGACACTTACGACCGTCATAGAATCTGTCATAGCGGTTACAACTTACAGTTGTAAGAGAATCTGTCATACACATGCTATAAATAGCATATTCTCTTACAACACATCATATTCCACCTTAGGGCACCCAAATATGTCTCATTCAAAGATGCTTTATGACACATGTCATTACCTGTCTTATAAACTTCTATTCTTGACTCTTACATGTCATAGATTCGTCATAGGAATCCGTCATAACCATTTTGGTCAAACATTCCTTACACAACATAGAAGATGCTGACACATGGTAGAATATTCCTACCACTAAGTGGGACGCCTATCTCCTCATGTGAGGACAAAATAACAAGTTTTCATAATCCATGTAGGATTGACACATCACCGTGCCACATCCCACAATATGACAAAGTGGAATTTTCAATTATTTACAACATAGAAAAATTGAATAATAAATACAAACATTATAAATGTAGAGAATTACCAAGGTTGAGACACCTTAATTCCCAACACTATCCATAATACAATGACATCCACTTGTCATGATAAGACACCTGGTCCCCACAAGCACATAGATGATCAAACAAATACATTGGATCTTAATAAGCATAATGATGATCAAGATCCTATTACTCCTTCACCATCTCATATTGATCGTATTTCAATTCCACCATCATATCCTATTGGTATTACTACCTTCATTCATGAACATTCTTCCTTAGGAGAGAAGCAACCATTCTCCACCACCTCATCTTCTCCATCCAATAAAGGACTCATGTCTTGTATCCTAAAAAATAAGCATCCCATTGCACATCGTATATTCTAGAAAATGAATTATCAAGGTAAATGCTTAGGCCTTCATGAGCAAGGTAACTTGGAACCCATCCATGTCAAAGTTTCTCCAAAACCATATGGTATTGGTTATATATCCTAAGGAAGTTAATCCAAAGATGTTGGTATTGCATCCCTGCCTCCTAAATCCAGTTCATCTAAGCCCAAGTTAGGTGTACCTCATCGTACCCATAAAACATATGTTGCCATCCCTCCTCCATCATCCTACAAACCCAAAAAGCATGTGACCATTCATCTTGCTCCATCCACTTTACCTCCACTTCTTCCAACTCCTAACATCCCTCCATCCACTTTACCTCCACTCCTCCCAACTCTTAATATTCCCATCTTCAAATCCCCTTATCACTTTAGCCATAAATTCATTCATACATCCCATTCCCATAAATCCCCTACAATTCCTAATCATGATCAACAAATGTACACATTGACTAAGCATGAAGTTATCCCAAAAATCCCTATGAGATTCAAAAATAAAAATTTGGATGTTTCCACCCATAAAGCAAAAAATTTGAATACTCATCATACCATAGGGCACCAATGCATAGAATCAAAGCCAAATCAAAACTCAAAAAGGCTACCCAAGTCCACATTTCAAAAAAGATAATCTCAAAACCAAAATGGTTTGGGTCCCCAATCAAAAAGAATCTAATTCAAATAGAGCATCCACAATCCTAAAATCCCAAACATCCAACTCCCCATCACAAAATCCTAAAATTCATAAGTCCATTTGGGTCCCTAAAGTCCTAAATAGTCAATCTCCTAAGCAAACATCTCCATTACTCCCAAATCTCCCTTCCAATAAAAAGCTTTAAAATCCAATTTGGTGTGTGCAAGCATTGGTCTTGGTTCCCTTCCACTCTGCAACATTCCCACATACCTCCATCTCCCCATCTTCTATCTACTATCCCACTTATTTCTTCCATCATATCCCTATGGTCCATGCTTTTTCATAAGTCCTTCTATCTATCTCTTTCTCTCCATCCTAATACACTATCCATAATCCATACGTAATCCATTATCCATCCATCCATAATACACTGTCTATCTACTCTATATTCCTCTCATGCAATCCCCTACCAACATCCATGAGCACAATACCACTTGAAATGGTCTATGAGTGACTTCTATCCATCCTAGGAAATTACCTCCTTGCTATGTGAACAAAATCTTGAGTCCCTCCATATTCCATCTACCTCTCCCTTACCCCAAAAAAATCAAAATAGTAAAGATAAATCCTTCATCCAATGGTGAAAACCATTTTTATGGCACCTTGGATAAGTACCATGATGAAAACATGGCAAACAGGTGTCATGTGTAGGTGATTATCTATGTGATTTACACTTGGGGGCATGTTGTCTCATCACTCCCATCCTATCTCTCCCATCCTATCTATCCCATCGCGTCTATCCCATCCTAACTATTCCATCTCATATCCTATCCTATCATTTTCCATCCTATCTTGTCATCCTTTCCCATGATATCTATCAAGCCTTCCTCATTGCACCATCCATCTTCACTTCCGATTTTTGATCTTGATGAGTGTAGGGGCAAAATGTTGAAAAATGCTTTTGACACCTCTTGTCATACTCCAAATTCCATCCATCCATTTCTAAAAATATCCTCCATACATCCATCAACTACCACTAGTAGAATTTTGGCAAATAAATGACTAAGTGACTAAAAATTTTAGTCACAACAACTAAAAATGATTAAATTCTACTAATTTTCTGCAACTCAGCTATAAATGAGTAAATAAATGACTAATTTGGTCATTGACTAAAAAATTATTTAGTCACACAAATAAAAATGACTAAATAGTTAGTCATTTATTTATCACAGCCCATTTGAATAAATCATTTAAGTAATAAAAAATCAATAGCCTACCAAAATACTCTAAAACTTTAATAAACATACTCTAAAACTTTTGTCGAAATCTTATTTTCAAGCGTAGCCTACCAAAATGGAGTTTTCATTTTAATAAACATACTCTAAAACCTTTGTCCAAACCTTATTTTCAGGCATATCCTAACAAAATGGAGAAGTGTTTCAGTAAAGAATGATAGAGAATGGTAAGGAGATGTGCATGACAGGAAGCATAGGATTCATTGCTACTTATCTCATTTCTTCTCTGCTTAACAAGGGTTACATTATTCATGCTACTGTTTGTAATCCAAGTTTTTAATTGACATATGTTTGCATAATCTCAAATTCCTAATTCAAATGCTTTTGAAGTATCAATGTATCCTATATAGGGTTTAGAATGATTTCTTTTAATTTAAAAAAACAAATAAATGATGTATTTGCCCATGATTAGATAATGTGGAGATCTCCTAAATCTGCCCTAGCTCACTATCCTCTTTGGCACTATATTCATTACTCCATCTGCTAGGGTTTTGCATGTGACATCTTTAATATCTTCATGATAGTGGTTTTTAAATAGATCTCAGTCTTTGCTTTAATCCTTATCACGGTAACCCTTGAGTTCCATAATCCACCTTCAATCTCTTCTAAGAACATTGTCTTAAGCTAGACTGCATAGTATGCATATAAAGCAAGTCCTTCATACCTACCATTGTTCCAAACCACCACTCACTACCTTGCTTAAAATGTTTCCTCCATAAGCATAATAGCATGTTTTAAAATCATGGTTGCCAGTGATTGACTATCAAGGTCACTACTTTCATCAAGATATAATGAGATTTTTGTCTTCAAACTCAAGGCATTATGCAAGATAACATTGTGAATTGTTTGTTGTGTAGGGTTTGATTTTATTACATATTTATTGCTTTGTTAACTACCTTTAAGACTGAATATTGCACCCTCAACTGCAATCTTAAACAACTCACTCACTGTCACTTAAACATTCCTTTCATGAGCATCATTCTATAAAATCAAACCATGCCCTATAGACTGCCTACTAGTACTTACTACAGGGGACTCATTGTTTCATGGTATTGTGAATCCTAAGATCCTTCAACCTTATTGCCACTACTTCATAGTCCACAAGGTATTATTCACTATTCTCCCATCTTTGATGAGTCTCAAAACACTACTCAAACATGCAATTCACTAACTCCATTATATAATGGCTATAAAGAACCCCTTATATATGACTAAAATCTTTTGCCCAAATTTCACTATAATTATCAACCAAGAAAGCATATCAAATAGATAAATCATAAACTATTAGATATCACAATTGCAAACCTAAAATTGAACCTTCCATGATGATCATATTAAAAGTAACACTTGCTGTTCCAGATATCAGACTGTCTCAATTTTACATCAGACCATGTAATTATCAAGATATGACAATCAAATCACATATAAACCTTACAAACATCAATAGCAAAGTACATAGAATAGTTCTCTATACAATTGGACCTTAATGTAACTTGATATGGACTTTATTATGCATGAAAGACACAATATATTAGACCACTGTCACTACTATCATAAATGTTCTTGCCCAGCTGAATGATATATCAAACAAACTTCACAAATTCCTTTCTCTTATGCCAATGATAGGGTTCTAGGCTTGAGTAATAGATAAAGAAAGGTCTTCAAATGCTTCCTATTATCTAAATGCCCTCAAAAGCTCACTATCTTAGGACTGTATGATGACTATAACAAAATATCAGCTATTGTAGCATTCCCTTTTTGCATCAAAACCACAAACTTATGCAAGCGATGGATCTCCCAATGCATCAATTGTCTTCATATATCATTTCACCATGTGATATTGATCATAAAACCCTATATGACAAGATATCAGCTAGCTAGAATGATAGATCAGTCAAATGAACATGCCAAAACTCCATAATTTGTTAAACTAATACCTTGGTAAAGCTCCATCCAAACCAAGGGTTTTGACAACAATTATTTCCACTTCAGACCAATGTAAATAACCTACAAATTGATTACCAATTGTGAATATCTGAGTGATATCACCTCTAAATCAGATATGGGGCCATCACCATATCACAAGGGGTCATTTCCTTGTATGAAATCACTAGAAAACATAAATTTCCAGTAATACTATGAAGTAGAAAACATACCAGATTGATCATTAGCCTCTAATTGAGAGTGGACACCTTAATTTATAATCCTCATGGTTGAGCGCTCCTCCTCTTTGGTGTTTTGAAATAAACTTTGGATTCCACCAATGATGATCAAAGAATTTAAACAAAAGTAAATGAATTACATAAAAATGTAATCATTTAATATTCTTCTTCTTTTGTTTGGGTGGCTGGAGCAAGCATTTAAAATCTTTGTTTTGGCATTTAAACAATATCTTCTACATGGATCGCTCCTCAAGAAACATTGAATAAAGAATAAATTGCATTTAATTTCCTCATAGGTGGCCATATGATAGCTGTTACTTATTTAAAATACCCCAAACCTGATCAGCGACTAGCAAAGTTTTCATTTAAAACCTTCAAACAACATTAAGTTACCTTTGTGCTGAGTGTTTGGCATTGAATTTCCACACTATCAATTATTAAATGATTTTCATAGCATTGAGCAAACCTCCTTGATGGTCGTTGGAAGCAAATAGAACCACTAACCTGTGCATGCCACCTCATATAGCTAGTCGATCCTCTTAGGATGGCTATTGGAAAGCATTTGAACACATTTTTACATAGGCTTGGACCTATAACTTCATTTCAACAATTACACTACACAAATAGGTCCCACCCCCCTGAATATGTGAAAATACAATACAAATTGAAATCTCCACACGATGAAGTTCAAATAATTTTAGCTAATAGAAAAGTATACTGAAAAACACCTAGCCAAAATCAATAACATTCCCTTACCAAATCTTTTAGCCTACAGGAATGGTGAATAGGCTAAACATCAATGCCACAGATGATCATTCGGAAAGTGGGGACATGACAGTCCTCCCTTCTCGGGATTGCTTGTCCTCAAGCAATTGAAGATTAGGATGCTCTAAAACCTTCTCACCTTCCCATGTAGCATCCTCTATTGGCAATCCTTTCCAATGCACCAATTACTCCCTAATAATCTTGTTATGCAATTTGTGTTCTCTCTGTTGGAATCCAAATCGGTAGAGGGTTTGCCAGTTCCAATGCATAGGCAGATTCGGCCAATAGATACGAGAGGTTGCATGAGCTACCTCCCCTTCACTTCTGGTTCTGCCACACCAAGGGGGGTATCCCTATAGCTAAAGATTTAACATTTGACTCACCCAATGACAGAAAGGTTTAGCTTTACAACAACATGAAGAATACTCTCATTTATGGACCAAGGTTTGTATGATAGATCACAAGGCTGGCACATTCTTGGACATATCTAACTAGTTGAGGATGAGAGTATGCAGGGGTGCTAATCCTACTCCTACAAACTAGCAAGGCAGAAATATGGAAGGATTTGTTTTGATGTTTTGGATGAAAGACAGGGGATTTTGGATCATAACTACTATACAGGGAGTAGACTGCTCAGGGCAAGGAGTCAACTAGACGTATACAAATGAATGATTTGCACTGGCATTCAAGTTTTAAGGGGTCAGATTGGTGCTTGCCTTATAAACACCACCCAAGACTGAGTATTTAGCTGCTTCTACTTACAGATATCCCACCTGACATACATTCTTCTCCATACTTAACATAAAATAGTTTAATCCACTCCTTGAATGGAAGTCACAGATCAAGCATGCAATACAAAAAGTCTATATTCTAGAATCTGAGGAACCCTTAGCAACCAGATTCAAAAGAAGCTATGCATACAACAAATGGAGACAAGCAACTAGACACATGCAACAATGCATTTTTCATATAAAACAACATTGAAACTGAAAATATGTGCAATCTACACTCAAAATACAACACATAAACTCCAGAATGAGACAGAATAGCCAAGAAAGGCTTTGTTTTCATTATTTTCTAAAAAAATTTCCCAAGTCTTCAACAACCTCGAAATGAGTAACACAGTTTGCCTTTTATAGCAAGAATGTGCACTCAGCATTAAGCACAATGGTCTTTTCAAAATTTTGCCAGATGCACCACATCATGAAAATGGCACCAGGAACACTGAATGCAGCCAGGAAACAAAGAGAGAAGGAGCAGGTGAAATGGGGATATGTGTCACCGTCTGAAGATTTTCCTCATGAATTTGGTAGTTGGCTGGTCAATCAGACCCATACCGCTCTATAATTTTGTCATTAATGGCCAACCTACTTGTAGCCTTGGAAATGCAGTAGACTGCATGCTCTGTAAGTTTTCCCTCCAAGAATGCCTCTATAGATGCATGGAAAACCCTTTATTTGAACAGGGTCATTGACTTCTTTTCCTTCCGCTAAGATCTGCGGCCTCAAATCATGTTGAAGAATCAACCAATGAGATTGTGCTATGTAGGTGCCCTTTTTCGATCACTAACTTTTCAAACCTCCATTTTTCCTCTTTCGCCTTTGTATATGCAAAAGCATATACATACAATTGCAAATATACAAGGCACGGACCCCAAATCTTTATGAAATAAATTAAATTTGTGTTCAGGTCCAGCTTGTATATCCTCCTTTTGCATATCTCATTGTACATTGCACATACAACATGCAATATACATGCCGCGGACCCCAAATCATTATGAAGCACATTGCAATCGCCAACAGGTCCAAAACTTGCATCTTCATTCTTTGTATATTGGCTTGCATATCGCATCATACAAATGCAATATACATACAATGTGGACTCCAAATGTTTATGAAACACTTTGAAATCACCATCAGGTCCGAGCATTGTATGTTGCCACCTTTGTATATTTGCAATGTACATTCTGCCTTGCATGTCACATATACAATGCGACTTTCATAGGAGATACAATCACCATTGTATGTGAAGTGGACCCCACCAAATGCATTCTTTTCTTTGTAACTTGACTTTGCACATGTCCCTTTTGTATATCAAATATACATTCACCTTCACGCCCGACAATGTACATTCTCCTTTGTATATACATTGGCCATCGGGGAGACAATTTGTTGAGTTGCCGATGTACAAGGCTTTGCCGATGACCTTTTGCATGTACCTATGGGCCCGACCACCATTTAACTTGATCTGAATCTTCATTGACGTTCGCCTCTTGTATCTAACCAGTTGTATGTCCGAATATACAACAACAACATACAAACCCTTTGATACATCCGCAGAATATTCTAGGAATCTTCAATGTATATTCCACCTTTGTATGTCCAGAATGCATATCAAAGCCCGATAGGCATAAAATGAGGCCGAGGGACATAGAATTTTTTAGATTTTTTATGAAAGGTGCCTACAAATGAAAGTTTGAAATGTTAAATCCAGGTGCAAGCACCAACACTCTCATGTCCATAATGCCATCGGGTTCCAATATCAACATGCCCTCTTCATCAAGAGGTGAAAGATCCATGGAAGAAATCACATTCTGACCCAATGCCTTTTTGAGGCATGATACATGAAATACATTATGTATGCGGCTTCCTGCTAGCAAATCCAACTCATAAGCTACTTCTCCAACTCTCCTGATGATCCTGTATGGCCCATAAAACTTTGGCTTAAGCTTTTCTGCACCACTTTTCTTCAAAGAGCTCTATCTATATGGCTGTAGGTGCAAAAAAACTAAGCCATCAATCTCAAACACTCTCTCAACCTGATGTCTATCTGCATATATCTTCTGTTGATTCTATGCCTGTTAAATATTATCCTGAAGAACTCTAAGGATATCCTGTTTGTTCTACATCAACTCCTTAGCTCGAGGAGCTCGACTATCATCAAATGCCAAATCAACAAAAGAAAGTGCATCATACCCATAAAGTGCTCTAAATGGATTCATGCCAATCAACATGTGGTAGGTTGTATTTTAACAATACTCACCAAGATACAACCACTTAACCCAAGCACGCTGATGACCTGCAACATAGTTGCAAAGATAACCTTCAAGCCACTTATTAACAATCTCTGTCTATCCATCTGTTTGAGGATGATAGTTGGTGCTTGGTGTCAACTCTATACCTACTAATCAAAATAGTTCTCTCTAAAACATACTAATGAACCTACTATCCCGATCACTCACAATGGTCTTTGGAAGGCCATGCAGTCAGAATAACTCTTTGAAGAGTAACTCTACAACCTATAAAGCTGAAGAGTCCATTGCAATAGAATAGAAATGTGCATATTTTGTTAATCTATCAAAAACTACATATATGCAATCCTTACCATGTACCTTCGGAAGACCTGTGATGAAATCCATTGAGATACTTTCCCACTTCTGCTCAGGAATAGGCAATGGTTGAAGTAGACCTATAGGAAAAGTATGCTCGGACTTGTTTTGCTGACAATTCAAACACTCTCTAACATGCTATAAGACATCATCTTTGAGACCCTTCCACAAGAATCTCTCACGAATTTGCCTATAGGTTTTGAAAAACCCTAGATGTCCTACTAGAGGTGTGTCATGAATGGCTCTCAATATCTATTGTTTGAGCTTTGATTCAAGTACCAAAAATATCCTATCCTTGTAATAAATTTCATCATCCACCACCTTGTACCTGTCATCCTGTATAATGTCGTCCATGATCTCGCATGCCAAAGTAGATTTGGAATACTCAACTAAAAGTTGAGATTTCCAATCAGCTGAAATCTCACTCAAGGAACAAATAGTAGGTCTCTTAGAAAGTGTATCTACGACAATATTCTTCTTACCCTTCACAAACTCAATGTCAAAGTCATATGCCTATATCTTAGAGACCCATTTTTGTTGTCTCTCATTCAAATCCTTTTGTTCCAAGAAGTATTTCAGACTATTGTGGTTGGTCCTAACCACAAACTTTGCACCTACCAAGTACTGACATAATGGCTAGCATCTCCTTGTCATAGGTGGAATATAGGCACTCCACATCTCTCAATTTTCTACTCTCAAATGCAATGGGGTGCCTATTCTACATCAACATAGCCCTTATACCTTATCCTAATGTATCACACTCAAGAATAAATGATTGTGTAAAATCTGGTAATGCTAATACTGGAGTAGTACTCATTACCTCCTTGAGTCAATCAAAAGCTACCTGTGCACTGTCAGTCCAAACGAATGCCCCCTTTTTAGTGAGATCTATCAATGGTGATGCCAACTATGAAAATCCCTTAACAAGTCTCCTATAATAGCTGTAAAGACACAAAAATCCTCTCAACTCAGTAAGGTTCCTTGGTGTAGGCCATTCCTGTATCACTTTGATCTTCTCCTCATGTACTCTGACTCCATTAGCACTGATCATATGCCCTAGATAAAGAATCTCCTCTATCCCAAAGTCACACTTAGAAGCCTTGGCATACAATTATTGTGCCTCCATGACTCCTAATACCTCATTAAGATGTTGAAGATGCTCATCCCATGTCTTACTATATATCAAAATATCATCAAAGAACACTAGCAAGAATTTACGTAACTGCTTATTGAAAACATGATTCATGCAAGACTGAAATATAACAGGTGCATTAGTAAGACCAAAGGGCATCACTAAAAACTCATAATGTCCGTAGTGGCATCTGAATGTTGTCTTTAGAATGTCCTCCTCACGAACATGAATCTAATGGTAGCCTGAATGAAGATCAATCTTGGAGAAATACACAGCCCTGTGTAATTCATCCAACAACTCATCGATCCTGGGTATTGGGTACCTGTTCTTAATTGTCTTCTTGTTCAGTGCCCTGTAATCAATACACATCTACATAGTTCCATCTTTCTTCTTCACTAACATAACCGAAGAAGCAAATGGACTAGATGAAGGTTGAATGTGTCCCATATCAATCAACTCCTTAATAGCCTTCTCTATCTCAACCTTGAAGTGCCTGGGATGTTGATATGGTGCAATGTTTATGGGCTTTCTCCCATCCTCTAATTCTATCACATGCTCAAATCCACGATCAGGTGGCCTTCCTGGTGGAATATATCCAAACACCTTAGCATGCTTATCTAATATAGATTGGATATCCACATGATACTCACCCTCTGAAGAAGATTTGGAAGAAATGTTCAATTGAGCTGCCCAATCTATGTCATTATGATGAAAAAGTGTCTCCATATGCTTAGCTAAAACAACTCTAGGTGATCCATCTGATAAATCTTTCAATATTATCTTCTTCCCATGATGGATGAACTCAATTTGCATCTTATTCAAGTCTTGGATATACCTACAAATAGAATGAAACCATTGCATTCCCAATACAATATCAATCTGTGATAAACCAAGCATGTAGAAATCATCTGTCAAAGTGTAATCTCCCATATGCATGTTGAGTTGTGGTACCCTCTTTTGACAACTCATAGTAAAACCATCAGACACTGCAACTGTGAAACCCTCAAAATCCTCTGATTGTAGACCACTCTTCATTACTAAACCTTCATCAATAAAATTATGAGTATCTCCACTATCCACCAAACATGTGACCCACTATCCATTAAGAATTCCCTTAATCCTAAATTTATGAAACCTTGGAACTCCTGAAATAGTAGCAAGTCACTGAATTGCCAATGTCATCAATCTCAAGCTCTAAAGTAGGTTGATCATCCTCATGTGTTGCATTTGTATCCTCATGTATCTCACTCTCATCATCATCATCATCTAAATGAACCTCTATAAGATATGCCTTGCCTTTACCTTTACACCTGTGTCCTAGTTCCCATGGTTGTTTGCAATCAAAACACAACTTCTTCCTCCTGAATTCATCACGCTCCATTGAAGTAGGACTAGGTTTGATTGGCTGAAATGTCTTCTTTTGATTAGAACTTGAACCCTTACCAAAGTTTTTCTTTTGACCTTGGAATAATGTAGGGTAAGTGTCAAGATCTAAAGAAAGCTCTATAGCCTCATCCAACGTCTTAGGCTTATGAACCTTCACCAATCCTCTCATTCTATCATTCAAACCCTCAACAAACAACATAGTGACTCTCCTTTCTGGCATCTCAGGAACCATAATTGTAATCTTCTAAAACTCATTGATGTAAGAGTCTACTTTGCCAACTTGTTTCAATTATGCCAATTCCCTATAGTATGCCTCTATGTCCTTTCTATCAAAATTGTTAATGAGCCTATGAGTGAACTTATCATATGAGTTAATCATATCATGCCATTGTGACACAAGTCCATGATGCCACCAATCATATGCCAAACCCTCCAAATGCATAGTAGCAAAGTGTATAGCCTTTTCTTCACTCAAGGGTTTCAGTGTAACAAAGGTATCAAGCTTATGAATCCATGCTCTAGCATATCTTACCACTACCATCAAAATTAGGTAAAGGAACTTTATTCAATGCCTCTTTGTATTCCTTAGATTCCTTATTTTTAGGTTTGTGTTCCTTTTTTTCTTCTTGTTCTTTTCACTCCTTTGGAACATTAATTGATTGAAGTTTAGGTCTCACCTAACATCAGGTGGGAGTATATGATATTTATCATGTGCAACCATAATATCATCTGTGAGATTAGCATTTGGCTCCTCATCCTCTGAAGATGTTTCCTCAATGACTGGCTCCAACATGCAATTCACTAACTCCATTATACAATGGCTAAGAAGAAACATTGAACCTATGATTACCACTGTTGCTTCATTTGGATAGTCATTCCTTGATTGTATTTGCCTTACCTAACACTATCAATAGCATTTGAAAAACCCTTAAGGTCAGCAAGGGGGTAAGGAAACTCACTGTTAAAATCTCCACTTTACTATGCAAGGTTTGAGCTTTATTATCTTGTCATTGCTCGGCCTCTTTTTGACTGTCACATCTCAAGTGACTATTATTCTTCTTACCATAGATTGCATTTACAAATGTCACTGAGCTACATAGTGTGCTTTTTATTGGCTACAATCTTTATATTGCAAGATTTTGTTATTGGCTACAATCTCTCAATCTTTTTGGTATTGCAACCTCACTCATCTGCTAGAGTTATGATTTATGTTTCTATGGAAGCCTAGGGTTTGTACCCTAGTCATGCTCTTACCAATGCTTTTGTTGGTATTAAAAAACAACCAAAAATTTTGAGTTAGAAAATTAGTTGTCTTGACAGGGTGTGGTATGATCTTGGATTGTATCCTAGAGTGTGTGGGAAGCTTGTGTTTGATCATTAAGGTATGTAAACTTGATCAGGGAAATGTATCCTATATAGTATGGGTCTTGCTTTAATACTTCGCATAATGGTTATTAGCATATCACATTATTATAGTTTGTGGTAACCCAAGATTGCATTCAAGTATGTAACAAACTTGGTATGTAGTCTAAGTTGTACACTTTTAAGTAACATTCATAAGGTTTAAAAAATCTTGATCACTCTCTAGAATAGCCCATTAAACATGGGTTGTTCCCGAATGCAATACATAATTGATATAAAACAACCACTTTTCATATCAACCAGAGTTATAGGCTCTTTATTGCGGCAAGAGGTAATCTCTCTTGGATCATGCTATCATTACATTGTAACCTATTAAACTTGAGTCAACCTGAATGCACCCAATGATGATTGACACCTAACTGTGATGACAGTGATTAATTTGTACATGAATTGTGCTCATATGAGTGCCTCCATTTCTATCACAACATAGCCACATTAAACTTGGGTCACACATGAATGCGTCATGTATTTGTTATAGCACAACTGTGCCACATGACCAATAGAGTTATGGATCACATAATTACAGTCACAAGAATTTGTTTCTCAGTTGTGGTCTTATGGTGATTCCATTACCATTATAGTATAATCCTTTGGACTTATATTGCTCAAATCCTTACATTTCTTATTTTCTCTTTGGATGGATGGCAATTCAATGGTAGGGATTTGTATGTAGGTCATGCTCATATAAGTGCCTTCCTCACCATTAAACAATAGTACATTAGAATTTCCTTTCTTGAACCTTTACGTCATTTTTTATTGTTAGGGTTTCTTAGTGATTATTCCATTTCAAAGTGGCATATTGATTAAAAAACCAAGCAAAAAATCATTTTGTTTTTAGTTAACTCCTGCTAACATACTTTTGGAATAAATGTTTGATTGCATTACTTTGAGTGTGAATAATTTTGTTTTATGCTTATAATACATTCATTGAGAGTTGTAGTAGAAAGATTCTTATGCTGAAACCCATCTTGTAAACTTGCTTTAAGATACATTTAGGAGGCTTCATAGATTTTTTGTGATTTACACAACTTTTGTTTTGATAGTAAATGACATTGGATTCTTTTTGAAATTGAAATGATTTATTAATTATGGTTTTATGATGGTCAAATGTTTTATTTAGAAGGGGTTAATATGTGGCATTTTTATGTGTAGTAAGAATAGATTGTAATGCAACATTCGGTATGGATGGTTCAGGCAAACTTGGATTGCTATCAGTGACATAACCAAGTTGGAGAGTACCTTGAGCCGATCTAAAACACTTCTAGGTGTTTTCACTCGAAAGCAAAACCTTAGTATATGAATACAAACATCGGTGTATAGAGAAAATCATAAATCTGTTGGTCCAATTTTGGATCTGATTTGAGTTCATGAATATCGAACAGAGAAAGTTCCTACATTCTAAAGATAAAATCATAAATTTACTAGTCTAATTTGAGATCCAATTTGAGGTCATGAAGCTCCGATAGAGAAAGTTCTTACATTCTAAAGATAAAATCATAAATCTGCTTGGTCCAATTTGAGGTCCAATTGTAAGGATTTGTCTTTTTAATTATACTTTCTAACATTTGTCTTGATACAAATTGTTACTTTAGAATTATGGTATTGCTTTTCTTCTAATGTTTTTAACCCTCATTTTAGGAAAGAGCTCTAAAGATGGTTCCTTCAGATGGAGACTACACTTTTCCACCATAGGTTTCATCTAGAAACACCACAAGCTTAGGTACTGTCATACTTAGAGCAAAAGTAGGAGTCATTTAATGACAAGATACTCATTTTTGGAGCTTTGGTTAAGAACTTTAAATGTTTGGCTATGTGCACAAAGAATGTTCATGGAGTGCAAACTTCCTTACAAAGCAATTACCATAGCAGAGTTTGAGGTGAATTGCACCTGCTATTTTATGTTGATATGGATATGTTCTAACCTATAGTTAATTGTTGTAGCATAACAGATAGGATAAATAGTTATTCATATACCATTTTTTCTAATTCAAAATTGCTATACCTTATTCTAGGAGTAAATCACAGGGGGGAGTTTATACATAAGACACCATTGTTTCAAATTCAAAATTGTTGTCTCTTTCACAATTGTTTGCTTCATTTATTTGATCTAAGACAACCTGCTATATAGAAGATGCTCTCAAAATCATAGTAAAATCCTTTATTCTAGGAAGACTGTTCAAAATCTTTCCATCATAACAATGAACAAAAGCATTAGTAATTAACCTAAACTTTGCAAGAATTTCATCAAATTCTACTTTTCCACTCTCTTTTCCATTCTAAATTTTATTCCCAATTTCATCCATGAAGAACTTCCTTAGCCTATAGATCCTGCTATTAGCCATAACTTTACCAGGTGTTGAGGATAGCTTCAATTTTTACCCAAGCAACAATTGACAAAATTTGGCCTTACCAGATACAATGTCTTGAAAATCTTTTTGAAGTTATTTTGGAAAAGAGTTCCTGAAACTATAATGCACAGTTTTGAATTAACCTTTTTGCATGAATTCCATTGTATTTGGTAAGGCCAAATTTTGACAAAAAGTAGCAATTGAAAAAATTCGGCCTTACGAGATACAATAGAATCCATGCAAAAAGGTTAATTCAAAATTGCACATTATACTCTCAGGAGCTCTTTTCCAAAATAACATCAAAGAGCTTTTCAACACATTGTATCTAGTAAGGCCAAATTTTGTCGATTGCTTCTTGGGTAAAAACTCAAATCTATTCTCGACACTTGGTAAAGTTATGGCTAACAATAGGATCTACATGCTGAGGAAGTTCTTCATAGATGAAATTGGGAATAAAATTTAGAATGGAAAAGAGAGTGGAAAAGTAGAATTTGATGAAACTCTTGCAAAGTTCAGGTTAATGACTGATGCTTTTGTTCATTGTTATGATGGGAAGATTCTGAACAGTCTTCCTAAAATAAAGGATTTTATTGTGATTTGGAGAGCATCTTCTATACAATAGGTTGTCTTAGATCAAATAAATGATGCAAACAATTGTGAAAGAGCTAGAAATTTTGAATTTGAAACAATGGTGTCTTATGTACAGACTCCCCCTGTGATTTTCTCCTAGATTAAGGTATAGCAATTTTGAATTAGAAAACATGGTATATGAACAACTATTTAGCCTATTTGTTATACTACAACAATTAACTACATGTTAGAACATATCCATATCAGCATAAAATAGCAGGTGCAATTCACATCAAACTCTGTTGTGGTAATTGCTTTGTAAGGAAGTTTGCACTCCTCCATGAACATTCTTTGCGCACATCAGTATATTGGTTATTATCTAGATCTCCTTTGTGATCAAAAGAATAGTGAAGTTCATTGCATAACTTATGACCATTTTGCAGTGCTATGATTCGGTGCTCTTTTACTTCTTACTCACTATGTTCTCAATCACCATGTGCAAATGACTTAGAGGACAGATCTTTGATTTCAATGGCCTTACATAACACTTGAAGAAATTTCCATTCATGCCCTAGCATTTAACAACCATATAGGGCATATGAAACATAGCTTATTGAAATCACTGTTGACACAAAACTCCTGAAGATCACCAGCCTAGATTGCTAGACAACTTCCTCCATTCATTTCACAATGCAAGGTCCCTGTAGGTTGAAAGTATTGCCCTTGAAAACATACCACTGTATTGATAATGTCTTGAGGACTAAGGGTCCCACTTGGAGGTAAAGAATAATCTCATATGCATTCATTCTTAGGTTCATATTTCAATTTGTTATATTTATGCACAACTTCTAATGAGCTTGGCGAACTATAATGTGTAAAATGAGAAGCTCCTTCAGCCAATTGTGTTGTTTCCTAAAGTTGATGGGAAGAATTTGCAGCATTGTCTTCCAACATTGAAATTACTAACCTTCAAAAAAAAGATACACGGACTATCCCTTCAACATTTGTGAAGTCACTGCCTTAATCAAATTGGTCACTATCCTTTCATCATCTTTTTTTGGCATTTTACTATACTATGACAGTCCTCTCCCAATGACCACCATATCGTGATTGTGAAAATTCTGAACCCATCACTTGGACAGTCAAAAATTCCACCTTACAGCCACAAGAATAAGATACTGGTGCAGGAGCACCCCTACAAGATAGGATATTGTCCACATGACAGGACATTAGTCTATTTTTAGTATGTTTGACTTCATGATGTAATAAGGTCCATTGGACCAATGCATATGTATTAGATCAGCCTAGGAGAATGTGCAGGCAGTTAGAGTTCGTGATCAGGTAGTAAGAGCTGTCCTCTCCCAGCCGCTTGGTGTTGGCAAGAGACACTATATGGATTCATGGTTGTTGTCATTGATGGCAACAAAGGTCATCCCACACATCCGCAAGTCATGATGTGTCTCTACTGGAAGTCAGAATAAAGATTGTTGTGGTCCGTTGAACAAGAACAGAGCATGTGGCAAGGTCCGACAGATTGATCCGGATCTCTCAGAGGAAGTGTCTTGGTGCAGTGTGGATTTGGGGAAGTCAAGAGGACTACCTTGAGTGGTATATTCCAAGGATTTAGCCTCCGGTGATGGACAAGGAAAAAGATATGAATAGTTGAGTACCAGATTCCTGAGAGACAGTGAAAACAGAGGAAGAACTGACTGACAGAGTATCAGACTACTTTCCGGATGTGTTGCTGTTGATGATAAAGGTTGTGAAGGCATGAATCATGTTTGGCCGACATGATTAATGATATCTACAAGTATATGCTTGATCCGCATTGCTTGGTGAGCAAGGATTCAGCCGACAGAACAAAGTTTGTAAGAAACTAGACTGTTCCGGATGCCGACTAGAAAGGTGATGAAATTACTTGTGCGGATATATATAGAGGATGGATTTAGTTGTGAAGTGTGTGAATGAATTAACATATATGCGAATAAGTCCAGAACAGAGCAGAAGTAGCAAGAAAGATCCGGTATGTGAAAGGATAGCAGAATAAAGAACAGAGGAAAGATGAAGTGCAGTAGATCAGTGTACTGAGCCTAACCGGAACTGAACTCCAGCATATGCAGATGCTTCCAATCAGTTCAAGACTGTGATTCTTATCACTTTGTAGACAGTGTGTCTTCTTGTAGGCAGTGGGCCTCTTGTGAGCAGTGTGCTCGGGCAGTGAGCCCTAATTGGCAAGTGCCATTTTGTAATTTCCTATTCTTCTAATAGAGAATAATTTTTGGGTTAATCACCCCGTGGTTTTTTCCCTTAACAGGGTTTCCATGTCAAAAATACTGTGTCATGTGTTTCTTATTTCATGGTAATATTTTTGTGTTTGATTCAATGCTGCATTAATTAATAAGAAAGTTCAGAAAGAGAAATAATTAGGATAACTGATTCACCCCCCCTCTCAGTTATCAACAATTGGTATCAGAGCAAAGTTCCTCCTAATAGAGCCTAACAGCTTGAGGAAGATCTGGGAGTTCAAATGGATGCATATGGTTTAAGGGAGCAACTCAAGACTGCCCTTGAGGATCTTGAACAGTCAAATTCTGAAGTCAATGAATTAAAAGAAAGACTCAAACAGGCTGATGAATTCATGAGAGAATTAAAAGACAAATTAAGTCTCTCTATGAAAAAGAGAAAGGAGCTGCTCCAACAGTTGGCAAGACAAAGTGAAGAAAGCAATACAAATGAAGAATTGACTGAGCAAACCAAGTTATGTGAAAAGTTATCAAAAGAAGTCATTATGTTAAGACATGAAATGGAATCAGGAACTATAAAGTTTACTCAAGAGATTGAAGAAAAAAGAAAGGCTGAAGACAATCTAAAACAATCTCTTAAAGAAAAATCAGAAGAATGCCACCAGATGGACAGGATTATCAGACATCTTGAATCTGATCTTGAAGATGCCAAAGATAATGAAGAAAAACTTGAGGATCAAATTGCCTCTCTCAAAAGAGACCTTCAAACAGCAAATGAATATAAAGAGAAATTCAAGATAAGTTCTGCTCAACTTGAAGTTCTTCTTGGAAGTCAAAAAGGGACAGATGACAAGTATGGTTTGGGATATGAGAAAGGAGAAAGCTCCGGATCCGGTCAAAAGAATTTTGCATCAGAAAATCCAAGGAGCAGGCCTAGAAGACCTCCGATAAGACAGCCAAATGCTCAAAGATATCCATCTTTCAATGGATACTGCCACAGCTGCAACCACTTTGGTCACAAAGCTAATCAGTGCAGAAAGAGAATGAATCAGATTAATTCATCCTTCTCCGGACAGTGCTTCAACTGCAAAAGGTATGGACACAAATCCCATGAATGCAGAAATATGCAAGTAAACAAATCATTCAAAGGTAGATGCTTTACATGCAATAGAGTAGGTCATATGGCTAATCAATGCAGATCAAGAGGATATCAGTCAAATATGCAAAGAAATGTTATTTGCCAAATCTGCAATAGGTCCGGTCATAATGCTAAAGTCTGCAGAAGCAAGAATCAGGACAAAAGAGGTCCGGTGTATAATCAGAATCAAGACAAGGGTAAACAAAAGATGAATGCGGATGAAGTTAGGAATTAGATGAGCAAGATTTGGGTGAAGAAAAGTTCAGAGAATGTAGAGGTTGAATCCGCACCAGACTCTGGTGCTGATATTTCTTCCAGAAATTAAAAAGTGAGCTCTGGCTCAGGGGGAGACTCAAAGAAAATCTTGTTCCCCCAGCCAATCAAGTGGGGTCAGATGTGGCACAAGATGCGGAGTAAAGGGTTTAAATATATAAGTCTTGAGATGATCCAGATAAGTTTTCAGAGGTCCGCATAGAGTTATGAAGAAGCTGTGATCGATCAAGTAAGACCTGTTCCGGGAGATGCTCCGGTATGACAAAGGATTACTAAAAGGTCCGGAGAGATCCGGAAGTGCACTATCTTATTCTGCAGATTGGACAGAGTGTTTGGGATGTTTTTGTAATGTGTCACCTTGATTTATTCATGATTGAAAGATCTGGATGATATTCACAGATCACGACTGATCCGGGATACTCCAGGCTATCTGGACAAGGCAAACCGGAATAATATAGGTGAAGCATTTATTGCAAACAGATATTAGGGTTTGCGGAGCAATATAAGGAATTTCTCAAAAGTCATTTGCTCATTCTGCACTCAAGAAGAAGCGAAAAGTGGAGCTCTGCAACAAGATTCATCAAGCACACCAAGGATCTCCTGCCGAAGTCATTGCATAAAGAAATCAATCCAACCACTCCGTGCAAACCGAAGGCACATAAGGTATTCTCTGTTTTTCATTATCTCACTGCAAATCTTTGAAGAATGGCTACTCCAAATATAGTTAAGATCTCTGATAGACCTCGCCCCACATTCAAGAAACATCCTTACAAATCATTGGAGGTAGATCCACTAGGAGCCTTCTCTAGTGTTCCTCATGGTGTATTGCATACGGAAGATATTAGGGTTTACATCCATGCGAATCTTGAAGACTTTAGAGAATCAAAACTGATGGATATCTATCACAAACAATTGATAGATGACTCCTTTGAGATCAAACCTCAGTACAAGGCCATCCGGGACAAACACTTTGCACAGTGCATTCATTTCCCCTGTTTTGAAGAAGATGAATGGGTCCGGTATGTACTAAGTAGAGTACATGACAACTTCCTATGGTTGAACCAGCCCTTCAAGATCACCAAAGATGCAATTAGGGCTGTAACCAGTCTGCACTCATCCGGTGGATTACCTGTTCTCAAGTCTGTCAAAAATCAGACAGTTAGTGATGCAACCGGATCCAAGTTTGACAAGAGAGCTATGACAGTTGATGACATCACTGAACTGGATGTCAAATTTGTAGCTATGATAATTGGTTACAAAATCTATCACTCCAGTAGGGAAAATTCAGTACCAGGAACTGCAATCTACACAGCTTATCAAATGTTAAAGGAGAATGCAGACTATGACTTGTGTGAGCTTCTTGTGAACCAACTCTTTGAAAATCTGCAGAAGATCAAGAAGGACAAGAAAAACTCCTTCAAGTATGGCAATCTGATCCTTTGTCTCTTCTTCTACTACATGAATGAGCTTCCCGGATCCAGTGGATGGATATGGCAGAATGACAGACCGGTTGCCATCCAAATCAGAGACTATTTGCATGGACTTGGGGATGCTAAAGCAAGGAATACAGCTCTATGGGGATACTTCAAGAACTTCCAAAGCATGATGCATGCAAGAGAAAGAATACCCCAATCCCTTGTTGAAAAGTACAAAGACACAGTATGCTTCATGGTAGAAACAAATCAGTGTCTAATGGAGGCAGTGGAGCCAAGGACTGTCTGGATCATGCCCATGGGGTATGAAGTGGATGAACAGATAGTAGAGCTGCATGTTCAACACATGCTAAGCCAGCCCAAAGATCCTAAGGCAGAAAGGTTTGGAACCTTTGAGGAACTGAGTGTAAAGATACATGTAGAACTCAGGGAACCGGAGATAAAGAGGAAGGTAAGAAAAGAAGTTGAGCATATTGCTCAAGGCCTAGGCATCTCAAAAGAGGCGCTTGATGCCAGCCGGGAAAAGAGGAGGAAGGCTGAGGAAGAAGAGAAAAGTAAAGAAAGTGTTCCGGTTGAAACTCCCACCCGGACCAGATCATCAAAGAGATCTGCACCTCCCACAACCAAAAGTTCAAAACCGGAAGTCCAGGCATCCGGTAAAAGATCCAAGACAAAAGCCACAAGGGCTTATGAAAGCCAACAGGATGAAGAGGAAACAGAGTCAGATGAGGGAGTAAAAGAAATAAAGAAGCAGAAGAAGAAAGGATCCGGTAAACCATCCACAGGCCAAGACAAGGATGAAATGGCAGAGGTATCTGTTGAAAAGCCCACTCTGTCTCTAGAGAGTGTAATCAAGTCGGTCACGGTAGATGGAAACCTTCAACCAATGACTGAATTTTATGATGACTACAATGAGGCTGACCAAAAGATTCTGCAGGAAGCCACAGTCAAATATCTGAACATATACAATAAGGCTTTCATTGAGATCATATCTCTTATTCCTAAAAGCCTAGAAAAGGAATTAGAAATAAGAAAGAATAATGCTCATGCAAAAGATCTTGAGATCCGGGAGCAGATAGCTATTCAGCTATATCCTCAAATTGATCCCAAGACAATGAACATTATCTTCAAAGACTGCAAAGATGAGTTCAGAAGTAAAGCCAGGATGAATCAACTCATGCTTGGTGAGACTGACAAAGTGGCCCAAGAGATAGAAGAGATCCTCCGGAAGGCCTTCAAAAGGTTCAATCTTCCTGTTGTAGAGGACTTGGGTGCAGAAACAGCTGCGGTTTTGGAATCATCTGTTCCGGAAGAAGTGGGCCCTGAACAGACAAACATCTCTCCTCCGGTTTCCCCTACAGTCTCCGGATCCAAAGAAGAAGAGAAATTACAGGAGAAGGAAGCAGGGGTGAAAGATAAAGAGGTTGACAGTTCCAAGACTGCAGAAGAAAAGAAACATCTGTCTCCGGCAAGAGACATTGCACAAACTGTTCAACAATTTTTGAGCAAAGCCACTGTAGAAATTGATGAACCGGACCTGCTCAAAGGACCATTAGATTTTGACTCTTTGTCACCGGTGCAAACAATGAAAATAGCCTCATTTGCAAATGAGAAAGTCAAAGAGAAGCTGCTGAAATCTCACATGGAAGACTGTGAGCTTATGGAGGTAGCATCTGGAGTGCTAGAAAAGATCATGCCATCCTTTCAAAAGGATCCCACAGCCTCCTCTTCCGGTAATCTCAAAACCTTAGTCAGCAGTGTTAGTACACATTTTGAATCTCTAGAAAAATCTGCTGAAGAAAAGGTCCGGAAGGAATTTTTGGATAAAAGATTTTCAGAAGTATTAGAATTAATCTCTAAAGATAGGAAGATTGTGAGTATTGGAATAAAGAGCTTAGAGAATGCTCTTAAGGATGGCGGTGACATCTACAAATTTTGTATATCCTGGTCAAAGGCAACAGCAGCAATTGATAAGAAAATAAAAGAGGAACAGGACAAGCTACAAAGCTTATCTCAAAGTTTTGATCCTCTCTCTTCCTCCATAATAAATCAAGAATGTCAAACTATTGCAGTTTTGAATGAAATAAAGAATCTTGAGAAGGAAAGGAAGAATATCACCAACCGGATGGGAGAACTTAGAAGGATTATAATCCCTAAGTTGGAAACTATGCATGAGGCCATCAGTGATGCTCAGACCATCGCCCAAACAAATGATCCGACAGATCTCAAGCGGGCAGAAGCTTTTGCATTTTTGTTGAGTCGTCACATTTCAATTTTGGATAGAATGAAGCAAAGTTGGGCTACAGAAATGATCCAATTGCAGACATCCTTTGCAGACATTCTTCAGTATATGTGAGTATGTAAATATGCGGCTATGTATAGAAAATTTTTGAAAATTTTGGTGTGCGGACCCTACCCTTTGCCATTGATGTCAAAGGGGGAGTGAGGAGCAGTGAAAAATGAGGAATCCAACTAAGGGGGAGTTCCAGAAATTGTATATAAAGACAGAGCATCAGCAAAGGGGGAGCATAGTGTAAACACTTAGTCATTTTTCACTAAGTGTTGCCATCAATGCCAAAGGGGGAGATTGTTGGCAAGAGACACTATATGGATTCATGGTTGTTGTCATTGATGGCAACAAAGGTCATCCCACACATCCACAAGTCATGATGTGTCTCTACCAGAAGTCAGAATAAAGATTGTTGTGGTCCGGTGAACAAGAACAGAGCATGTGGCAAGGTCCGACAGATTGATCCGGATCTCTCAGAGGAAGTGTCTTGGTGCAGTGCGGATTTGGGGAAGTCAAGAGGACTACCTTGAGTGGTATATTCCAAGGATTTAGCCTCCGGTGATGGACAAGGAAAAAGATATGAATAGTTGAGTACCGGATTCCTGAGAGACAGTGAAAACAGAGGAAGAACTGACTGACAGAGTATCAGACTACTTTCCGGATGTGTTACTGTTGATGATAAAGGTTGTGAAGGCATGAATCATGTTTGGCCGACATGATTAATGATATCTACAAGTATATGCTTGATCCGCATTGCTTGGTGAGCAAGGATTCAGCTGACAGAACAAAGTTTGTAAGAAACTAGACTGTTCCGGATGCCGACTAGAAAGGTGATGAAATTACTTGTGCGGATATATATAGAGGATGGATTTAGTTGTGAAGTGTGTGAATGAATTAACATATATGCGAATAAGTCTAGAACAGAGCAGAAGTAGCAAGAAAGATCCGGTATGTGAAAGGATAGCAGAATAAAGAACAGAGGAAAGATGAAGTGCAGCAGATCAGTGTACTGAGCCTAACCGGAACTGAACTCCAGCATATGCAGATGCTTCCAATCAGTTCAAGACTATGATTCTTATCACTTTGTAGACAGTGTGTCTTCTTGTAGGCAGTGGGCCTCTTGTGAGCAGTGTGCTCGGGCAGTGAGCCCTAATTGGCAAGTGCCATTTTGTAATTTCCTATTCTTCTAACAGAGAATAATTTTTGGGTTAATCACCCCGTGGTTTTTTCCCTTAACAGGGTTTCCACGTCAAAAATATTGTGTCATGTGTTTCTTATTTCATGGTAATGTTTTTGTGTTTGATTCAATGCTGCATTAATTAATAAGAAAGTTCAGAAAGAGAAATAATTAGGATAACTGATTCACCCCCCCTCTCAGTTATCAACACTTGGAAGCTCCCAGCCGCTGGGAATCGAGTTGGTAGTACTCGTAGGATATTGTTATAAATAACTCAGATCAGTTAGGGTTTGAGATCATAATCATAGAAAGTAGAAGGAGAGTAGTAGTTGTGTTATGTTGTACTGGTGATTGAGTGAGTTCCAGAGGCCAGTCCAGATATTGTGAAACATTGTTCAGGACATTTGTGTTTCATCTGAATAAGATCTCATCAATTGCATTATCTGGTGTATCAGTTGTTTATGTTTTGATTTCTGTTCTAATTACAAGTTGATGGATTCTTTCAACCCTTCCACCGGTTGATTCTGTGAATCGGTGGAATGGTCATGTATGATAGTTTAGTTTGCATTTTAGTTTTCTGCATTTCATTGTTTGAGAGATTAGTTGGTAGCATGCTGTGAATCAACCTAGCATCCTCATGTGCTAGGGTTCAGGAAGATAAATTGTTAAGTTTTGATCTGGAGGTGATCCGGCCCGATCATCATGTTTTCTTTGTGAAATTGTGCGGTTCTGTGAGTTTGCATGCAGCTGACGGATATACAGGAGTCTGCATGTGCTTTTCCAGATGGAGTGAATCGCATCGTCATCTGCGAGTGTATCGCTATCCGGATCGGGTTGTGAAGCTGTCGAAGACTATATGTTTCAAGTGCATCAGGATGATATAAGTCAGATATATACTCAGTGTGTATATCGTCGTCAGGATCATCTTTCATGTGTACCCATCATCCGCATATCGCTATCGTATGCAGAAGTGAAAGTTCATTTTTTTGGCTAAGTACCGGAGAGGTCATCATCAGGATATTAAGAGATCACCCGGATATTCATTATCATGCTGCGGAGGATATAAGGATCTTATATCCGGATGACATCATCATCAGGTGCAGGTGACATCATCGTCATCAGGATATTGCGAATATCACCCTATGCAAGTTTATCCTGATGTCGCTAAGTGTTTTGGCATCGGCGTAAGTCATCGGCATAAAGTTTGGGTTAACATCATCAGGATGTTTCAATATGACCGGATAAGTCATATCATGATGCTGTTGTTTGAGTAGTCGGATATCGGGGTGACGTAAGCATCGAAGGAAGGGTGCTTGAAGTTGTCGTCATCAGGATATATCAGAGCAACCGGATATTTTATATCCTGCTGATGAAGATGATGCTGAATATCATGATGATGAAGTTAGAGTTTGGCGCTAAGTGAATAGTGAACATCAGGAGGATGTTTGTGCTAGTCGAATATCATGATGCTGCTGACAGGCGAAAGGCGAAAGGCGATAAGGAAGTGAACAGTAGTCAGCAGGAGGATATTTCATGCCTCTTCGAAATATGATGATGCTGATAAGCCGATAGGTATTATAACATGTTGGTTGTGTTAGTGACTCCTCCTTCCCATTTGTAGGCTCCCGTTGCGTTTACCTCTGCATCATAGTGGTATCAGAGCAAAGGAAGGATCTTCTGGAAAAGATAAGGATATAGCAGGATGTCGGATGAAGAAGGAACATCTGAGATGCCGACAAGGATGACCAACGCTGAGTTGGCAGTTCTGGTAAAGAAACAGATTGCAGAAAGCAAGGCCGTGAAGGCTCAGAATCAGGAATTGAAGGATGAGTTAGCGAAGTTGAGGAGCAGAGTAGGTTCTGGTAGAGAAGAAGATAGGGAAGAAGAGATCCCTAGTTGGAGCGAGGAGGTCGTTCCTGCAGACCAGAGACCACTGTTGAACGCCCTCAAGGCCATGGAGAGGAGAACCATGGATGTGAAACTGGATTTGCCAGTGTTTACAGGAAAGATGGAACCTGATTCAGTGATGGAGTGGATAGACTGCTTGAACAATTTCTTTGAAACAGAGGAGATACCAGAACAACAGAGGGTGAAGATAGCCCAGTCAAAAATGAAAGAAGCTGCCTTGACATGGTGGAATTTCGTCCAAGATGATAGAGTACAGGAAGGAAAGCGTAGAGTCGCTACATGGAAGAAAATGATGGCATTAGTAAAGGAAGCTTATGTCCCATTAGATTACAGTATCCAATTACACAAGAGGAAGCAAAACCTGAAGCAGAAGGAGCTAGATGTTAGCTCATATACAGAGGAGTTCATGAAACTTTGTATGAAAACAAAGGTAAAGGAAAGTGAAGAAGAGAAGGTAGCTAGATACCTTAATGGATTGAGGTTCAACATTCAGGAAGATTTAAGTCTGCATAATCCATATACAGTTCAGAAATGCTTTCAGTTGGCATTGAAGGTGGAAGAGAAGTTAAAAAGAAAACAAGAACAACACAATAGAGGAAGAGGAAGATAGCAAAGAGGTGGAAGAGGTTCTTTCAGAGGCAGAGGACATGGACATGGATATCAAGAAGAATCCAGTCATGACAATAGTAAGGGAAACAATAGTCAGAACCAGAGGGAAAAGTATAGTCAGCAAGGAAACTTCAGAGGTAGAAGACCTTTCAGAGGAAGATCCCAGGGCAGAGGATCCATCAGATGTTATAACTGCAACAAAGAAGGCCATATAGCCAGTAGATGTCCAGAAAAGGCCACAAGCTCGACAGGAGAAAGGAGAACAAATCTGATCCAAGAACCTGATAATCAAAGTATGACAGGCTCTACTTCTTTTCAGAGTGTGAATGCTCCTGATAATTATGGATACCCAGAAAGTGGAGAGTCTCTAATGATGAGAAGAACAGTGACTACCATGAAGGTACCTGACAAAGAATCCCCTCAAAGAAAGTCTCTTTTCAGGACTATTTGCAAAGCAGGAGGTAAGGCATGTAAAGTTTTGATCGATTCTGGTTCTACTGAAAATTTTGTGTCTGAAGAAATGGTGACAAAGCTGAAGCTTAGGAGATTGCCTCACCCATCCCCATATAAAGTCTCATGGCTTACCCAAGGTCAGCAGACAACTGTAGAAGAGCAGGCTTGGGTAGAATTTCAGATTGGAGCATATAAGGATAAGTTGTTGTTTGACATTACCAAGATGGATGCTTGCAATCTTTTATTTGGTAGACCATGGCAGTATGATTTGAAGGCACAACATGATGGTGTTAGAAACACCTATAAAATCACTAAAGATGGTAAGGAGATAACGTTACTACCATTAACAGAGAAGGAGGAGAAATCTAAAGGCAAAGAGGTGAAGGTAATGCTGATGGAAGGTAAACAGTTCATGAAAGAAGTAGCTACAGAAGGTGCAGTTGCATATGCCCTAATCCCATGTATGAGGGTGAATAAAGAACAGCAGCAAGAAGTCAAGGAAGAGAAGAAGCAAAGGTTCATAGACCCAGCTATCCAAGAGCTATTGGATAAGTACAAAGGTATCATCTCAGAGGGAATGCCAAGATCCCTACCACCTGTCAGGGATATCAGTCACTGCATAGACTTAATTCCAGGGTCAACACTTCCAAACAAAGCAGCCTATAAGCTAACTCCAGAACAGAATGTAGAAGTAGCCAGACAAATTGAAGAATTATTGGATTCAGGTCTGATTGGGAAAAGTTTAAGTCCATGTGTAGTACCAGCTGTACTAGCACCCAAGAAGGAAGGTACTTGGAGGCTTTGCATAGATTCCAGAGCTATTAACAAGATCACAATCAGGTATAGGTTTCCAATCCCTAGGATAGAAGATTTACTTGACTGTTTGGGAGGTGCTAAGTATTTTACTAAAATAGATTTGAAGAGTGGATATCATCAGATCAGGATTAGACCAGGAGATGAATGGAAAACAACATTCAAAACTAATGAAGGGTTATATGAGTGGAAGGTTATGCCTTTTGGTTTATCTAATGCACCTAGTACTTTTATGAGGTTGATGAATGAGGTTTTGAAAGAGTTCATTGGTAAGTTTGTCATAGTATATCTAGATGACATTCTGATTTTCAGCAACACAAAAGAAGAACATCTCAGACACATAGATTTGGTTCTTAAGAGGTTACAGGAAGAGCAGCTGATGATAAATTTAGACAAGTGTTTGTTCATGCAAGAGGAGATCACATATTTGGGTTTTGTTATTTCACAAGGAAAGTTACAAATGGATAAGGAGAAGGTAAGTGCCATATTGTCTTGGCCAACCCCAAAGACTATGAATGATGTCAGAAGTTTCCATGGGTTAGCAACCTTTTACAGGAAGTTTATAAGAGGGTTTAGTCATATTTGTGCACCCATGCTTGATACCATCAAAGGAGGACAGAAGTGCAGATTTGTTTGGACTCAAGGAGCAGATGATTCTTTTGAAACGTTGAAGAAGAAGGTGGCACAGTAGCCAGTCCTTGCACTTCCAGACTTTAACAAAATCTTTCAGGTGGAATGTGATGCCAGTCACATGGCCATTGGAGCAGTACTCAGCCAAGAAGGTAGACCTATTGCATTTTTCAGTGAGAAGCTCAATGATGCTAAAAAGAGGTATTCCTCATATGATTTGGAAATGTATGCTTTAGTCCAGTCACTCAAGAAGTGGAGGCATTACTTGATGCCAAAGGAATTCATAGTATTCACAGATAACCAGGCTCTGAGTTTCATAAACAGCCAGGAAAAGCTGAAAAACAGACACATGAAATGGGTATAAACCTTACAAGCTTTCACTTTTACATTGAAGCATAAGAAAGGAGTTAAGAATAAAGTTGCAGATGCTTTGAGCAGGAGAATTCTAACAGTCAACCAGATTCAGTTAGAAAGTGTGGGTATTGATTCACTAAAGACCATGTATGAGACTGATGCAGATTTTGGGGAGATATATCATGTATGTATTTCTTTTGGGGAGAAATATCATGCTGAATTCTCTAAATTTTTGATTCAGGATGGATTATTGTTCAAAGGTGGACAGTTATGTATTCCAAGGTGTTCTATGAGGTTAAATATCATTAAGGAGAAACATTGTGGAGCTATGGCAGGTCATTTTGGTCTAGATAAGACTCTTGATCTTGTCCGAAGACATTACTTTTGGCCTAAGTTACAATCAGATGTCAGAAAGTTTGTAGAGACATGTGTGATATGTCAGAAAGCTAAAGGCAGGTCAACTAATGCAGGTTTATATCAGCCCTTACCCATTCCTTCCAGACCATGGGAAAGCATAAGTATGGATTTTGTCTTGGGTTTACCAAGGACACGGAAAGGATTTGACAGTGTTTTTGTTGTAGTGGACAGATTCAGCAAAATGGCACATTTCTTGCCATGCAAAACCACTGCTGATGCTTCATACATTGCAGATTTATTTTTCAGGGAGATTGTCAGAATCCATGGATTGCCATTGAGTATAGTGTCAGATAGAGATGTGAAGTTTATTGGTCACTTCTGGAGAACTCTTTGGAGGAAACTTGGAACAAATTTGTCTTTTTCCTCTGCATATCATCCTCAAACGGATGGACAGACTGAAGTAGTGAACCGTTCCTTAGGGAATTTGCTTAGGTGTTTGACAAAACAACATGGAGAAAAGTGGGATAATATTCTATCTCAAGCTGGATTTTCCTATAATGATACTGTCAATAGGAGCACCGGGAAATCACCTTTTCAAATAGTTTATGGTATGCATCCAAGAGGAATTTTGGAATTGAGAGATCTACCTACAGTAGACCCTGTTAGTACAGAAGGAGAAGCTTTTGCAGAAGCCATAAAAGAGGTTCATGATCAAGTCAAGACCCAACTGCAGCAAACCACCTTGAAGTATAAGGAATATGCTGATAAAAAGAAGAAGGATGTTCAGTTTGATGTTGGAGATTTGGTATGGGTTCATTTGAAGAAGGATAGACTTCCTAAGGGAAAGTATACTAAACTTATGCAAAGAAAAGTTGGACCATGTCAGATCTTGCACAAGCATGGACAGAATGCTTATGAGATACAACTCCCACCTGATCTTGGTTTGTCCCCTATATTCAATGTATGTGATCTAACTCCATACAAGTCTTATCCAGATGTAGATCAGGAACTCCTACAGGATACAGTCAATGATGACATTCCCAAGCATGATCCTCCACAGTTGCAGAAGGTTTTGGACACCAGAGTGGTCAAACAGACCCGGAACAAATAGTACTTGGAGTATCTAGTCTCTTGGAAGGGAAAACCTAATTCTGAAGCAGTATGGATGACTGAAGAGCAGATCCAGAAACATGGTGCAGATCTTCATACTCTCATCTCAAGTGGACTTGAGATTTCTTCTTCTGGGGAGTATGGTGTAGGAGCACCCCTACAAGACAGGATATTGTCCGCATGACAGGACATTAGTCTATTTTTAGTATGTTTGACTTCATGATGTAATAAGGTCCATTGGACCAATGCATATGTATTAGATCAGCCTAGGAGAATGTGCAGGCAGTTAGAGTTCGTGATCAGGTAGTAAGAGCTGTCCTCTCCCAGCCGCTTGGAAGCTCCCAGCCGCTGGGAATCGAGTTGGTAGTACTCGTAGGATATTGTTATAAATAACTCAGATCAGTTAGGGTTTGAGATCATAATCATAGAAAGTAGAAGGAGAGTAGTAGTTGTGTTATGTTGTACTGGTGATTGAGTGAGTTCCAGAGGCCAGTCTAGATATTGTGAAACATTGTTCAGGACATATGTGTTTCATCTGAATAAGATCTCATCAATTGCATTATCTGGTGTATCAGTTGTTTATGTTTTGATTTCTGTTTTGATTACAAGTTGATGGATTCTTTCAACCCTTCCACCGGTTGATTCTGTGAATCGGTGGAATGGTCATGTATGATAGTTTAGTTTGCATTTTAGTTTTCTGCATTTCATTGTTTGAGAGATCAGTTGGTAGCATGCTGTGAATCAACCTAGCATCCTCATGTGCTAGGGTTCAGGAAGATAAATTGTTAAGTTTTGATCTGGAGGTGATCCGGCCCGATCATCATGTTTTCTTTGTGAAATTGTGCGATTCTGTGAGTTTGCATGCAGCTGACGAATATACAGGAGTCTGCATGTGCTTTTCCAGACGGAGTGAATCGCATCGTCATCTGCGAGTGTATCGCTATCCATATCGGGTTGTGAAGCTGTCGAAGACTGTATGTTTCAAGTGCATCAGGATGATATAAGTCGGATATATACTCAGTGTGTATATCGTCGTCAGGATCATCTTTCGTGTGTACCCATCATCCGCATATCGCTATCGTATGCGGAAGTGAAAGTTCATTTTTTTGGCTAAGTACCGGAGAGGTCATCATCAGGATATTAAGAGATCACCCGGATATTCATTATCATGCTGCGGAGGATATAAGGATCTTATATCCGGATGACATCATCATCAGGTGCAGGTGACGTCATCATCATCAGGATATTGCGAATATCACCCTATGCAAGTTTATCCTGCTGTCGCTAAGTGTTTTGGTATCGGCGTAAGTCATCGGCATAAAGTTTGGGTTAACATCATCAGGATGTTTCAATATGACCGGATAAGTCATATCATGATGCTGTTGTTTGAGTAGTCGAATATCGGGGTGACGTAAGCATCGAAGGAAGGGTGCTTGAAGTTGTCGTCATCAGGATATATCGGAGCAACCGGATATTTTATATCCTGCTGATGAAGATGATGTTGAATATCATGATGATGAAGGTAGAGTTTGGCACTAAGTGAACAGTGAACATCAGGAGGATGTTTGCGCTAGTCGAATATCATGATGCTGCTGACAGGCGAAAGGCGAAAGGCGATAAGGAAGTGAACAGTAGTCAGTAGGAGGATATTTCATGCCTCTTCGAAATATGATGATGCTGATAAGCCGATAGGTATTATAACATGTTGGTTGTGTTAGTGACTCCTCCTTCCCATTTGTAGGCTCCCGTTGCGTTTACCTCTGCATCAGATACACTGAGAATGCACAATCCCAAGTAAGTGTATTAGACTTGGTGATCCTTATTTTTGTCATATGTTGTACTTACAAGTGCCTTTCTACACATACATGAAAATGTATAAGCATAGACATGGCAAGCAAACTATTTCAAAAAATGCCTTAAAGAAATGTGATATCATGGATACCCGCTCTCCTGCAAGCACTTCAAGTCATGCTTGCGGTGATGCAGGGATTTCCTGCATCACCATAGGCATGACTTGAAGTGCTTGCGGGAGAGCGGGTGATGCGGGGCTTTCCCAAAAATATGGCTTTGCACAAATATATTACAGAAATTTGGCTTTCTTCTTCGTGTATCTCAAGAATTAGATACCCCTGCATCACCCGCTCTCCCGCAAGCACTTCAAGTCATGCCTGCAATTATGCGAGAAAGCCCCACATCATCACAGGCATGACTTAAAGTGCTTGCAGGAGAGTGGGTATCTATGATATCATAGGTAGGATGCTTGCAAAGGTTGTCGAATTTGGATTTATACCTACTAATTGCATTTGCTTGAAAGTTTCTAAATCCTTTTCAAAAAATCCATTTTGTGCATATCCTACAATCATTGCATTCCAAGAGATGACACCTCTTTGAGCCATTCCATCAAATAGTTCACGTGTCTTATCTATACTTCCACATTTTACATACATGTCTACCAAAGCATTTCCAACTATAATATTTGACAAAAATCCACCTTCCATTATGTTATGATGGATGTCCATACCCTGTTCCAAAGCTCCCATTTTGGCACAGGCAGGGAGGATGCTGGAAAAGGTTGTTGAATTTGGCTTTACACTTGCTAATTGCATTTGCTTGAAAGTTTCTAAAGCCTTTTCAAAAAATACATTTTGTGTATATCCTGCAATCATTACATTCCATGAGATGACATCTCTTTGAGGCATTCTCCCTAACAGTTCACATGCCTTGTCAATGCTTCCACATTTTGCATACATGTCTACCAGGGTAGTTGAAACTACATCTGACAAAATTCCTCTATCCATTACTTTTTGATGGATGTCCATACCTTGTTCCAATGCTCCCATTTTGGTGGAGACAGGAAGGATGTTAGCAAAGGTTATCGAATTTGACTTTACACCTACCAATTGCATTTGCTTGAATGTTTGTAAAGTCTTTCCAACAATCCATTTTGTGCATATCTAGAAATAATTTCTCTCCCCGCATCCTCGTGCAAACACAAAATTTCCTTCATGGGGATGCGAGGAGAGCCTACCATCTTGCACCCTCATGCCCTAGCTCCTTGCAGGGCTACGGGGGAGCCTGGACTACATAGAGATAAGTGGGTGAGGCAGCAATCATGCCAAATGAAATACCCAACAGATGTCTTCCCTAAATTTCTAAGTAGGTTCATCCTGTACGACTACATTACTTACACCTCTTTTCATTCTGCTTTCATCATTTATATTGCAATCAATCAAGAGGCTAACAATATGAACACACTACCATTCAAATCATTGTACGTACCATGAATGTTTCATTCTGCATTCTCAATCATATGAGCTCTCTCTAAGCGATTAAAAGCTCTCTCTAAGCTCTCTCTATATGCAATCCATGAGACCACATTTTTTCTCTTCTCGTATACCCGTGCACACACAAAAGTTCCTTCATAGGCATATGGGGAGAGCCTTCCATCCCATGCCCTCATGCCCTAGCTCCTTGCAAGGCTACGGGGGAGCAATCACACCAAATTAATTACCCAACAAATGTCTTCCCTAAATTTCTAAGCAGGTTCATCCTGCACTGCTACATTACTTACACCTCTATTCATTCTTCTTTCCTTCTTTATATTGAAGTCAATCAGGAGGCTCTCTCTAAGCTCTCTCTATGCAGTCCATGAGACCACATTTTTTTTTGAGACATTCTATCAAATAGTTCTTGTGCCTTGTCCATGGTTCCACATTTTGCATACATGTCTACCAGGGCAGTTGCAACTACAACATCTGACAAAAATCCTCTATCCTTCATGCTTTGATGGATGTCCATACCTTGTTCCAAACCTCCCACTTTGGCATAGGTAGGGAAGATGCTAGAAAAGGTTGTGGAGTCTGGCTTTACACCTACCAATTGCATTTGCTTGAAAGTTTCTAAAGTCATCTCAAAAATTTCAATTTATGCATATCCTGCAATCATTTTAGATGGATGTTGATTTCTATATTAGATGTGATGATATGATATGATAGTTGTTCATGATAGTGATGTGATAAGTGACATGACTAATGATGGATTGAGTGAACTTGTAATAGTCTGGAAGATGACATAGAGTGTATACCTAGGTAATAGTAGTAGTGATTAGCTATTTTCAAGGAATTTGGAAAAAATATAGTGATGTCAAAGGTAGTCAAGGCATTCAATAGAGGGGCAGTGTTCTATGTTAATGGGAGGTAGAGTACAAGTGAAAGCATGTCAAAATAGTGAGCTAGGTAGTGGCAGTCATGAGGCATTGTTATTTATAAAGGGAAAATGCATGACAGTAGGTTGACAAGTGATTGGACAATGCATTTCAAGAAGCTACAAGTTTGATTAGGATAATGCATAGCCTAGTCATAAGGCAATATTGTTGAATAACAGTCCATGATAATTGAGGCATCCTACCAAAGATTGTTGGGATAAGATGCCATTAACCTTGTAAATACCAATATTGTATTTATTCCATTTATTATTTGTAATTTGTAATTACCCATAAGGGATGTACAAGTTTCACTGACAGTGGTAAAAATTATTTGATGTCCATGGTAATTAGGGAGTTACTGCATGGTAAGTCTCAGAGTTACCGGTGGTAGTTACGGGATGTCATTTACTATGGTAAATGGTAATTGGTCAAAGTGGGGTGCACATGTGGAGGAATAATCTATTTTTAGTGTTATGACGCACGTCATAGATGCTGTAAGAGGGTGTAAGAGATTCTATGACAACTATAAGTTGTCATAAGAATCTATGACACTTATAATAGCATATGACGCATCATAAGATGTTGTAAGTAGCTATTTTTAGCCCCAAGGTATTCAAGCTTGCATGGGCACATTTTTCTAAGTGTAGGATGCATGTATGACAACATTTATGACCCCGTAAGAGCCTATTCTTGGCCATGAACGCCCAAGGTTGTATTGTTGACTCTTGACAAGTGTTATGGGCTCATAAAAAGTCATTTAATGTTATATAAACCATAGCATAGTAGATGAGAGATATATAATAGTTTATAGGTACCCAGGTTCTGTCCGAGTGAAGGTTGGAGGACAGAGGAAGTGAATGTATTTGTAATCTCCTTATGTGAAGACAATACAACTTGACCTCTTTTCTTGGTGGAGTTTTTTATTTGAAAGGGTTTTCTCCATGTTAAACACTTGTGTAATGCGCTTCATTCTGCTTCTAGTATATTTCTGTATTGTGGGTTTATGTTTTGTTACAATCTCCATTGTTAATAGCACACAGTTAAAGATTACTAAAATTTAATCTCAAATTATATTTCCATTGAAGTAGTGTTGCTTTCATTTCTAACATTTGGTATCAAAGCCTAGCCAGATTTGACTCTTGGGTGGTAGTGTGGAAGCTATAGCTGCAGTGGGAGATTTGGTTGCATTTGTTTTGCAGAACTTGTGTTGTTATTATGGCTGCATCCTCTATTGCATTAACCTCTCGATTGGACATTGAGAAGTTCAACAGAATGGGGTATTTTTGGTCATGATGTTAGTCACAAACAAACATAGAATAAAAGTACACATTAACCTTTATTCATCTTGAAAGATACAGTGAATTTAAAGAATTCATGATCCCAAGTCTCCGGTGATTAGGTCTTAATCTACTGACGTTACTCAGTGGTTAATGTGAGTTGCTATTTCCATTTTGGGGCCTTACGTGAAAATGCACCATCATCATGAAGTTCCTGCAGAAATTCTTTATAGAGAAGTCAAATTATGCAGCTATTTGATGAAAAGATGTAAAATACTTCAATCTTTGCATGATATTTTCAATTGTGCATGCTTAGTGTTCAAATATGCTAAATATTTACGATTATCTACGGGATGTCTGCATATTTTGGGTTGTTTGCTTAAGATTATCAGTTTATTCGCAGTTGTGATAGTGAGATGCTTTGAAATTGAAAGAAATTAAAAGAAATGCTTCTAATTAAGTTGAACCTTTAGCTTTTGATCCACATACATGCCCGATACTGTCATGAGGAGAAGAAATCAAACCATATGCTCACCAGGACATTCCACAGCTAGATACAGTTGATGCAAACTTCAGAGGATAACGAATGAAAACAATACATGCAACATGATGAGCACTCCAAGGGACGCAGCAAATCAAAGCATATATCCAGAATTCAGACACAGATTACTCAAGATTTACAAAGATTAGTAATCGGAATACTCTTCTCTTTCATTAAGTATGCAAAAGACATGTACATATACAGCAGCTTTGAAATAAGTCCTGAATATTTCAGCAATCAAATTTCAATTAAGTTTCGAATCCATATAACAAGGCATTCCACCACCTTTTATAGAATAAGGTGAGGAATCCGTTACAAAAGATCCACGGATCTGATTTATCAATACAAATCAACGGCAGTCACTTCATGACTTGTCAGTATTACAAAAAGGCACAAGTTGCCAGCTGGCAACTATCTATACTGCATATGCAAAATGTTCCCCTTCATGATGTATCTTCATCATGCTCTTCTCCTAATGCATGCGGGTCATCATCATGTGCATCGCTCTCTGAACTTTCGCTATCCGGATGATGACGCCGCTGCATATGGGGCTGCATGCTGCTCTGGATTTGTTCGTATGAATGCACAACTTGGTCTATTCCTCCGCCATCTTGAGTCTTTGCCTTGATGATGGCGTGTTTATGCGCTTCATATTTATCCCTGCTGTTATCCAGTTTGTTCTTTCTATCCTGTAGTGTCTCATTATAGGTCTCCATCTTGACCTTGATCCTCATCATCTTATTAATTACTTCTTCAGTCAAGTGGACTAGCTGACCATCATCTTCCACCTGGAAGTTATTACGTAGAGCCTTGAGGGCAGAATCTTCATCCTGATTCTCTATCTTCCCTTCCACCTTGCCCTCTAATGTTTCGAGCATGTCTGCTTCAATGCCCATTAAATCACGTAGCCTCATGCTGATCTCCGTCAGCTTAATATTGTATCTCTTGAGGACTCCGCATTCGAACTGTACATCTTTATACCAGATATCCACTAATAATGCAGTATTATTATCTAACACCTGCTTACTGATAAGCAGTTGTGGATTTATCTTCCTTATTTCGTCCAGCAGGCTGAGGACTCTCTCCAGCTTATAAGACCTCTTTCCGGTCTGCATCTGCAACCTGTCCACCTTGGTTTTGGAGTCACTCAATATGCTCCATCTCTTCAAAGAACCTTTCATTATTTCAATGGCATCATCCAATGTGGATGACACCCATTTTCTGATTACGGACGCCTCATGTTTCATGAGGTCCAGTTTATTTACCTCCTCTTGAGAAATGGCAGTCAATGGGACTGCAGCTTCAGCTGTGGTATTCTTAGGATTGGTTAATCCTTTAATATATGCATGCAACTGAGCAATGTGCTCTTTATGTTGCTTATTCTTCTCCTTCTCTCTTTTCACCTTCTGAATTAGAGAGTCAATGATGTCTTTTCCCTCCTGACCTTCCTGCTCTTCATTGGCAAAACCCAAATCAACTGTGCTTATCTGGAACTCATCCATAGTGATTTTGCCTTTCTCTTTCTCTACCGTAGGCACAGCAATCTGTGCGGTCCTTCTTCCTGTCGCCGGATCTCTTTTGATGGCCGAGGTCATCCTGGCCTTCCTCCTGGGTTTCATTATATCTGCGGCGAACAGGGTGGCGACGTCGAATTACTGAATCTCCAGTTCCTCCTCAATATTTACTTCTTTTGTCAACCATGGAGGTACCTGATCATGCTTCTCAGCATCATGATGCTGTTCACCTCTATCTCCCTTTTCTGTTAACAAGTGTTGTGGAGATGGTGACTTTTCTTTTTCCGGCTCTTGATGCTCGCCTTGTTGCTGTTGATCCTGAGGCACCTCCTCTTGTTGAGGAACTTCTTTTTCCGGGGAAGCATCTTCTCTGTGTGGGGAACCTGGCGGTGTACCTGTAGGTAGATCATGATGATCATGATCTTTTTCCTTCGTTTCTTCATCTGTCCCCAGTTCTTCCCTCTGTGGAGGTTGATCATCCTCCCTTTGCTTTTCTACTTCTGGTGGTATGTCGACCACCTTTGATATTATAGGATCTGCCTGAGGTGATGGCATCTGCTCCGCAGCTGTTACTTGTCCTATGCCTGCATCATCCACCTCTTGCGCCTTATCAGCAGGATCCTCTATCACTTCATTCTTCTTATCATCAGCCTTTGATTCTAGGACCTCTACTATAGCAGGTCCTGCTGATGTATCTTGTGGGCTTTGTTGGCCAGATTCAAGAACATGGCCCTCTGCTTCGGCCATCTCTATCTCCTTTGTCAGGTGGCCCTTATCAGGTGATCCTGCTGGCTATTCAGGACTTGCATCCTGCTTTTCTGTTAAGTCTACCACTGCAGGATCTGTCACCTCGGCGATCAGTGTGTCCAGCCCTATGTCCTGAGCTACCTGCTCCGGGCTCTTCTCTGGTTCTGGGCTCTTTTCTTGCTCCGCCTCTGCTTGTTTCATCTCTTCAAGCACTGTTTGAACCGTTGGAGGCTTGTGAGGAGCTACACTGATGCCAGCAGCCGCAAGTGTTTCCATTTCTTGTGCAGCTACATCCTGCACCACCTCATCATCAGACAAGTTTATTGTCTCGTCTAGTGAGACATGCTTTTCTGCTTGTGCCTGAGATGTCTCCTTCTGTTGTTCTTCTGCAAGTTCTGTTTTGAACTTGACAATGGTAGGAAGTGGAACATTATGCTGAAGTTCCTTCTGCACTTCACTACCAGCCCCTTGTACTTGTACTGGGGGATGACTTATCTCACCTCTCATGGAGGTTCTTGTTTTCTTCGGTGTGATAGGAACCAACACCTGGGGAGCTCTCCTCTTTCTTCTGATTATCAATGGAGCTTCCTCCTCTTCTTCAGGCTCTTCCTCCATGAGGATATCCTTGTCTGGTTGTCTGGATGATTGACCCACTTCTTGGGTCTCTGTGGTTCCAGCCTCTGCTGTCTTGGCTTTCCTAGGCTTGGGAGGAGAATCTGATCCTGATCCTGCTCCTGCTGCTTCCGCAGCTGTAAACATTGCCCTTTCAATTATGACCCCTTTGGGTCCCTTTTCCACCTTCTTGCCTCTTGAGGCTCTCTTGCTTGACTGCTGTGGTGGAGGAATCTTTTCTCCCTTAGTCTTCCGTTTGTCCAGCAGGAAATCATCATATTCGTCTGTGGGGATGTCCTGCCCCTTCTTCTTGTTGTCCACTGTGATGGCAACACCCTTTTTCTTCAATGCCTCTACCTGTGCATCTACCCAAGCTTGGGTCAAGTATATGGTTCTGGCAAAGAATGGGTCCAAGGACATATCCTCCTGCATGGTGAGGTCAGGGGCAGAAATGGTATCATTGTATATCTTCTTCTGTTCGTATTCATCTGCCATGATCCTGCCGTCATCACTCTTCAACTGCTGAGGGAGGGGTATGCAGTCAAATGTCCTGATCTGGTTCAGAGTCAACCTCTGATACCTCCTCCTCCTGGCCTCTGCCTCATCTTCGCAGTCAGCCCAAAAATCTTCTAGGTGCCTCTGGTGAATAGGCTTTCCTAAGATCTTCTACATTCGGCCGTAAGGATCATATGGTCTTGTTACTGGGAAGGGTAGTAGATTCATCTTGTTCAGAGTGACCATCACCTTCTTAATATGATCCGAGTCAGGGCACATATAGTTGCCGATGCTGACTGGGAACAAAATTGGTGGCAGCTTCTTGGCATCCTTATAAGTCTGTATGATGGTGGAGCCCTGCCTGATAAATTCCATTAGAACTACTGCATCAGTAGGATACCTTGGCAGCATCAGGGGATGCCCTTCAAAACCTTCTATCCTGATGTAGGAAAAGGTGGCAAATTGGATGTACCATGCCCCATGCCTGTATACTGCCTCCTGAGCTTCCATGCTCAGTCTTTTTGTTCTGTCATCTTCCATGGTCCTTACCAGATGCATAGAGAATGCATCATTGACCAGTTTGTAGTCTTTGATATAATTGGTTCTTTGCAGCTGGGGATGATGATCCCATATATAAGCTGCATTTGTGCCTGTTAGCTTCCCATCTGTGGTTAAGGCATCAAACGTACCTCTATATGCACAGGAATAAACAATGTAAGAGGTCATATAGAAGGCACAACCTGAACCTCCTAGGTTCAGCAGCTGCTCATGCAGAGCATCACTTATGATTTGGCCCCATAGTGGCTTGATGTCTGCATATAGGCACATCATTATTATGCCGTACATCTAGTCTCTGAATTCTCAAGTATCAGGCTGGCCAGTCACCCTGTTCAGTAGGGCAATCACATACTGATATTCCTCGTTAAAATCAAACTTGAACATGTGCATAGGGAGCTTGGCCGCTGCATTGTATGTGCTGTTCTCGGCCCGCCAAGCATATATGTTTTTTCTGGCCGTCTTCTTGTTGGCCTCATACTCTCTTTCAGACTTCTTCAAGTCTACACTCTTTACCTTACTGCCCATTGGCAGTCCAAATGTCTGGGATAGACCTTTGATGGATAGGTCTGCATACACTCTCCCATGCTTCACCACCTGCCTCGTCTGAGGGTTGTAATTCCAGGCGCATTCAATGACCAGCTCCGGAGACTCCATGGAATAGGGGAAGCCAGCAGTGTTCCACATGCCGGATACAAACACGGCGTCCAATACTGGACTCTTATCCTGTCCATCATTCAGCTTGGCTGACCAAGCTTCCAGGTTGGTACTCCCCTGATGGGTATCTGTAATTGCCCCAAATTTGAACAGGACCCCTCTCTGTGAAGAGAACATAGGCCGGCTGAATTCTTCCTGATTCTTGACTAAGCGTTTTTCAGCCATGGGTACCTACAATTAACAATCATTTCTTCTTACAACAGGATATGCATGTATACATATTGCAAATATCATGCCTACTGCATCAATTTCACATTACTTATTCATACAGATACATAACCAGAACTTACAGCATCATATAGAAACAACATGATGAGGGTTTCAGTTCACTTACCTGGTTATGCAGATTTCTTTCTATACCAGTATATCGTTGAGAGGCTCTTACTTCGGCTGCTGATCACCTTCGTCCTTCTGTCTGTGGGCTTGAATCACGCAACGGTAGCTATTATGCAGATATGGAGGCTGGTGCTCTGTAAAACAAGTTTAACGCAGGTAAATGTAACAATGGCGGTTGAATTACCTTTTAACCTTGCAATTAGGGTAAACTTAGGGTAACTCTGACAAGTTAGATCGCAATCTTTGATCATTCGTGCGAAAACTCAGGATCTCGCCAGACGTTTCATTGGGTTCCGGGCTCGGCGGGAATCACCTACCTAATCGGCGCGCATTTAATGGCAGTGGCGGCAAAGGAGCAGGAGGATATTCATACGACAAGATATCATGAGGGCAGGATGATATTTCACAAACATCAGGTTGAGTTTCAATATCATCCTCCCTAGTTTTGAAACTGTTATCGACAAAATTCGGGTGACAACGCACCCTTGTTTTCATTTTAGCACATCAGGAGGATATTTCGGTCCATCGGGTGATATTTCAAAATATGATGCTGACCTTTAAACTTTACTCATTCTCCTTTTAGAATATCAGGATGACGTCATCATGATATTTATTCTTTATTTTGGAAATGTCTTATGACGTCATCGTCATATTGGGTGAACATGATCATGTTTACAAAATATCCTGTCGAAATGTAAATATGATGATGATGTCATCCAGATGTTTGTTTCTTCGTTTATCATCTTCGGATGATGTCATCAAGATATTTGTTAAGGGTGATATTTTGCGTCAGGATGATATTAACGAATATCGGGTTACTTTCAAAAACATGATGCTCGCGATACAAAAGACCGCTCGACGGGGAAAACTAACTACCACTTAAAGTTGACGTCCGGATATTTGAACCTCAGGATATTATTGGGGGGGGGGGGCGTTTCAAATATGATGATGACCTTCAAACAACAAAACTGAGTTTATAACACATGACCTTCTTTTTGCGAATATCAGGTTTGACCAAGACTTTGACCGTTCATAACTCTCGCATCCTGATGAATATCAGGGTGATGTAAAAGGCAAACCTGCATGAATTTTAATGCTTTTTCAGAATATGTGGTCATATATATGAAATACGAATTTTGACAAACTGACCTCATATTGGGGCTTACCTCATCTCGACTCCTCATGATGATGAACATGACTGATTTTACCAAACCGCCAGAAAGCAAACAACACAAGCCAAAAGAAAAGTTGGGTCCCTGTTTTGCCAAGTCAAAATGGGGCGTGTTGTGTAACCACACAACAGGTATGAGTTGTGGAAGATGAAAATGGAAGATTTTTTGGAAGAAAGAAACCAATGTTTGGTCGTTCAAAAAGAGAAGAAACCTGATGATGTCTCTCAAGATGAGTGGGATAGACTGGATAAGAAGGCACAGGGAACCTTCCGGTTGTGTCTTTTGCCCTGTTGAATGTCACAAAGGAAGAGACTGCATACAAGTTGTGGAAATGGTTGGGTGAGATCTATCAAGCCAAGAGTATGGTAAATAAACTTTATTTAAAAAGAAAATTGTTTTCCATGAAAATGCGAGAAGGTGAATCAGTTGTAGAGCATTTAAATTCTTTTAATTTGTTAGTGAGTTAGCTTAATTCAATAGATGTTGAGGTTAGTGAGGAAGATAAATGTATCTTATTTCTTTGTTCTTTACTTGAGTCATGTGATAATGTTATCCTTGCTATCACTACTAACCTTACAAATCTGAAGTTGGATGCTCTTGTTTCAGTGCTACTGTCACAAGAATTGAGAAAAAGAGTTCAAATAGTTTAGGGGATGCTCTCAGTGTTAGGGGAAGGTCTAAGGAAAGAGAACCTAAAGGAGACCAGAAAGGTGCTAAGGACAAGTCCAAGGGCCGGTCTAAGACTCCTGGTAAAAAGAACAAAGTTAAGTGTTGAAACTACGGTAAAAGAGGACATGTGAAGGAGTGCAGAAATCCCAAGAAATAGTGGGAGAGTGCTTAGGATAAGTCCTCAAATGCAGGTGAAGAAATTTTACTCTCTACATGTAATCTTGTTTCTAATGATCACTAGTTGGTTGACTCAGGATGCTCATTTCATATGACCCCGCATAAGGAATGGTTCTCCTCATATGAAGAATATGATGGAGGTAATATCTACCGTGGTGACAACTCTTCATAACCGATTGTCAGGAAAGGAAAGGTATTGTTGTGTTTTAGTGATGAGAGGATTAAAACCCTCCCTGGTGTTTTGTATGTTCCCAAATTAGCTAGAAATCTGATTTCAGTTTCAAAGTTGAATGATTTGGGAATGCATGTGACATTTGACAAGCATGGTTGTAGATTAGTGAGAGGGAGCTTGGTGGTAGCAAAGGGGAAGAGATTCAGAAGCCTATTCAAGCCTGAAGCCACTATAGTTTATAATGCATCCTATGTATTTGAGGCTAATACTTGTCACATCCCCTTTTGTTTGAACAATGAAATGTTAATTATGTTGTTAGTTGAGTACAACTTCTTTCATGTGAATGTGAAAATTATTCGTTGGGAAATGTATATAATGACTTTTCTTTAAATGCAAATATTTTCTTAATTGTATGGGAAGATGGATTTTTGGAAATGATATAAATTACTGTTCATATCATGGAAATGATTTAACCTTCTGTACTTGTCGAAGTGGTTGCAGGACAAAATAGGTGGCAAGGAAAAAGAGATATCAACAAGGAGAGGGTGATTACAGGAATTGAAAAACAATAATTCAGTCAAAACCTAAGTCACCGTAGCCTTGGCCAAGGCACATGAGTATAAATATACATATATATATTTCTAGTGGTGAGAATAATTTATCTCTTTTGTTTATTAAATAAAATATTTAGTGTCTTACCTTGTGGAGCACTTGGAGTGTATGAGCTGGAATCTTCTTTGTAACTCTTTTTTCTTCTTTTCCACTCCATTGGAGTACAAGAGGGAACGCTCCTTCTTGCACTCAAACGTAGTGGAGGAGCGGTTATACTTATTCGCATCCATTGCTTCTTGGCATGCATTCACTACATTATCCTTGGAAGAAAGAAGCATTCACACATTCTATTAAGCATTACTTTTCATAAGAAAGAAGTCATTTTTAGAAAGGGAGGTATCGGGTTGAAGTGTCTCTGTCTGTGCATTGTCATAAGGGAAAAACCGCAAGTGGATTTTCATTTTAGCATTTTTCTGAGATCTTATGTCGACTCTACATTGTATCTAAGTTAATCATCAAGCAGTCGTAAGTAGTGCACTCACATTATTCTCAACATCATCTGCTGAAATTCTTATTCAGGCAAGATCATAGATCTTTATTATAATCCTATTTATCATAGATTGAAGTATATCTCTCTTTGATCATAGTTCTGTGTTTCATGATCAGTTCAGAAATCTGTATATGCATTTCACTCTTCAAGCTATTTGATTCTTCTGAAGCTTAGAAGTTTTTGATACTTAATGTGTATATATATATGATTATATATAAACTTTGTTGTTACTACTATTCACATATTATAATTGCACTGAGATACAAGACTGTGATTCCTAGATGAAAGAGTAATTTCTGCCTATATACTTCTATTATGTAATTAACTTGAAATTATAAGTTTTCAAGTGAGACATGTATGATATTCTTACAAATCTGCATTCATAGAAAAAGGAAACACCTGCATTAATAACATTGTCGAGAAAGGGTGAAGGCTGATGACATAGAAGTGTCAGATATATATTTATATATACTAGAAATCCTTGGCCAAGGTTATGATGCAGATTAAGCATCTGTCAACTATCAAGTACTAGATATACCACTGGTCAGAGTGATCTTTCTAGCTAGGAGGTACCTATAGGGAAAAGATCAATCAGGAGGTATAGGTCTTGACACCAGGCTCAGAAGCACATTGTTGTTAATTGATTCATGTTAATCACCATCGAGAAGGGTCAAATTTCTTTAATTGAAGAAGCATGGGAGACTAGTTGGTCTTGGTTGGGTGGTAAAATCTCTTGTTGATATTTCTTTTTCAAAAAATCTAGAAGAGGATCTACAAACAAAATTAGCAGGAAGCTATTCAAGTTGTACTTCTCTTAATCACTCTTATTATTTGAATTTCATTAAAAAAAGTTAGTTAAATTATTATTGGTTACATGTATTCTGTTAGAAAATATTATTTCAGCTGAAAATGAAAGTTGCAACTTGAATTTTAATGCATTCGGTATTACTTGCATGGATAGTTAGTTAACCTTTCTACTGAAATTCTGTTAATGGATAATTTTCTATTCTGTTAAATTAAAGATGGTGTTACAATACTAAAAATGAATGTATGTTGTGGCACCATAGATTAGGCCACACAAGTAATAATGTACTGAAAACTATCAAGAATAAAGAATTGTTGGATGGTTTCTCTTATTCTCATGAGCACTTTGATTTTTGTGAGCATTTTGTGTTTGGTAAACAAAATAGAAAATCATTTCCTTCAGGAAGAAATAGAGCAAAAGAGAAGTTAGAAATTATTCATATGGATGTGATTGGACCTGTGGATAATGAATCTATCAGAAAATCTCATTATTTTGTAACCTTCATTGATGATGTATCCAGATTTCCATGGATTTATTTTATGAAGCATAAATCTAAAGTTTTCACTAAGTTTAAGGAATTCAAAGTCTTAGTAGAGAACCAATCAAGTTTAAAGATAAAAATATTAAGATCTGACAATGGAGGGGAATATTGCTCTAAGGAATTTGATGAGTTTTGCAAGCATGCAGGTATATTAAGACAAAAGACAACTCAGTATAAACCTCAACAGAATGGTGTTGCAGAAAGGATGAACTAAAAAATTATGGAAAGGGCCAAAAGTATGCTTAGTGATGCACAGTTGGATAAGTGTTTCTGGGTAGAGGCTATGTGTACTGCTTGCTACTTGATAAATAGATCTCCTTGTAAGGCTCTTGTTTCAACACCTTATGAAGTGTGGACAGGTAAGAAACATTCTATTTCACATTTAAGGGTTTTTGGCTATGAGGCTTTTGTTCATGTGCCTAAGGAAAAGCAATCTAAGTTAGATCCAAAGGATGAAAAGTGTACATTCATTGGATATGGTGATAATGTGAAAGGTTATAAGCTTTGGAATCTACTAACCTACAAGATTATCTTTTCTAAAGATGTTATTTTTAGGGAACTTAGAGCTATTTCTAAACCTGAGCAGCCAAAAGAAAATGATGAAAAGGTAAAGAAGGTGCACTTTGATTTAGAGTAGCAAGATGCACCTCAGGAAGAACATAATGATGGATTGGGGGGTGAAAAAGAAGAAGAAGATTCGAGTAGTTCTAATGAAGATGAGTCTGTTGTTATAGAAGAAGCTATTACAGATTATCATGTAGAAGAATGAGTAGAGTCTCTTACTCCACCCTTGAGGAGATCCAAAAGACAATGGAATCTAGTTGACAGGTATAGCCCACCAGATTTCCATTGTGTATATGCTTTGTTGAGTACTAACGATGAACCTAGGTCCTATAAGCTATTTCTACAGATGATAGTGATTCTTGGCAGTTAGCCATGCAGAGGAGATGATGCCTTTAGACTCTTGTAACACCTGGGATCTTGTTCATTTGCCCAAAGGAAGAAAGGCCATAGGATGTAAGTGGGTCTTCAAGAAATTTTTTGGAGCAAATGGGTCATTGGAGAAGTACAAGGCTAGACTGGTAGCCAAGGGCTACTCCTAGAGAAAGGTAGTTGATTTTGGTGAGATATTCTCTCTTGTTGCTAAATTGACTTCTATTAGATTTCTCTTATCCATTGCTATAGCTTATGATTTGGAGATTGAGCAAATGGATGTTAAGACTGCATTCTTGTATGGAGATCTTGAAGAAGAAATTTATATTCAACAACCTACAGGTTTTGAGGTAAAAGGAAAAGAACATTGGGTTTACAGGTTAAAGAGGTCTCTTTATGGTCTAACATAGTCCCCCAGAATGTGGTATCAAAGCTTTGACTCATTTGTTTTGAAATTGGGTTTTGTTAGAAGTGAGAAGGATCACTGTGTTTACATTCATTGTGTTGATGATTCTATATTGGTTATTGCTTTGTATGTTGATGACGTGTTATTTTTCAGCAATACTAAGGGTATGATCAGTGAGCTTAAAGCCCAACTTTCAAGTGCATTTGAGATGAAGGATCTTGGTACTACAAGGTATATTTTGGGAATGGAGATCAGGAGGGACAGAGTTAACAGAAAGAAGTTGGTTGTCACAAAGTAAGTATGTGAATACTATTTTGCAGAGGTTTAGTTTGCAGGATTATAACCCAGTTAGAGTTCCTTTACCCATTGGTACTAAGATTTCATTAGATATGTGTCCAAAGGTTGAGGATGATCTTGAGGATATGTCTAATGTGCCATATGCTAGTGCTATAGGGAGTTTGAAGTATTTAACGGTTTGCACTAGACCAGATATTGCCCAAGCAGTGGGAGTTTTGAGCAGATTTATGTCTAACCTTGGTAGACAACATTGGAACTATGTGAAGAAGGTGTTTAAATATCTTGCAGGTACTCTTGATTATTGTTTGGTTTATTTTGGTACTAATAGTGCTAACAAATCTTTGGACATACAAGGTTTTGTTGATGTAGATTTGGCAAGTGACTTAGACAGTCAAAGGTCCACTAGTGGCTATGTGTTTACTCCATTTGGAGGAGTAGTGAGTTGGATGAGTAAGAGGCAGCCCACAGTTGCTTTGTCCACCACAGAAGCAGAGTATATGGCTGCTACTCATGTCTCTAAGGAGGCAGTTTGGTTGAGGAGACTGTGTACAGGTATTGGATTTGATTGTAGGATCATTTAGATTGGTTGTGATAGCCAAAGTGCTATCTATTTGGCCAAGAATCCCATGTATCATGCTTGGACTAAGCATGTTGATGTTTAGTATCACTTTGTTCGACAGTTGGTTGCAAATGGAGAGATTGAGCTAAAGAAGATAGACAATCAAGAGAATGTTGCAGATTTATTAACCAAACCTATGAGCACAGAGAAGTTTGTATGGTGCAGAGAGGCCATGGGCCTTGTTTCTAATGCCTGATTATTTTCATTTGATTTCCTATGGGTTGATTTACAATGTATAATGTCAAGTGGGAGAATGTTGGGATAAGGTGCCATTAACCTTGTAAATCCCAATATTGTATTTATTCCATTTATTATTTGTAATTTGTAATTACCCATAAGGGATGTACAAGTTTCACCAATAGTGGTAAAAATTATTTACTATCCATGGTAATTATGGAGTTACTGCATGGTAAGTCTTAGAGTTACCAGCAGTAGTTACGGGATGTCATTTACTATGGTAAATGGTAATTAGTCAAAGTGGGGTGCACATGTGGAGGAATAATCTATTTTTAGTGTTATGATGCATGTCATAGATGCTTTAAGAGGGTGTAAGAGATTCTATGACAATTGTAAGTTGTCATAAGAATCTATGACACTTATAATAGCATATGACGTGTCATAAGATGTTGTAAGTGGCTATTTTTAGTCCCAAGGCATTCAAGCTTGCATGGGCACATTTTTCCAAGTGTAGGATGCATGTATGATAGCATTTATGACCCTGTAAGAGCCTATTCTTGGCCATGGATGCCCAAGGTTGTATTGTTGACTCTTGACAAGTGTTATGGGCTTGTAAGAAGTCATTTGATGTCTTGAAGTTGTGTAAATTCTATATAAACCATAGCATAGTAGATGAGAGATATATAACTGTTTACAGGTACCCAGGTTCTGCTAGAGTGAAGGTTGGAGGATAGAGGAAGTGAATGTATTTGTAATATCCTTTTGTGAAGATAATACAACTTGACCTCTTTTTCTTGGTGGAGTTTTTTACCCAAAAGGGTTTTCTCCACATTAAACACTTGTGTTATGTGCTTCATTTTGCTTCTGGTATATTTCTATATTGTGGGTTTATGTTTTGTTACAATCTCCATTGTTAATAGAACACAGTTAAAGATTGCTAAAATTTAATCTCGAATCAGATTTCCATTGAAGTAGTGTTGCTTTCATTTCTAACAAAAATGACAGTCATCAGAGGCATAATCATCAGAGATAAGGACAATTTATTGCTACAAGTAACAATTCACAGTGGCAGCTTATAAACTAGAGCAAGTTGGTTGCATGAGACATGATCTCTATAGAGATGAAAGTGTGATCTTGAACTATGACAGTGAGCTTCAATATGGGACAGTCATGGATTTGTGAAGAAGACATCTATGAATGTGTTTGTGCTTTTGGGTAAGTGTAGAAAGATGAGGGACCAAAATGGGGTCTTAAGTTGCCACTTTTTTTCTAAAATCAGGAAACATTGATATTTGATGAGAAATTGAAGATAGCTACACTCAAAATTTGAAGATGGAACAAAAACAAGAGTTGTAGTGCTCTGAATCTAGTTTCTAAACTACTATTTTTTTCTAAAAATGGTTGAGATTAAGGGGTTCAAAAAGGGGGATCACACACATTGGTCCTATTTTTCTCAAAAAAACATAACACAACATCTGGTGTACTCCCCCTAAAATGTTAACTCTTTTTTATTATTTCAATAATCACTCTAGTGAGAAATTAGCTAACACCATGTAGTTTATCCCTAACTTTTTCTGATAAATTTTTAATGAATAATTGATTTTTAGTAATTTTTAAAGTGGAAACATCTTGAAAAATAGAAATTTGAGCATGCTCCCCCCTAAAATGTTTGAAAACTAATCGAAAATCAATTTTTTTTTAATTTGTGTAGAATGGAGTCTAGTTTCTAAAAATATAACTTATTTCAAATTTTGATGAACGGTTAATAAAAAGTCAAAAATACTAGACACTGGTTTTTGACAAAAAATGAACACACTAACAAAATAAATTCAAGATGAAACACTAAATGTACTTAGAATGTGAAAAAAATTATATGGTTAGATAGCTAATAGAGAGATTAAGATTATGGTGGTATTTTTTGAGTTTTCATTGAAAAAAATGCCATCCTGATGGGGACCACGCTCCAAATTTTGCTAAAAACTGATAAAAACATGTCAAAGAACCTTGAGCATAACGTGAGTGCATTATAACGCACTCACATTATGTGAAATCAATAACATGAATGCATTTTAACATGGTCACGTTATGTGATTTCACATAACGTGAGCACGTTATAACGCACTCGCATTATGATGAGCATAACTGGTAATACACATGCCAATTGTATTTGCTTGAAAGTTTCTAAAGCCTTTTCAACAAGTCCATTTTTTTGCATATCTTGCAATCATTGCATTCCATTATAGAACATCTCTTTGAGGTGTTACATCATACAATTGACATGCCTTGTCTATGCTTCCACACTTTACATACATGTCTACAAGGGCAGTTGCACTTCCTATCGTCTCTCTCACTCTTTACTTCCCTCCCCTCTCCACATCCTACCTTTTCTCTGAGTCTTTACTTCCCTCCCCTCTCTACCTCCTACCTTCTCTATCTCTTCTTCCCTCCCCTATCTACCTTCTATCCTGTCTCTCACTCTCTACTTCCCTCCCCTATCTATCTCCTACCTTCTTTCTAAGTCTTTGCTTCCCTCGCCTCTCTACCTCCTACCTTCTCTCTCACTCTCTTCTCCCCCCTCCCTCTCTACCTCTTACCCTTTCTCTCACTTTCTACTTCCCTCCCCTGTCTACCTCCTACCCTCTCTCTCAGTCTCTACTTCCCTCCTCTATCTACCTCCTACCCTCTCTCTCTTCTTCCTTCCCCTATCTACCTCCTACGGTCCTCTCCCACTCTGTACTTCCCTCCTATCTCTACCTCCTATCCTCTCTCTCACCCTCTACTTCCCTCCCCTCTCTACCTCTCATCATCATTCTTCCCATCCAATGAAATTTCATAAATTATCTTGTTTCTATTTCATCATCCCAGTTTATATCCTCATCCCTCTTTGTATGTCCTAGTTTTCTTGTTTCCATATTGTTTGTCAACATGTGAGAGGAGAGGGAGGAAGAGGGAGAGAGGATAGAGATGGCTGGGAGAGAAAGGGAGGAGAGAGAGAGTCCTAGTTTTCTTGTTTTGGAGAGAGGGAGAGAGAGGGTTGGTTAGGTTTATGAGTTTAGGGTTGCTTAAGTTTAAGGTTTAGTGGAATTATTTCAGGTTTAGGGGTTTAGAGTTGCTTGGGTTTATGGTTTAGGGGTTAGATTTTAGGGGTATTATTTAGGGTTTAGGGGTTTTGTGAGAGAGAGAGGTTTAGGGTTGCTCAGGTTAGGGGCATATTTAGGGTTTATGAGTTTAGGGTTGCTCAAACCTTTAGGGATAAATTATTTAGGGTTTATGAGTTTCTAGTGTTACTCAAGTTTAGGGTGTAGGGTTAGGGCTAAAGGGGAATTATTTTATAATTTCCTTCCAATCCTTGTAATACTAACACATTAGTCCACCCATCTCCTAATCTATCAATCCCTATCATCCATCCACCATATAACTCACTATCTAATCCACCATCCAACATTCTAAGCTCTAATCCATCAACCCATGAATGCTTGAAAATTTTTCTCCAAAGAGTCTTTACAATATCCAAAAATAAAAGAAAAGATATGGAGCCATCCAAATCCATTGATCCAATTCCATCCCCCTCTAACACTCCCAATCCTAATCCATCTAGGCCTCCTATATCCATTCACTCGATCCTAATCCTAACCCCACAACATCTTCCATCCTTATCCATCAACTATATGCATATCCTAGTCCATTAACCCATGAAGCCATGAAGGATGTGACCCAAGGACTATTAGCAAGGAATATAAGAACATCATGTACTCAAATTCTTATCCTTTAGCCTAATAAAGAACCTCATAATAACATGCATACCACTCCAACACCATCATCCACACCTATGTCTATCCATTTCATTGAAGAGTCTCCTCCCATAAGTCCAAATCAAACCCCATCATGTAACCATGTTGTCAAACATCCAAAGATTATTGATCCTGGATCCAAGAACCCATCATATCCATCTAAGAAACCCAATAGCTATACATTAAGAGCCTAGTCCAAAGAACGTGGAAACACCAACCACCCATCCTAATCTAAATCCAAACATCCCATTTAATCCCATCTCAATTCCCTTGCCATCTCATGCTCAACCCCTCTGTACATCGATCCCATCATTAATCCTCCAACATCTCCTAGTGAACCCCCATCACCACCTATTACTCCCTAATGCAATGAATATCAATGCATCCCCACTTACCCTATCCATATCTAATATTGCACTATCCATGCTTATTTTCCCTATGATCAAGATATTATCTATGATCAAGATCTTATCCATGAGCAAGTAAGTTCCCACATCACTCCTATCTGTCATCCCATTAGCCCTATCCATCATCCCATGCTAGTCCTATTCATTATCCATCAATATCCCATGATGAGACACTTCATCCCCAAGAAAACATAGAAACTTGGTTTACATGAGTTTAGGGTTGCTTAAGTAAATAGGGTTTAGGGAACACCTTTAGGGTTAGGGTTTAGGGGAATTATTTAGGCTTTAGGGGTTTAGGGATGCCCGAGTTTAGGGTTTGGGGTTTAGGGGTTAGGGGTTAGGGGTTTAGGGTTACTTGAGTTTAGGGGTTAGAGTTTAGGGTTTAGAGTTTAGGGTTTAGAAAGAGATAGACTGAGGGGACCAACAGAGATTGGGAGAGATAGGGAGATAGAGGTTTAGGGTTGCTTCCAGGTTTTATGGTTTAGAGGTTAGGGGTTTAGGGTTGCTCATTTTTAGGGTTTACGAGTTAGGGGTTAGGGTTTAGGGGCATTAATTAGGGTTTAGGGTTTATGATTTAGGGGTTAGGGATTAAGGTTTAGAGGTTTAGGTTTATAGTTTAGGTAGAGAGGAGAATAGGGAGATATAGAGGAGACCAAGCCTAGGAGATCTCTGTCTCTCTCTATCCCCTCTCTCTAACTCTACCTTTCTATCTCTCCCTCCCTCACTATTTGAGGTTTACATGAGTTTAGAGTTGCTCAAGTAAATAGGGTTTAGAGTTTAGGGGAAATATTTAGGCTTTAGGGGTTTAGGGATGCTTGAGTTTAGGGTTTAGGGTTTAGAGAGAGATAGAGCAAGGGGACTAATAGAGATTGGGAGAGATAGGGAGATAGAGGTTAGGGTTGCTTCTAGGTTTTATGGTTTAGGGGTTTAGGGTTGCTCATTTTTAGGGGTTAGGGATTAGGGTTTACGAGTATCATTTAGGCTTTAGGATTTATGGTTAATGTGTTAGGGTTAAGGTTTAGAAGTTTAGGTTTATGGTTTAGGTAGAGAGGAGATTAGGGATTCCTATCTCTATCTCTCTAGACATATGGATCCCTATCTCTTAATCTATCCCTCACTACATCTCTCTCCTCATCTCTATATCTCTCCCCATCCCTCTACCTCTTGAAATCTCTCTCCCTATGTCTCTAGACATCTCTCCATCTCTTTCCCTATCTCTATCTATCTACATAACCCTATCTCTTAATATATCTCTCTCTACCTCTCTCTCGGTATTTCCCTATCTATCTACCCTTGCTAGAACTATCTATCTATATCTCCCCTCTCTATATATATATGTATCTCTATCTTTCTCCCTCTATAGACCCGTATGTCTATCTCAATCCCCATCTCTCCCTCTCCCCATCTCTATCTCCACCTATCCCTCTCTATCTCTCTATTTGCCCCTCTTTCTATATTTTTTCCTTTCTCTAACTCTATCTCTATCTCTCCATCTCTTTCTAGATGTCTCTAGGCTCTCTCCCTATCCATGTACATGTCTGTCTCTATCTCTCCCGTTAAAATTAAGGAACACTGAGAAGGGGGGTGAATCAGTGTTCTGCAAAAACTTATTATTATGTTCCTTTATTAATTTACCACATACATTCAAGAGAAAGAAGCATGAACTTAAGAAGAACAACAACAAGATCATCACACACGAACACCAGGATTTTTACATGGAAACTTGGTTAAGGGAAAAACCATGGTGGGGGTTAACCCATAAGATTTTATACTCTGTTAAAAGTATTACAAATGGGAAGGCACATGCCTTCAGGCACACTACCTAGAGCTCACTACTCAAAGGAGGATCACTTCCTACAAGATCAATTACAAAGAGTTCACTGAAAAACTTGAACTAAAGAATAGCATCTAACAATGCAAGATTACAGTTCTGGTTAGGCTCAATATACTGACTTCACACACTTCATCTCTTACTACCCTGTTTCACTGTTCTACCATGATCTAAAGCTTAGATCTCTTTGCTTTGCACTTGATATTGCCACACTTCACACCTATCTCCTCATATTCACTTATCCCTCACTCAAAATGCTCAAACCCATCGATCATATATATTCGCAACATGAAATTTCATCAACTGCAGTCAGCCTAAAGAAAACTTAGAAACTTTTTCAAGATCACTGTTCTGTCGGCTGAATTCATGCACAAATATCAATGCAGACCAAATCCTAAGTATTCAAGTCACCACACATGTCGGATAATACCATTGGATCTCATTAATTACTCAACCAACCACTTCTCTTAATCCGCACAAGGATCAAACACCAAGTCAGTTTGTTCTTCATCAGACTAAGCTGTCTAACCAAAACATGATACTTAGATGCTTGCAACCTTCAATCCCTTCATCACTAGAGGCTAAAACTTTGGATTTAGGTAGCCTTGACATCCCTACACATTCCCTTAGATCTGCAGCACAATATGATTACCTGTGGAGAAATGCAAACCAAAATGTTGAACCCTATCATATGCTCAGTTCCTGTGTATCTAGACTTAGACAAATCTGTAATCTGACTTCCGGTATGATCAAATGATATAATGCAGATGTGTAAGATAGATCCAGTTTCCATCAATGATAACATATGACATGCCTAGTAGTGTCTCTTGCCAACAATCTCCCCCTTTGGCATTGATGGCAACACTTAGTGAAAAATGACTAAGTGTTAGAACAACTCCCCCTTACTATGTACACTTGTGATTTCCAATGCTCCCTCTTTGATGAATTCCTCATTTTTCACTACTTTCCACTCCTCCTTTGACATCAATGGCAAACTCTGAGATCGGCATACCAAAATTCATGCAAAAACTCTATGTACATGGGTGTATATATACAAACAATCCTTATGTCTTGTCTACATGAACTTAAACACATCACCAAAAATGTTTTTCAACAGTGCCAATTCAGTGTCCCAACTTTTCTTCATGCTATCCAAAACTGAAATATGACCATTGAATAAAAATACTTGTGGCTCTGCCTTCTATAGATCAGTGGGATCACTTGTCAGAGCAACAACTTGAGCTTCTGTTAATGCATTGAACATTGTTTCTAACTTAGGGGAAATCAGTCCCTAGAGTTGACACATCCTTGCCACAATGTTTTCTTTTTCTTTCACCAATTTCTTTATTTCATTAATCAAGCTAATTACTTGACATTCTTGACCACCGCAGATACTATCAAAGGATCAAAGGATTGAGATACATTTGACAATTTTTTCTCAGACTCTTTTATTTTCTTTTCAATATCCTCTACAACTTTTGGCCAAGATAAACAAAATTTGTACACATCTCCTCCTTCAGTGAGGGCATTTTGAATACTCTTTACACTAGAATTCAACACAATTCTCTCATTGTTAATCATTCCTTTCAGTTCACTAAATATTTTATCATTAAATTCATTCTGGACTTTGACTTCCACTAACTTTTCAAAAGACTCAAAGTGAGTACTTATAGAATTTACTAAGCTCATTAGCTGACCGAAAGGAGAATCGGATGAATCCTTATGAAAAGTTGGCACAATCTTTTCCAAGATGTCAAAATCAAGACCAAGAAACTCACTGTCCTTAATGTGATATTTTAGGATTTGCTTTCTTGCCTGTTGTGATGTTCACAACACGCCCCATTTTGGCTCCTTAGCAAAATGAGGACCCCTGCTGTTGCTTTGCCTTTTTGCTTTTGCTTGTTTTGTTCTGCTTGGTGGTAAGGGAAAAAAGGAGTCAAATTTGCAAACCTCGTTGAAAATAGAGAAAATTGCATTTTCAGTACCATTGCATAATATGGTTGGATTCCTTGTGAAAAATGAGCCAGGGTTGCTTTTTGAACCGTCTTAAAATTCATCATATTTTGCAAGTTATGATCACTTAGGTAAAATGTACTATCAGGTTTTCCATGATAAACGGTCAGTTGTTTGCCTTTTTTTGTTGGCATTCGTTTTAAATTTTGAAAAAATTCATACTTAGTGGTTCCGGGTCGTGGGCAATTTTGTCTGGGTTCCACTCTATATGTTACATTTGATTGTTTTGTAGAAAATACATCGGCACACTTTGATCGCCATTATTCATTCATTGGCAGTGTTTTTACAACGTTGAACCTTTTTTCTTTTTTGGTTCTGTTGGTTTTTCTTCTGAATCAGCATTAGGGTTTGCCAGTTCTAATGCACAGGCAGATTCAGCCAACTGAATACAGGAGGTTGCGTGAGCTCCTCCCCTTCACTTCTGGTTCTGCCGCACCAAGGGGGGTTTCCCTATTTGATAAAAGTATAACCTTGACTGGCTCAATGACAGAAGGATTTAACTTGACAGCAACATGCAGAATACTCTCATGTATGGACCAAGATTTGTGTAACAAATCACAAGGTTGGCAACATTCTTGGACATAATGTCTGGTTAGGTATGAGAGCATGCAAGGGTTTCCTACTCCTAATCCTACAACTAACAGATGGAAGGAAGAAATGGTTTGATTTGAATTTTGGATGCAAAGCTGGACATGGTGTATAACCTCAACACAGAGCTAGATTGGTGCCTATCCAGGGCTTGGAGTCGGTAGACATACACCTGTGAATGATCAGCATGAATAGCTAAAACTGGATTTCAGGGGGATACACATGATATCTGCCTTACAGATATCTCCCAATACAGAGTGTTAAGCTGTCTATACTTATGGCATCCCTATTGCAGTAAGAAAGATACATGCAAAACTGGAGACAGAATCAGCATAACACATGCAAACATAGCATTATTCATATAAGATTAACCATGAAATCAGTGGACTCATGCCAAATCATACAACAGGAGATACATAAACTCACAAGTTTAGCTGTACAGAGCAACCAAAACGAACTGTATTGTGTTACAGAGCCAAAATGTTCAACTTTCAACAACCTTCAAATGAGCAACACAACCCTACTTATACAGCAAGGAGGTGCTCAGCCTTAACTACATAGTTGACCAAAAATCCCGCCAGATACACAGTATCAAAAAAAATGGCGCTCAGACATTCAATGCAGCAGGTGGGAGAGGAGACAGGAAGAAATCTCGAGCCTTGCGCCGCCGCCTAGGGATCCAGATCTTCAATCGGGTACTAGATCCGTCCATGCCATTGCCCATACCTCTGCAACAATCACCATTAATGGCGCACCAACCTGCGGCCTTGGGAAATGCAGAATACTGTGCATCACAAACCTTTCCCGCCAAGATACATCGTCATGATATTTGAAAATATGCAGGGTCGAATTATCCCACATGCACCCCGCGGCAACCTCCTTAACACTTTATATACTAGGTCGTGAGCATATATGATGTCGGTGCTTTTGCTCCCGACGACACTAGTATAAACCTTCATCATCATCCTCCAGCAGCATGATATCCTGTTGCTTGAAATATCACCCTGACGTCAACATCATCATCGCAATATAACCTACATGATAATCGCCTTCATCGGCACAACCTGATCCACCGGAGGAAGATCCTCCTGCTTAGCCGATACCAAATGTCTAGCCGATGAACATCCAGATGACGTCACCGTCATATCCTGCTGACGTCATCAGCATATCTGCCTATCGCGCACCTCCTCATATCCAGATGATGTCATCGTCATGTTTGCAAATATCAGGGGATCTCCACAAGATGATCAGTGTTAGAAATATGACCCCCCGGACCTTGATGACGTCACCATACATCGGCATCAGGATGATATTCGGAAGATAACCGGATATTTGGAAATATCATCCTGATGCACACATATCATGCTGCACTGTAGCTCCACTATAAGATCGGGGTGATATATGAATATGTGACTGATATTTGAAATGATCACCCCCATTGGATAATGCATGAAGCCGACAGGCGGATATCTCCCTTCGGAAATATCATGATGCAGACAGGTAGAAAAATGGATATCACCCTGACATAAGAATGATGTCAGTATCATCAGGGTGATAAAACAACAAACATGAAGTGATAAAACAACATCAGGATGATCTTGACTAAGATCACCCGATGTTCAAATATGATGACCCCGATGAAGATCGGATCATACTTAGGACTTTGCAGCAACATCATCAGGATGATCTTAAGTAAGATCACCCGATGTTAAAATATCACCCCAGTGAAAGATCATGCTGACAGAAAATATGATGACCCTCGTAAGCAACATCAGGGTGATGTCTGGAAACATGATGATGATGACCTCCTCCGAAGAAAATATGATGCTGATGTTAAAACATGCTGAGGAGGCCCAAAGACTTAGAACTTTTTTTTGGATTTTTAGGGAAGGTGCCTGCATGAAAATTGCTCAGAAACTGATGGGGAAATCAGGCACCAACAGTGGCTCTGTCTGGGGACACATGCCTCTTGTAGGCATGGCGAGAACCACAGAACTCTGGGATGTAGACCAGTCCCTTATCCATTGGGCACAGAGTCAAACTTGCACCAATCTGCATCACCAAACACACTTGATGGCCTAAGGCCACCAAGAAAAGAAAAACCTGTATCTCCCTTTGTCAAACACTTTGTTTTCATCTGCATACACTGGGTCAAGCTTGGAGATACTACAGAGATCCACCGACAAACAAATCTTGTCATCTGCATATTCAACCCTCTGATTTGGTTTGTCATTATCACCCCTATGCAGACAACCCTCGGCATCATGTGCCATGTGGGTGTAGAATTTATCAAGCAATGCATACTCAAATGGTATAGAACACATGTTATCATCTGTATCATCATCATGCATTGCAACATGATCTCCTAGCTGGACTGAAAATAGGAAACACTCAAAGTCCACCACACAGCTAGGAAGATCAGAGCTCATTGTATATGCTGGCACATCAAAAGAAAAGCTTTCAAAATCACAATTGTGTACATCATGTACACAACCAATAGTAGCACCAAGCTGGAAAAGATCAGGCTCTGGCACCTCTTTACAATCAGGCACATTTTCACAGTAACTTACCTGATGTATGTGGGTTTCTCTTTCATCAGGATGAGAAACAGAATCCAAGTCAAAAACCATGTCAAGATCCTCACCATACTCATATAGATCCGCATCACCATATGTGTCATAGATGGGTGACCCAGGTGCATCAGTTTCATCATAGTATGCCATTTGTTCATGGGCAACAGAGCATGCATCTTCATCACCAATGGATTCCTTTTGTGGAGGAGTATCAGCCTGTGTGTCATAAGCAAAACAACCATCAAATGAAAAACAATCATGCTCTATACTAGTACTTGTTTCAATCCCTAACTGCTCTTCATGATCCTCATGTGTTTGAAAGGAAGGCAATGGGTCACACATGGGACTGCTTCTCTGTTTGCTTACATCTTCTCTGTCTTGAGTACAATACTCACAATTGTCTCCACAGGTCCATTCCAAAAATTGCTCACTGTTGTCCACAACCTCATTGTTGTTTTCATGGTCAGCTGCCTCATCATTGCAATGGGAGTCCTCATTAGTCCTTTCACTGGCATCCTCAATATCTACTTTTTCATTTTCACATGATGCCTTAATTACTTGGTCATTTGCAGCTTCACAACCATTTCTCACACCAAGGCCTGGGGACAAGGATTTCAGCAGGTGCACATTTCTGATTTTTTCTATCTTTTCTATGAACTTGTATGCCATCTGCATACTTGTCACCTTGAAATCCCTCAGTATTGCACTAAAGCCCTCCTCAAAAGCTTCAAAGAATATGCCAACACAGGCTGAAATATCAGGTCTGAAGACTTCTGGGATCTGTGAAAGGGCTACTGCAAACCTATGACTGAAATCAACACATGGCTCTTCATCTTGTTTTCTGATGTTCATCAATTCTGCAACAAGATCAGCAGGTTCTCTTGCAAATTCTTCTTTGAAACAGTCAGCAAGCTCATTCCAACAGGCAAAAAATCTCTTTGGAAGGCTCAAATACCAGTCTTTTGCTTTTGCATCAAAGGACCTAACAAAAAACCTCATCCACATATCCTCATCTCTGAATGAATGCTTTCCCATGAACTCATGAAAATTTTGGATATGTGCATTCCCATCACATACACTGTGACCACTAAATCTAGGCATCTGACGATATATCCTAGTAGGCATAGTTTCTACTTTATAATCAACCCATGACAAATCCAGTTGGTCATACAAAGGATCAAAAGGGCTGAGAAGAGGTTTAGCCTTCTGACTGGCAGACACAACAGGGTTACTGCTTTTTAACTGGGCCTGCTCAGCCTCTAAGAATATCAACCTATTTCTTATCTCTTCTATTCTTTTATTCAACATTTCACCGCTGAGTATGGGATAATTCATACTTGGATTCATAAAAATCTTACTCTTAGACATCCTTTGTCTGCCTAAGACCTAAGGCTTCCCCTGGCATCTAACTTATGCAGTAAAACAACAAATATAAAGGGGAAGGAACAAGGTACCTTTTCTCATACAGATGCAGAAATATGAACAACACATTCTTGTCACGTCACATACATCCATCTTTCATGTGCATTTAGATCTTTTGCAGAGTCACCACCTCTCCAGAGAGGACAAAATTTTCAATAGCTGAAAGCTACTTTTCCAGGTTCATTCCACCAGCAGAGCATCATTTTGTTAGTGACTCGGATGGGTCACAAGATATTACCCTTTCTCAAATTTCTTCCCCAACAGAGTCGCCATTTGTTGGTGACTTGGATGGGTCACAAATATATTTCACCAGGGAGAACAAAAATAACAATTTTCAAATCACCATACCCAGTAGAGTCGCCATTTTGTTGGTTTTTCTTCTGAATCAACATTAGGGTTTGCCAGTTCTAATGCACAGGCAGATTCAGCCAACTGAATACAGGAGGTTGCGTGAGCTCCTCCCCTTCACTTCTAGTTCTGCAGCACCAAGGGGGGTTTCCCTATTTGATAAAAGTATAACCTTGACTGGCTCAATGACAGAAGGATTTAACTTGACAGCAACAGGCAGAATACTCTCATGTATGGACCAAGATTTGTGTAACAAATCACAAGGTTGGCAACATTCTTGGACATAATGTCTAGTTAGGTATGAGAGCATGCAAGGGTTTCCTACTCCTAATCCTACAACTAACAGATGGAAGGAAGAAATGGTTTGATTTGAATTTTGGATGCAAAGCTGGACATGGTGTATAACCTCAACACAGAGCTAGATTGGTGCCTATCCAGGGCTTGGAGTCGGTAGACATACACCTGTGAATGATCAGCATGAATAGCTAAAACTGGATTTCAGGGGGATACACATGATATCTGCCTTACAGATATCTCCCAATACAGAGTGTTAAGCTGTCTATACTTATGGCATCCCTATTGCAGTAAGAAAGATACATGCAAAACTGGAGACAGAATCAGCATAACACATGCAAACATAGCATTATTCATATAAGATTAACCATGAAATCAGTGGACTCATGCCAAATTGTACAACAGGAGATACATAAACTCACAAGTTTAGCTGTACAGAGCAACCAAAACGAACTGTATTGTGTTACAGAGCCAAAATGTTCAACTTTCAACAACCTTCAAATGAGCAACACAACCCTACTTATACAGCAAGGAGGTGCTCAACCTTAACTACATAGTTGACCAAAAATCCCGCCAGATACATAGTATCAAAAAAAATGGCGCTCAGACATTCAATGCAGCAGGTGGGAGAGGAGACAGGAAGAAATCTCGAGCCTTGCGCCGCCGCCTAGGGATCCAGATCTTCAATCGGGTACTAGATCCATCCACGCCATCGCCCATACCTCTGCAACAATCGCCATTAATGGCGCACCAACCTACGGCCTTGGGAAATGTAGAATACTGTGCATCGCAAACCTTTCCCGCCAAGATACATCGTCATGATATTTGAAAATATGCAGGGTCGAATTATCCCACATGCACCCCGCGGCAACCTCCTTAACACTTTATATACTAGGTCGTGAGCATATATGATGTTGGTGCTTTTGCTCCCGACGACACTAGTATAAACCTTCATCATCATCCTCCAGCAGCATGATATCCTGTTGCTTGAAATATCACCCTGACGTCAGCATCATCATCGCAATATAACCTGCATGATAATCGCCTTCATCGGCACAACCTGATCCATCGGAGGAAGATCCTCCTGCTTAGCCGATACCAAATGTCTGGCCGATGAACATCCTACTGACGTCACCGTCATATCCTGCTGACGTCATCAGTATATCTACCTATCGTGCACCTCCTTATATCCGGATGACGTCATCATCATGTTTGCAAATATCGGGGGATCTCCACAAGATGATCAGTGTTAGAAATATGACCCCCCCGGACGTTGATGACATCACCATACATCGGCATCAGGATGATATTCGGAAGATAACCGGATATTTAGAAATATCATCCTGATGCACACATATCATGCTACACTATAGCTCCACTATAAGATCGGGGTGATATATGAATATGTGATTGATATTTGAAATGATCACCCCCATTAGACAATGCATGAAGCCGACAGGCCGATATCTCCCTTCGGAAATATCATGATGCAGACAGGTAGAAAAATGGATATCACCCTGACATAAGAATGATGTCAGCATCATCAGGGTGATAAAACAATGAACATGAAGTGATAAAACAACATCAGGATGATCTTGACTAAGATCACCCGATGTTCAAATATGATGACCCCGATGAAGATCGGATCATACTTAGGACTTTGCAGCAACATCATCAGGATGATCTTAAGTAAGATCACCCGATGTTAAAATATCACCCCAGTGAAAGATCATGCTGACAGAAAATATGATGACCCTCGTAAGCAACATCAGGGTGATGTCTGGAAACATGATGATGATGACCTCCTCCGAAGAAAATATGATGCTGATGTTAAAACATGCTGAGGAGGCCCAAAGACTTAGAACTTTTTTTTGGATTTTTAGGGAAGGTGCCTGCATGAAAATTGCTCAGAAACTGACAGGGAAATCAGGCACCAACAGGTTCAAAGGGTTCGAGGTTCAATGGTTCAAAGGGTTCGAGGTTCAATGGTTTAAATTCAAAGGGTTCGAGGTTCAATGGTTTAAATTCAATGGTTCAGGTTTAAGGCTTAGGCAGGAAAGATGGCGAAGAGGCCATCGGCCTAACATATGTGATCGGCGGAGTTCAAATATATGTCGCCGAAGTAAGGTCTCTCACTGATGGCCTTTTGCCATCGGTGTAACATTCAATGTCGGCCAAGTTTGAAATGGTCACCCCGAAGCACGTGGTCTCGCCGATGGTATGCCATCGGCATAACAAGCACCGTCGGCAGTATTTGGAAATATCTGGGCGAGAGGGGATCTCTCACCGATAGAACTAACAACTGACATCGGCAACACTTACGCCGATAAAGGGCTATCGGTATAACAAGAGGCATCGACGGAGGGAAATTATGAGGCGCCGATGGGCGATCTCTCGCCGATGAACATCAACGAAAGGGTCGTCGGTATGAGTCTCACCGATAAAAGCACATCGATGTAACCAAAGGCATCGGCGGAGGGAATTTTGAGCCCGCCGATAGTGTAGTCTCTGGCCGACAGAATATAAAACGAATGACATCGGCAACACTCTTGCCGATATAAGGCGTCGGCATGGCCAACGCCATCGGTGAAGGAAATTTTGGGCTCACCGATAGGCAAGCCTCTCACCAATGGAACAAGGAAAGGAGGCTATCGGTATGATAGGGGCGATCGGTGGAAAGAATTTGGAGTTCGCCGATGGTGAATCTCTCACCGATAAGAAAGAAATACAGGCCGCTGGGGCTGTATCGGCATAGCTCTCGCCGATAGAGGATGAACGAAGGAAAAGGGCCATCGGCCAAACCATAATGATCGGCAGAATTGTTTTTTGACGCACCGATAATGTAAGACACGCCGATAGGAAGGAAACAAAGGGTAAAACAATAGAAAAAGGCCGTCGGCCAAACAGCGAATATCGGCCAACATGTTTTTTGGTCCGCCGATGGCAATTCTCACGCCGATGGGCGGGAAATTAAAGCGATAGAATTTTAAACAGTTTTTTTTGGCGCCCGTAGCATATTTTGGTCAGCGATTGTTGACCCGGTGGGTTTTGAACAGTCTATGTACATTTTGAACGTAGTTTCTGCTAATTTTGGACCCGATTTCCACATTTTGCACGGTCACCCTGATTTAAACAGATATTTTTGGTTCCTTGCTGTTCATTTGATAAACTTGATACTTATTGCTTGTCTTGTCTTGCAGGCTTGCAGTTGAGGAAGCAGCTGGAAATTCAACACAATGACCTCATGGAGGAAGGAAATCTGATCTCAGGAGCAGGAAGATAAAGATGAAGTGCGAAGAAGTCAAGGCCAACCCAATGGAGGACAGAGTTGCAGCTGAAGGTATTACTACAACAGACAAACAAGAGTTATTGCTGAGCTGCCAGAACTTCTCAGAAGGGGTAATATTTCACCCAGATTTGACACTGCTCAGAGATATTTTGGAAGATCTGGTTCATCTGTATTTATTGCTATAACCAGGGGTTTGAACCAGGGGTTTAGTTAGGTTTTTTGCTGTAGTGAGGACAATCAGAATGTCTTTATATTGTGCCTCTCTACACTGTAATATTTTACAACAGGGGCTACAACAGGGATTTTAGGAACATACAGCAAGTTAGCTTAGTTTAGATTAGAAGTAGAAGAAGGAGGTCACCTGTTTGTCTGCAGTAAGGTGCGCGTGGAATGTCTGGCTGCCTTACTGTATCTGTAAAGCTTGTAAGTTCTCTGTATTATGATCAATGAAACTAAGAGTCATTCCTACATTGTAAATCATGTATGACTATCCATTTCTAATACAATAGAATCTGGAGTTCTGCATCTATCTTCTGAGTGTTCTCCTGCTCTTCTTTGTGTTTTGAAATATTTTCTTTGAGAGCTTGCAATTTTAAATGTATGTTTGTGAAAATGCTCAGAACTTGCATTTAAGGTTTTTACTGTGGATTTGATCAAATTACTATGGTATTTACATAGTGTATAACAGAAACAATTAGATCCTTCGGTAGATTAAATGAGGTATAGATTAGATCTTTCTAACTTTTCCCAACGCATCTGAAATATTTAGCTGAAAACATAGAAATCTAAACGAAATTGTCTCAAATTTGAAGAAGCATGCATAACAGAGTTAAGAGTAGACAGTTTTCATAAATGTATAAAAGAGAAGGCTGCAATAATTCAAGAAAATCATCTAGAACTTGCAGTACAGTAACACTTTTATGTAAAGGAATGAAAAGTATTAACATATCTTGTGATCTTTTTGCATAATCTTAGTCCAGTAAACCACAAACAAACCTAAACTATGTAAGGCCCCTTGAACATTACAGCTTCACATTGACCAACTGAACTTGACCAACCGAACCATTGTAGACTTGGGATTAGTTGAATCTCAAATGATTCCTTCTTATCTTTCAAGTATAGTTTCAGTTCATTATATGTGAATTTTAACTTATTGTTATGATTGATCAAAACAATCATCAACAGTTTTCTGGCGCTAGAAGGAGGGCTAGAAGGCTGTATATTGCAATCATCAACAGTTTTCTGGCGCTAGAAGGAGGGCTAGAAGGCTGTATATTGCAATCATCAACAGTTTTCTAGCGCTAGAAGGAGGGCCTTTATGAGTTAGGTTTCATTTCAAACTGGCTAATGACAGTAATAGAGTGACTAGGTCTAGATCTAGTTCAGGAGATATATTTGTGCAACTACCTGATACAAGGCGAAGTAAAAACCCTTTAATTTGGAATCCAAAGATATCGCAAGTGGGAAGTTCATCTGGAACACCTCCTGGGTCACCTTTTAACATCCGTAGTATTGTAAGTCCTGACAGATCACTGTTCAGATCTTTAAATCTTGGTTCAGGCACTCCTGGAGGTCTCAATCCTCCTGTAAATCCTAATCCACCAATCAATCCAGGTATTCCTGCAAGTTCAAGTCAAGCTAAAAAACCTGCAATGGCTTATTTCGATGTCAATTCTCCCATACTCTTCAGTGATTATCATGAGATGCCCAAAAATCTGGAAAAGATATGTCCCAAATACCAGTTGCATCAGGACCCAGAAGATCATATTAGAATATTTAAGGAAGCATGTTTTAGGGCTATGTTAGAGCACGAGGATGTTGTGTGTAGATTGTTTCCTTACACCTTTAATGAGCAGGCCTCTAGCTAGTACGTAAACTTACCCAATGGTTACATTTCTTCCTGGGCACTTATGGAAGAAGCATTTCTGTCAAGATTTAGAGGACCCATTGACCCTTGCGCTTTGTATCATAAATTGGCTGCTATAAAATGAGGTGAGGGAGAGCTAATTGATAATTTCAATGACAGATTTCAAAAGGCCTATTCTAGGCTGGTAACCCCTTATACCATAGATGATGCTCCCTTGTTGGCTATGTACTATGCTGCCTTGGATCCTTTAACCGCCATGTTTGTCAAAAGAAAACCTGACATAGATTCAATATCCAAAGCCTATAAAGAGGCAGCCTCAGTGAACCAAGAAATGAGGCATACAACTTATAGTCCATTTGTCAATAGAGGAAATTTTGGGGTGCAGAATTAGGCACACCCATGGAATGGAGTCCCTGTGCAGCACGCTCCACTAGTAAATCCAGTTCCTTCTTACACACCTGTGTATAATCCTACTGCAATCCAAGCTATAACTCCTTACACGGCTAGTACTTCCAATAACAGTCAAAATAATGGTCAGCCTTTCTTCCAACTTCCTAGGGATGTAACTGTGGCAAAAGCACAAGAGGATAGGGAAGAAATCAAAGAAATTACTGCACATTTGAAAAGATTAACAACTGAAGTGACACAGCTAAGAAATGAGAACCTCTATGGAAGAAGCAACCAAAACTACAATCCACATCAAAATCACAACCAAGGCCAAAATCAGAATTATAGTCTCAATCAAAATCAACAGTACAATCAGAACCAAAACTACAGTCAGCATCAAGGCCCCAGTTAGGGGCAACCAATGCAAAATAGGGGGCCAGTGATAGATAATAGGACCTGGGGCAATAATAACAGAAATCAGAATCAACCTAGGCCACCCAAGACATGGAACACTGGGCCCAACAACGGTACTCTGGCTTCTCCTTTTGAGAATACAGATAATCATGGTGCAAAACAAACGACTAGCATACAAATGGCCAGTACAGCACCCAAAAATTGGTGCAGATTTCACAATACCAATGCCCATGCTGAGCACGACTGTCCACAGTTCCACTTGGCAGCTAGTATTTTCAACATAGATGTACAGCCTCCTACCTCTGAATTTCTCATTCCTAAGGGTAATGAGGTAGTACCCTCAGGATATGACACAGCATTAGTCTTAGAAACGTTTACCTTTGCAACTGTAGAAGAGAAAGAGGATGAATTGCTAGAGGATGAACCATGCTGTTGTGAAAGTCTTTATCCTGAATCAGCCTTTGTGTTAAATGCTTTTCAGTTTCCTTTTGAATCTGAAAATGAGATATTAAATGAAACAGAAGAGGTGCAGGCCTTTCAACAGACAAATAAAAGCCACACCTACAATTTGAGGAACAACCCTAGGACGGGAGGACCTTTCACCACTTCCACTCCTCTGAATAACATCAATACACCCCCAGATCAGAATGCTAGCAACAATCCTGCCATACTTAAAGCTAGTCAGCACACAAATAATGGAACAACAGTGCAAAAGGATCAAATAAGTAAGACAGAAGCAATAGAGACAACAAGATTAATGAATTACTTATCAGAGGAAATAAAGAAAATTAAGGTCAGTATACCTCTAAATGAATTATTGAAGACCCCAAGGATCAGAAATGCTTTTTTAAAATCCCTGGATACATCCATAACAAACAAGGTGTCTTCTGATATAACTGTTCCTAATAGTGATTCACCACCTAAGGAGAAAGGTAAGAAAGTTGAGCAGCCTTCCAATACAAATGTAGTAATACATGCAGATAAGAGGGATACTCACCCTTTCTTGTTAACTGTTAGGTTGTGTGGGAAGAATATACACAATTGCATGGTAGATTCTGGTGCTTCAGCCAATGTAATGCCCTTAGGAATATGTAAAACTCTTGGGCTGACTCCCACCAAATCTGCCAAGGTTGTCATGCAATTAGATAAGACCGATGTTAGCATGATAGGAGAACTCATGAACATTCAAGTGCAATTAGCTGTAGACCCTAGGGTAAGCCAAATCATTGACATTCAAGTAGTGGATATACCCGTAAATTATGGAATGTTGCTAAGTAGGGATTGGTCCAAGACATTAAACGGATATATGGCTACTGACTTTTCACACATGTGGTTACCTTGGAGAGGCATCCCAAACCAGATCAGAATAGAGGCAGAGCCCAGAATGAAACATATGATAACAGAGTATAATCGAACTAATGAAATATTATATGCTGCTGTTGAACCAGGTGTCTATAGAATTACCAACAATGGGATGCAGATTGAAGAGATTATGATGTTAAACATTAGAAAAAAGTGTGTCAGCAATAGAATGGCACTATTCATTGAGTCTGACAGAAATTCTTCAGATGAAGAAAACAATGCAATAGACAAATTTGGTCATGCCATTAGACGAGAGGTGGAAGAGTGCGTTACACACAATCTCCCAGTCCAATGTAAGTTATATAAAAATAGGTGTAGAGTCCATGATAGGCAACATTCTGAGGAGAATTGTGAAATATGCAAAGACATCATTGAATATGAATACAAAAAGTGCATAGGGAGGGTAGAGTCACAAGAGGAAAATGAGAATCCTGATCCAACACAGAGATATGTTCAGGATAATATAGATGCCTTGATTCCAGATTTAGGAAAAGAAATAGAGGACAAGGGTAGTTATCTTTCTGAGTTGCAAACTAAAAACACACATATGCAAGATAACCAAACGGAAAAACCCATGGATAAACAAGACAACACCCCACAGGCAATAAAAGGGACAAAGTATGCCAAGGTAAAAGATCAGAAAAGTAAAGATGGCATGTGGACGTTAAAATGTGATGGGTCCAAATCAAAACAGGGCACAGGTGCGGGTATTGAACTCATAGATCCTCAAGGTAAATCACATTTGGCAGCATATAGATTACAATTTTCCTGCACTAACAATATTGCTGAATATGAGGCCCTAATTTTAGGACTTGTCATGGCCATCAAGAAAGGGGTAAAAACCATCAGAGTATTTTCAGACTCTGAATTAGTAGTCAGACAAGTGAGGAAACTATATGCCTGCAATTATAAGAAAATGATTAGTTACAGACATAGAGTATGGGGTTTAATGGATTCATTTGATGCTTTTAACATAGAGCACATTCCTAGAGAGCTGAACCATAGGCCAGATGCGTTAGCAGTTGCTGCTAGTACATTAGAACCATTGACACTGTCAGGATTAAGATGATTTGCTGTTGAGCTAGTTAACGTGCCCAGTATACCAGACAACGTTACACACTTTCAGGTATTTGGAGGGGATCAGCAAATTATTAATTTTCTGACTTGTAATGAGGCATTTGAGGCCCAAATCATTGATGAACAAGAAAGGCCTGAAGTAACATGGGACGAAGAAGATATGATCAACTTAAAGAGCAACTTCTTACCAAAAGGAGTAATTGAATTAGAACACATCTTTGACTTCAACGGAGTAATAAGACAGAAAGACCTACCCAAAACAGAAGGGGGTAGGTGTGATTTACATAACTTAGGGACTGAGCTAAATCCACAAAGTGTACTAATTGGGAAAGCTTGCTCTGAGAAAATTAGAAAAGAGGTTCTGGACGTTCTGAAAGAATATAAACATGTCATAGCATGGACTTATGAAGACTTGAAAACATTTGATGAGTCCATCATAACTCACGTAATACCTTTAAGAAAAGAAGTCAAACCATTTAGGCAGAAACAGAGGCCTGTAAATGCCATTCTAGAGCCTTTAATCTTTGAGGAAGTTAAAAAATTACTGTCCGCTGGAATAATTTTCCCAGTCAGACATTCTGTCTGGGTAGCTAACTTAGTACCAGTGAGGAAGAAAAATGGAGACATCAGGTTGTGCGTAGACTTTAGAAATTTAAACAAGGCATCTGAAAAGGATAATTATCCTTTGCCCCTAATAGACGAAGTACTGCAAGCAGTAAATGGCACAAAGATGATGTCTTTTTTAGATGGTTTTTCAGGTTATAATCAGGTCTTAATTGATAGAGAAGATAGACTAAAAACCACCTTCACTTGCAAATGGGGAAATTATGCGTATAGAAGAATGCCTTTTGGTCTGATCAATGCAGGTGCCACTTTTCAGAGGGCCATGGATGTTGCATTCCGTAGATTATTAGGTAAATGCATTGTTGTGTATATGGATGATTTAACTGTGTATTCCAAGGATGCATCCACCCACGCTGAAGACCTCAGAAAAGTACTCAAGCGATGTGAAAGGTATGGGATTTCCCTTAATCCTAAGAAATGTATATTTGGCGTAACTGAAGGTAAATTATTAGGCCATGTCATTTCTGAAAATGGAATTTCAATTGATCTGGATAGAATAGAATCCATAAAAAATTTGCACATACCAAACAGTAGGAAAGAGTTGAAATCATTTTTTGGTAAAATTAACTTTGTTCGAAAGTTTATAACAGGTTTTGCAGAGATCGTGCAGCCTTTGAATGCCATGTTGAAGAAAGATGCACAGATGGAATGGATGCCAGTGGCCAAAGCCGCATTTGAAGATATCAAGGAGGCAATTTCTAATGCCCCTGTATTGGCAAGTCCAGACTATACAAGCCCGTTTTACATCTACTCCTTTGCATCTTCTCATTCTGTCGCGACTGCCTTGACACAGAAAGGTGAAAATAATGGAGAGAGGCCCATAGCATTTATGAGTGCGCCTCTGAAGGATGCACAGCTGAGATATCTAGATATCGAAAGACAGACATTTGCATTGGTAAAGGCTATGAAAAAATTTAGACACTACATTCTGCGCAGCCAGATCAAAGCCATAGTACCAGACGCAGCAGTAAAAATGTTGCTGATGCAAAACGAGCCTAGAGAAAAAAGAGCCAAATGGATCACCACACTGCAAGAATTTGACATGGAGATCATTCCCCCAAAGCTGGTCAGAGGGCAGGCGTTGGCACAGATAATAGCAAACATGGATCCAAATATGATAAAACAACAATATGTATTGAATTCCCAAGACGCATCAGGCTGGTACGATGATTTAAGCACCTTCCTAATAGCTGGAAAGTACCCAAGCAGGATGAAGGCTTCTCAGAGGAGAGCTTTGAAGATTAAGGCACAAAATTATATGGTGCAAGGAGGTCTTCTATTCAGGAAGAACCATGATGGAATTTATCTGAGATGCATAAATAGAACTGAAGCTGATAGAGTGTTGACAGAACTACATGACAAGTATGGAACCGGCCATGGTTCCCATTTAGGTACAACACACAAAATACTGAGGGCGGGCTATTACTGGCCCACTATGTTCAAAGATACTAAGAGTCACATCAGAAGTTGCCACACCTGTCAGACTGCAGTAGACAAAGGGAGAAATCCGGCCAATCCACTGCAACCTGTGATCGAATCCAGACCGTTTGCACAGTGGGGCTTGGATTTTATCGGAGTCATCAATCCCCCATCTTCTGTAGGACACAAATTTATATTGACGGTAACAGACTATTGTACAAGGTGGACTGAGGCCACCTACTGCAAATTTTCCACAACTGAGGTAGTTATCAAGTTCCTTGAAGAAAACATTATCACCAGGTTTGGAACACCCTATTCATTGGTATGTGATAACGGCCCTGCTTTCTCTTCTTTAAAATTTTCTAAATGGGCATTTGAATATGGGATTATTCTAAGGTTTTCTTTGAATTATTACCCTCAAGGTAATGGACTGGCTGAATCAACAAACAAAATTTTATTAGACATAATCAAGAGGTTAATTGCCAAAAGTCCTAGAGAGTGGAATACCCTGTTAAGATATGCATTATGGGTAGACAGGACCAAGTTTAAAATGGCTTTAGGTAGCACACCTTATCACTTAGTTTATGGGACTGATCCCATACTTCTGGTTAATCTGAGAATACCAACCTGGAAGTTTGCCAATGAATATCTAGGCTTTGATAACCATAGGGAAGCTAGAATAGTGCAAATGTTACAACTAGAGGAGAAAAGAGGTCAAGCCCTCGAGAAGTTTGCCAAACACCAAGTGGTTGTTAAGAGGTGGTTTGACAAAAGGGCAAGAGTCAAAACATTTAGGATATCAGACTTAGTGTTGTGCTGGGACAAAGCACATGAAAAGAAAGGAAGCCATGGAAAATTCGATAAATTATGGCTGGGTCCATTACAAGTCTCAGAAATAATAGGAGATAACACCTTTAGACTTAAGACCTTGACTGGAGAAGATATGCCATTACTAGTTAATGGCCAGCATTTGAAACACTACTTCCAGGCTTGAGGTAAAAGGGGGGCAGTCCTTTTTTCTTAATGTAAAGTGCTGAGGGTAATGTACAGTTCTTCTTTTGTGTTTTCTTTTGGGTTGGCTATTTGTATAGTTTGTCTTCTGTTTGTTTTTGCTTTTTGTTTCTTTCTGTTTGTACAGTTTTTCTTTTTGTTGTGTTGTATGTATAGCCTGTTTGTTTAGTTTGTTTGTTGTCTCTTCAGTAGGGATCTTTATTTTACTTTAGAGTATTAAGGAGCAAAACTAGCAACCATTCAAAACAGTATAAAATTTAGGGAATTCAAGTTAATCATTTACAATTTACACATAACTTGTTACTGTCATGAATGTAGAGAGTTGTTCATCTTCTGAAGTTTCGTATTCAATAAATGTGATTGAGAATTCGAAGCAAGTTTCTCACGAGGACACACCTAAAATCCTTGGGTTTGTTGAACTTACCAGTGTAGATATTAGGTGAAAAATCAGAGGTTACCCTTGCTACCATTACAATTCTCAGCTTAATTTCAGCAAGTGTCCACTCCTTGCATCATGAAGTTACAAATTGTTATATCTTATGAAATCTTTCAAAATTAGAAAACAAAAATAAATAAATAAATAAATAAAGCGGATTATACTGAAAATTCAGATTAAGCCATCTAAGTAACTCTACCGGGGCTATGGACGCTCGCTGGCAGTGGGGCTCTACTTAGGAGAATTGTAACGATAACCTTGCCGGGGCTATGGACGCTCGCTGGCAGCAAGGCTCTATCCGGTCGGCTATGAGGGAATATCCTCACCTACGTAGGCTAATGTTAGTCATTGGTTTGTTCAACCGATCTTCAAGATGAGGATAATTAATCACGTGCACACAACTAAACTACAAATAGAAATTCATGCATCTTTATTGAATACTTTGAGTCTCAAGCTGAATAGTAATTTGCAGGAAAGATAGTTGGAAGTTATGGATTCATTTCATCTAGTTTTCTTGAACACTTTGAATTTAATTGTTTTGTTTTGGTTGCTAGTTGTTGTGATGTTCACAACACGCCCCATTTTGGCTCCTTAGCAAAATGAGGACCCCTGCTATTGCTTTGCCTTTTTGCTTTTGCTTGTTTTGTTCTGCTTGGTGGTAAGGGAAAAAAGGAGTCAAATTTGCAAACCTCGTTGAAAATAGAGAAAATTGCATTTTCAGTACCATTGCATAATATGGTTGGATTCCTTGTGAAAAATGAGCCAGGGTTGCTTTTTGAACCGTCTTAAAATTCATCATATTTTGCAAGTTATGATCACTTAGGTAAAATGTACTATCAGGTTTTGCATGATAAACGGTCAGTTGTTTGCCTTTTTTTGTTGGCATTCGTTTTAAATTTCGAAAAAATTCATACTTAGTGGTTCCGGGTCGTGGGCAATTTTGTCTGGGTTCCACTCTATATGTTACATTTGATTGTTTTGCAGAAAATACATCGGCACACTTTGATCGCCATTATTCATTCATTGGCAGTATTTTTACAACGTTGAACCTTTTTTCTTTTTTGGTTCAAAGGGTTCGAGGTTCAATGGTTCAAAGGGTTTGAGGTTCAATGGTTTAAATTCAAAGGGTTCGAGGTTCAATGGTTTAAATTCAATCGTTCGGGTTCAAGGCTTAGGCAGGAAAGATGGCGAAGAGGCCATCGGCCTAACATATGTGATCGGCGGAGTTCAAATATATGTCACCGAAGTAAGGTCTCTCACCGATGGCCTTTTGCCATCGGTGTAACATTCAATGTCGGCCAAGTTTGAAATGGTCACCCCGAAGCACGTGGTCTCGCCGATGGTATGCCATCGGCATAACAAGCACCGTCGGCAGTATTTGGAAATATCTAGGCGAGAGGGGATCTCTCACCGATAGAACTAACAACTGACATCGGCAACACTTACACCGATAAAGGGCTATCGGTATAACAAGAGGCATCGGCGGAGGGAAATTATGAGGCACCGATGGGCGATCTCTCGCCGATGAACATCAACGAAAGGGTCGTCGGTATGAGTCTCACCGATAAAAGCACATTGATGTAACCAAAGGCATCGGCGGAGGGAATTTTGAGCCCGCCGATAGTGTAGTCTCTCGCCGACAGAATATAAAATGAATGACATCGGCAACACTCTTGCCGATATAAGGCGTCGGCATGGCCAACGCCATCGGTGAAGGAAATTTTGGGCTTGCCGATAGGCAAGCCTCTCACCGATGGAACAAGGAAAGGAGGCTATCGGTATGATAGGGGTGATCGGTGGAAAGAATTTGGAGTTCGCCGATGGCGAATCTCTCACCGATAAGAAAGAAATACAGGCCGCTGGGGCTATATCGGCATAGCTCTCGCCGATAGAGGATGAACGAAGGAAAAGGGCCATCGGCCAAACCATAATGATCGGCAGAATTGTTTTTTGATACGCCGATAATGTAAGACACGCCGATAGGAAGGAAACAAAGGGTAAAACAATAGAAAAAGGCCGTCGGCCAAACAGCGAATATTGGCCAACATGTTTTTTGGTCCGCCGATGGCAATTCTCACGCCGATGGGCGGGAAATTAAAGCGATAGAATTTTAAACAGTTTTTTTTGGCACCCGTAGCATATTATGGTCAGCGATTGTTGACCCGATGGGTTTTGAACAGTCTGTGTACATTTTGAACGCAGTTTCTGCTAATTTTGGACCCGATTTCCACATTTTGCATGGTCACCCTGATTTAAACAGATATTTTTGGTTCCTTGCTGTTCATTTGATAAACTTGATACTTATTGCTTGTCTTGTCTTGCAGGCTTGCAGTTGAGGAAGCAGCTGGAAATTCAACACAATGACCTCATGGAGGAAGGAAATCTGATCTCAGGAGCAGGAAGATAAAGATGAAGTGTGAAGAAGTCAAGGCCAACCCAATGGAGGACAGAGTTGCAGCTGAAGGTATTACTACAACAGACAAACAAGAGTTATTGCTGAGCTGCCAGAACTTCTCAGAAGGGGTAATATTTCGCCCAGATTTGACACTGCTCAGAGATATTTTAGAAGATCTGGTTCATCTGTATTTATTGCTGTAACCAGGGGTTTGAACCAGGGGTTTAGTTAGGTTTTTTGCTGTAGTGAGGACAATCAGAATGTCTTTATATTGTGCCTCTCTACACTGTAATATTTTACAACAGGGGCTACAACAGGGATTTTAGGAACATACAGCAAGTTAGCTTAGTTTAGATTAGAAGTAGAAGAAGGAGGTTGCCTGTTTGTCTGCAGTAAGGTGCGCGTGGAATGTCTGGATGCCTTACTGTATCTGTAAAGCTTGTAAGTTCTCTGTAGTATGATCAATGAAACTAAGAGTCATTCCTACATTGTAAATCATGTATGACTATCCGTTTCTAATACAATAGAATCTGGAGTTCTGCATCTATCTTCTGAGTGTTCTCTTGCTCTTCTTTGTGTTTTGAAATATTTTCTTTGAGAGCTTGCAATTTTAAATGTATGTTTGTGAAAATGCTCAGAACTTGCATTTAAGGTTTTTACTGTGGATTTGATCAAATTACTGTGGTATTTACATAGTGCATAACAGAAACAATTAGATCCTTCGGTAGATTAAATGAGGTATAGATTAGATCTTTCTAACTTTTCCCAACCCATCTGAAATATTTAGCTGAAAACGTAGAAATCTAAAGGAAATTGTCTCAAATTTGAAGAAGCATGCATAACAGAGTTAAGAGTAGACAGTTTTCATAAATGTATAAAAGAGAAGGCTGCAATAATTTAAGAAAATCATCTAGAACTTGCAGTACAGTAACACTTTTATGTAAAGGAATGAAAAGTATTAACATATCTTGTGATCTTTTTGCATAATCTTAGTCCAGTAAACCACAAACAAACCTAAACTACGTAAGGCCCCTTGAACATTACAGCTTCACATTGACCAACTGAACTTGACCAACTGAACCATTGTAGACTTGGGATTAGTTGAATCTCAAATGATTCCTTCGTATCTTTCAAGTATAGTTTCAGTTCATTATATGTGAATTTTAACTTATTGTTATGATTGCATCAAAAAAATCATCAACAGTTTTCTGGCGCCAGAAGGAGGGCTAGAAGGCTGTATATTGCAATCATCAACAGTTTTCTGGTGCTAGAAGGAGGGCTAGAAGGCTGTATATTGCAATCATCAACATTGCCTTTGCTTGTGCAAAGGATGCTAACTTCATCATTTGAACAGAGGAAAGAGTATCCAAACTGATAGGCCCTTGAATTAGATTTGGTTCATCAAATTCAAGCTTATCTTTCTCAAGAAATTTCTTCAGTACATTTGCAGTGTCTCTTGCCATGCATGTAGTTCCATCTTTCTTCTCCTGAGATTCACAATTTAGATCCTTGTCGGTATCATCATCAGGATTATCTTGCTTTTGTTCTTCAACACTGTTAGTTGTTTCTTCTTTTTGATCTTCCTTGTCCTTAACTTCTTCTCCCTTCCGCTCTTTGTTCTTCTTAGAATCACCTTTAGTAGGAGCATTTATTTCCATATTCATCTCTACATTTTCTTTACCAGATTGGTCCGGAGGAATTTGAGTAGCCTCTGCACCATCAACATTATCTTCCTTCACCATCTTTTCATCTCCTTTATTAAATATTTCCTCTTCTAGAACAAAGATATCATCTACCTCAGCTTGTTTCTCATTTTTGTTCAACTCTTCATCATTTGGAATGAATGTATCATTAGCATCAACAGGTTCTTCAGTGACCACATAAAACTTATTCTTGTCCAGGGCTTTCTTTAAAATTTATTCTGTTTCTTTGACCACTTCATCAATGTCTCCAAGCATTAGCTTATTCATCCTAATTTTTCTGCTGAATTCATCTTTAACTTCCTTCCTAGAGATTACCAAACACAAACTAGACAACACATGTTCTCTTAGCTCCAAATCCTTTGCTTTAGTAGCCTCTTTTCTTATCTCTAAAATGTCACTTAGACTCTTATGGATTTCTGACAAAATTTCCACAAGTGCTCTATTGAATGTATTCAAGTACTTAATAGTAGCATCCTCCAAAATTTTCTTGTTGGCATCATCAAAGTTGTCATAATATTCTATTATGGGCTTCAAATTCCCATGAACAGTTACTGCATTCACAATATCTTCAACTGACAAGGTAGATTTTTCAACATGAGTCTCAGTCTTTTGTCTTTTGCTTACCTTTACACTTCTGAAGGGCTTTTCTTTAGACACTTTAGTAGCCTTAGTGCATGAGGCCTTCAACTCTTTAACCTCACCATCTAACTCAGTCTCTTCTTCATCCACCTTCTCCACACTAACATATGACCTTTTGGCCATTACTTTTTTTCTTTTTCCTTCCTTATCAGTAGATTTTTCTATGAATTTCTCTATAATAGGAGAAGGTGATGCATCGGAACCAGAACTCCTAGTAGTACTTGACTTAGAAGGGGGTTCTACCGAAACACTTCCCTATTCCCTGTTCTGCTTCTCCTTCTCAGCTTTCTCTATCCTTTCCCTATATTGTCTTATAGCTTCCTTTGTTATTCCAATACTTTCTACATACATTTCAACTTGCCTTTGGACCTTTTTCTTAGTTTCAGGTCTCTGGAGCTCAACATGTAGTTTAAAACTAAGCTCACCATATGTACCAAATCTCTCAACTAAGGTATCTTTTGGTTTTCTTAGAAGGTGTTGAGCATACATTTCTAGTATTTGTTCATCAACTTCATACCCCATGGGCATGATCCATACAGTCCTTGCTTTAACTGCTTCCACCAAGCATTGATCTGTTTCCACCATGAAACAAATTGTATCCTTGTACTTTTCCACAACAAACTTAGGGATTCTTTCCCTTGATTACATCATATTCTATAAATTCTTGAAATATCCCCAAAGAGCAGTCCTTTAGGCATTGGAGTCACCAATATTGTGCAAGTTCTCTCTTATTTGTATGGCAACAGGCTTATCATTGGTCCAATACAGGCTTTTCATCCCGGGCAACTCATTCATGAAATAAAAGAACAAGCACAAGACCAACGTACCATACTTGAATGCATTCTTCTTATCCTTCTTGATCTTGTTCAAATTCTCCATTAGCTAGTTTTACAGTATCTTACACAAGTCATAGTCAACATTTGCTCTTAACATTTGATAAGCAACATAAATGGTTGTATCAGACATTGAGTTTTCCCTGCTGGAGTGGTATATCTTATACCCAATCACCATAGATGCAAATTTGACATCTAGATCAGTTATATCATTTATTGTCATTGCCCTCTTATTAAACCTTGAGATGATAGCTTCAGTTACAATCTAATTCTTCATTGATTTTAGCATCGGCAATCCACTGGATGAGTTCAATCTTGTTATAGCCTTGATGGCATCCTTAGTGATCTTAAAGGGTTTCATCAACCACATAAATTTAGCATGCATCCGACTCAATACATACTGGACCCACTCATCCTCATCAAAGGACTAAAACCTAATAACCTGAATGAAATGTTTATCTTCCAGTGCCTTGTACTCAAGTTTAAGATTATGAATCTCATCCCTCAGGTGATTCTTAAACAAATCCAATAACTTTGAATCCCCAAATTCATCTATGCTAGCATGAATGTAAACCCTAATATCTTCTACGTGCAACACACCATGTGGAACATCAGAAAGGGCACCTAACGGATCAACCTCTACAGATTTGTGTGGATGCTTTTTAAATTTAGGTCAGGGCCTTTCGATGATGTCAACAACCAATGGAGTAGCCATATCAAAAAGATCACAAGTTCACAGCTTCACAGAAAAATACTTTTTTCTCCACGGGATTAGGGTTAGCTGTCAAATTCACTTTTCGCACTCCAAATATTTGAGATCTTAGCTCAGGCGCTCTTCTCTTTGTTCTCTTCAAATGCAAAGTGATTCAAATTTTGAATGAATGACCTTTTATGCTTTACAAAACCTAATTCACCATTGTAATAAATGCTTTGCCCTAATTCATCTAGTTACACTATTTCTGAATACAATCAATCTTTAATTACTCCACAATCAATCGCATTAGCTTCTTTTCTTCTAGAATTTACTTCTAGATGATCTGCAATAGGCCATTCTATCTTCTCTCATCATGCCAGATTCAGGCACCCACTTACTAGCAAGGGGAATTAGAATTTCAATGCAACTCCCCCTGAGTCAGAGCTCCTATTTCAATTCCCGGAGGAATTATCAGCACCGGTTTCCATGTGGACCCATCACCATCATTCATTTCACCTTTCTTCACCCATGTTTTGTTCATTTAATTATAGATCTCATTCACATCTACTTTGACTTTGCCTTTAGCTTGTCTCTACACATTCTAGTTTCTGTTTACTGGACCTTTTCTATCATCATTCCTACTTCTACAAAATCTTGCAATATGACTGGATCTGTTGCAATTAAAGCACGCAACATTTTTTTCTCATTTACTTGATTTCCTCTGGATCTGCATTGATTAGCCATGTGTCTAAATCTATTACATGCAAAACATTTGCCATTGAGAGAATTGACATTTCCTCTGTTGTTAGAGTTATTCATCATCATACTTCTGCATTCATTAGATCTATGACCATACCTTTTGAAGCATTGACTGGAGAAGGATGGACCACTTTGATTCACTCTACTTCTACACTGAGTAGCTCTATGACCAAATTTATTGCAATTGAAACAATTTCCATTGAAGGATGGATACCTTTGAGCATTAGGCTGTCTGACCGGAGGTCTTCTAGGTCTATTTCTCTAATTTCTTGATTCATAATTTCTTGACTGGATCTAGAGCTTTCACATTTCTCTTATCCTAGACCATGCTTATCACCTACCTTCTTCTAACTATCAAGAAGCACCTCAAGTTTAGTTGAGCTTACCTTGAACTTCTCTTTGTATTCATTTGTAGCTTCTAGGTCATGTTTGAGAATGACAATTTGCCTTTCAAGTTGTTCCTCATTATACCTGGTTTCTTGTAGATCAAGCTCTAGATGGCCAATTATTCTGTCTAATCTACAACACTCTTATGTTCTTTCTTTTAGAGATTGATTTAGGTTTTCTTTAGTCTTCTTCCTTTCCTTGATTTCCTTGGTTAGCCTCATCACCCTAGATTCCATCTCATGTTTTAGGACAACAACTTCTTTTGCCAGCTTCTCACATTCCTTTGTCTTCTCCTTTAGATCCTCATCCATGCCATTGTCTTCCTTCTAATTTTCTAACTGTTGAAGTAGCTCCTTCCTCTTTTCCATAGATTTGCTTAGTTACCCTTTTAAAGTCTGAATGAAATCCTCAACATCTTTAAGGTTCTTTTGCAATTCTTTGACTTCTGCTCTGGACTTATCAAGATCTTCTAAAGCAACTTGATGTTGCTCATTGATGCCATCCTAAATGAACCCATTGAAACACCTTCCCAGATCTTCCTCAAGCTGTTAAACTTCTTCCAAGGAACCTTTTTCTGATACCAATTGTTGAAATTAAGGAACACTGAGAGGGGGATGAATCAGTGTTCTACAAAAACTTATTATTATGTTCCATTATTAATTTACCACATACATTCAAGAGAAAGAAACATGAACTTAAGAATAGCAACAACAAGATCATCACACATGAACACCAAGATTTTTATGTGGAAACCCAGTTAAGGGAAAAACCACAATGGGGGTTAACCCACAAGATTTTATACTCTGTTAAAAGTATTACAAATGGGAAGGCACATGCCTTTGGGCACACTGTCCAGAGCTCACTAATCAAAGGAGGCTCATTTCTTACAAGATCAATTACAAAGATCTCACTGAAAAACTTGAACTAAAGAATAGCATCTAACAATGCAAGATTATAGTTTTGGTTAGGCTCAATATATTGATTTCACATACTTCATCTCTTACTACCCTATTTTAATGTTCTACCATGATCCGGAGCTTAGATCTCTTTGCTTCACACTTGATACTGCCACACTTCACACGTATCTCCTCATATTGGCCTATCCCTCACTCAAAATGCTTGAACCCATCGATCATATATATGCACAACATGAAATTTCATCAACTGCAGTCGGCCTCAAGAAAACTTAGAAACTTTTTCAAGATCACTATTATGTCAGCTGAATCTATGCACAAATATCAATGCAGACCAAATCCTATGTATTCAAGTCACCACACATGTTGGCCAATGCCACTAGATCTCATAAATTACTCAACCAACCACTTCTCTTAATCCGCACAAGGATCAAACACCAAGTCAGCCTATTCTTCACCAGATTGAACTATCTAACCAAAACCTGATACGTAGATGCTTATAATTTTCAATCCCTTCATCACCAAATGCTAAAACTTTGGATTCAGGTAGGCCTGACATCCCTTAATATTCCCTCAGATCTGTAGTATAATATGATTACCTATGGAGAAATGTAGACCAAAATGTTGAACCTTATCATATGCTCTATTCCTGTCTATCCAGACTTAGACAAATCTACAATCTGACTTCTGGTATGATCAGATGATACAATACAGACGCGTAAGATAGATTCAGATGCCATCAATGACAACACCTAACATGCCTAGCAGTGTATCTTTCCAACATCTCCATGTCTCTCGATCCCATAGAGAAATGAAGAGAGAGAGAGAGAGAGAGAGAGAGAGAGAGAGAGAGAGAGAGAGAGACTCTCCCATGTAGATACAAGGTTACATTTGTCCCTCCTAGTATTAAAAAGTTCTATTTCAAGAACTGTTGGTAACTCAACCAGCTACCACTACACCAAAATCTCAAACTGTTAGTGAGGGCACCACTGGAGAAGTTAACTAGAGACCGCGTGGGCTCAAAGAGGGAGGAATTGAGGGTCACATACCTAAGCACCAATAGGCCCCACCAGTCCGTACCTGCCTAGTGATAACCACATGGGTAGGCATAGAATGCTAGGTGCACCTAGTGTGCATGAAGGCGCGTGGGCATCAGTGGGAATCAAACTCCTCCCCAGCAGAGTCACCAATGTTGGTAACTCAACCGGTTGCCACTACACCAAAAGATCAAACTGTTAGTGAGGGCGCCACTAGAGAAGTTAACCAGAGACCACGTGGGCCCGAAGAGGGAGGAATTGACGGTCACACACCTAAGCGCCAACATGAACCACATGGATATTTGAGTCTAGGGATATTCTTAGACCATCACTTGATTACCTATTTGATGCAATACATGCATAGTTACAATATATTTTATGTGAGAGTATGACATCCTCGACCATGATTTTGGCACCAACATTGAGAAGGTTATGATTTTTGCATGCATGAACCTTTATATTTTCATGCTTCCGAAAACGTGCTCATGTTATAATGCGAGCGTGTTTTGGGAAGCATGAAAAATAGTAAAAAAGCATGTGGGATCCATGTTTTAGACCCCACATGACTGTTATTCCTGCTTTTCACGAGTATATCAAACAAGAAAATGCTTTTCATGTTGTTTGACATATTGAGAATCATTTTTATATCAATCCACCACCTTTTTTTATTTTTTCAACATAGAAGAATTGATTTTGCATGTTTTTGGAGAAAATTTTATTATTTAAACTGAAAGTTTCATGTTTCATGTGTGCTATTGTTTCAAAGCTAATTACCATTGATATATAGATTGAATTTGATGATATATGTTTGTTTTTTCCATATATTTCACTAATCCTATTCTAGAAGTATATAGAATTCATAATCAAACTTGTGAAAAAGAAGAATTTGAGGATTTTGAAGCCATATTTTGGAGAATTGGTCAACTGCAATATCGAATTCTAAGGTCAGTTCAACTTATGTCCATTTTAATTCACATATATATGTTCTTATGTTCTTTATGTCTTTATGTCTTTATGTTTTTTATGTTCTTTATGTTCTAATATATATATGTGTCTAGGTATATCAGTTAGTTCAGTCAAAGAGACTCCAAATTCCTCATGTTTCCACCTTGCTTCGGCCCTTCATGTCTTCATTTCACCTATTTTCAGCTGTACAAGAGAAAAACATTATCAAATACTTCATAAAATAATTTTAGTGAACAATTGTTTGTCATACTCATTCATGCTCAATGGAGCCAAAATTGATTTTGGAAGACTCTTAATTTTTTCCCTAGGATGATGTAGAAGGATTTATTCCTTAATACATGCATAATTAAATTCATTTAATAGAACCATGCAATGGCTTGAATCTTAGACTATCCTATGCCCTCTATTATGACAATCCTACTTGTCTCTATTGATCATTTAGACATAATTGGTAGTTGTCCTTTTGTTAACTTCTCCGTACATATTTCATAGTATGAATTCGCTTGGAGAAGGTTGGAGGATGTGGAGACATCTTTAGTGTCTTGGGCTAGGACATTCCTTATGCACCAATTCATAAATAAGTCACTTTTAGTCAATAGAATCCAAAATACATCCATTTGTAATCATGGATTAGTTAAGGACATCTAGGTGGTAAATTTGTTACCATTGGCAACTTCACAAATTTCGTGTATTATCTTGTCCTCCTTGGTTTTCTCCATGGATCTCCATCATTGTCTTCATGATTCATATAATTCATCATGTCATAGTAGCTTCATCATTCTAAATTATTTGATCACAATAACCCTAGATGGCTATCCCTAGGACTACTCTGTCAATTGCACACTATGTATTTCAGCAATTTATATTTCCTTCATGTGTGTTTCAATGGTTTGCAGTGTTAGGACAGTTGTATGTGAAACTTATTGAACACAATTAAACTCCATCACACCACCTCAAATGAAATCAAACTCAATCCAAATTTCATGAATATGACTATCCTTTTGAATAAATTAGTTATGGCATGACAATCCTTTATGAGCACTTGGTCTTGATCTTCTTCAAACTTTTGCCTTTTGTCTGTATTGAAAAATATCTAAAATAATCCTCTTAGAACTTTATGAATAAAGTTAGGACTGTTATGACTGCCCTCATAGCTGTGACAATCTTATTTACATCTTAATATGACAGTCATGTCTCCATGCGATGAACTTGTCTAGGATATCTTTCCGCAACACCCATCCTCACCTTCATTCTCATTGCAAAGATCAACAACACTCCTAAGCAAGGCATTTGTACCTATTCATGATTATCCTACTTGTGTTGGTTATGATAGCAGATTGTCTCCTTCTTCATAGTGGCCTTTATGGCAATTTAGCTTATGCATATGATTATCTACTTGAGTTTGTCATTTCCATATTAATGAGCCTTGACTTCAATAATTATCTCTTTATATCCCTTCTTCACCCTCTACACTAATCCAAAGCATAATTTTGTCACTACTATTCACAACATATTTCATGAGACTATCTTCCTTTTTGCCATTGTTGTGACAATTAAGGCATGACTAGGGAGTAGCTGAATGACATCTCTTCTTAATTAAGATAGTCTTCTTCCTTATTTCACAAGATTGTAGGATCTCATGAGTTACTTGACCCATACTTCACTAGAATAATCTTGAGGTGTGGAGAGATTTAAATTCATAGATAGGGTATTTACAATTTGCTAAACAATTTCAAAATGTTGGTTAGGATAGTCCCAAGCATGGAATTTTAATAAGTTACATTTCTCTATGGAATTGAGGCTATGGTTTTCTTCCAAATACCCTATATGTAGCTCTCCCCTATACTAAAAACTAACTTCTTATTTACTCCCATCACCCCCATTACAAAATCCTCTCATCCCCATAAAAATATCCCCTTCCTATCACTATCCTTGCACATGTTGCAAGTATGAGGATAACCAGTGTTGTCATTGATGTCAACATACTCATATTGCATTAATGAGAAGGATTGAATGAGCTGTGTGCTGAGGATACTGAGGTTATTAGTCTCAATCAGGAACAGTGAAGAACAGTGATAAGAAGAAGGCAAAAGTCCTCAATAGGTTGAGGATAAGAGGATGCGGTTTAAAGGGTTTGTAGATATGAGTCTTGAGATGCTCCAGTCAAGATTTCAGAGGTCCACATGAATATCTGAAGAAGTTATGATCGCTCAAGTAGAACTAGTTCCAGCAGGTGTTTAGTGGTGACAGAGTGTTAGATTGGTCCGGTGAGCTCCGAAATTGTATTATCTCATTCTGCGAATTGGAGAGAGTGTTTAAGAAGTTCGTGTGAAGTGACAACTAGATTTGTTCATGGTTTGGAGGTCCAGAAGCATCTTTTTCATTATGACAGTGATGGTAGACTGTGTTCTTGAAGTTTCAGATGAAGAATAGAAGAATTCCAGTAAGCTGATAAAGTGTGGATCTTCTTGATGACTCAGGAAAGATTTTGGTGATCCTTGGATTGTGTACAATTCTTATTGGCGGTCTGCATTGAAGTTAGAGTTTGCATTTGAAGAATAACCACGGATATTGGTGTTCTTCTTGAGACTGCCCAATTAGATGTATTACACGTCTTGCAAATAATCTTATAGGTGTTTGCCGACTTAGATGATTGTTCCTAAGTCAATGCCTTGTATAAATAAGGGATTGTTAATTCATTTTGAAGTGTGTCTTGGTGTGGATGAGTGTGGCATAACGAAGAAGAGCAAAAGGTAGAGCAAGAGTTTTCAGGCTTAAATGGAACTGATCCAGACATGGTAAAGATGTCAATCTCTAGTTCAAGTTTGTAATACTTGTTACTTTGTAGACAGTGTGTCTCTTGTAGGCAGTGTGCCTCTTGTGAGCAGTGTGCTCAGGCAGTGAGCCCTAATTGGCATATGCCATCTATTTTTCTTATTCTTCTAACAGAGAATAATCCTTGGGTTAATCACCCCGTGGTTTTTCCCTTGATCAGGTTTTCCACATCAAAATCTTGGTGTCTCATGTGTTGATGTGTATATGCTCTAGTGTTTATGCTTTATGCTTTCATGAGTAATTAATTGATATGCTATTAAATAAAAAGAGGATTTAAGTGTTTGAATTGGAAGCAAGTTTTTATACAATTGATTCACCCCCCCTCTCAGTTGTGTGCCCTAGATCTAACAATTGGTATTAGAGCTAAGTTCCTCTAAAAAGTGCTTAACCGCTTGAGGAGATCTAGGATGTCATCATACAAGAAGGACAGTCTGAAGTTTGATGGAACCAACTTCACTCTTTGGAAAGGCTGCATGAAATGTCACTTGGAGTGTATGGGAAAGGCATACTTGTCCATGGTCAGAAAAGCATATACAGCTCCACAAGGTGGTCTGACAACTCTAAATGAAATCACAGATGCTGAAAACAATCTGCAGACCAAAGAGGCTCTTCTAAGTACATTAACTAACTCAAAGCTTTCAAATGTTATTGACCTACCAACTACCTATGAGATCTGGATTAAACTGGAACTTCTGCATGAAGGAGATGAGTATGTTAAGAGTGCAAGGTTGCAGAGTCTCAAAGGGAAATTTGAAAGACTGAAAATGAGAGATGATGAAAATATTACTACCTTTATGCCAAGAGTAAATGAGCTAGTATGTGGAATTAGGAATGCTGGTGGAGTTTTGGATGAAAATGAGATTGTTGGCAAAATTCTCAGATCTCTTCCTGCTATCTACAAAATCAAGGTTGCTGCCATTGATGAATTCAGAGCCCATACAACTGTCACAAGAGACCAATTGGCTGGAAAACTGGCTGCATTTGAAATGACTGAGTTTGGAGATGACCCCCCCAAGACTGAATCTGCATTCAAAGCCAGTGCCTCTGTGAAAGGTAAACAAAGATTTGATTTGAGAGAAAACTCTTCAAGGAAGCTGTCATGGTATGATCAAACAAGAAGAGACATGGAAGTGGAAGAAGTAGAAATAGCTCAACTTGAAGCCCTCTTTGCAAAGAGACTGCCAAGAGGATCCGGTAAGTATGAAGGAAAATTACCCTTTAAGTGCTTCAACTACAATAAGATTGGTCATTTTGCCTCAAGATGTCTGGAAAGATCTACAAGGTCAAATTCTAACAGACAAAGGTTCCAAAAGAATTGTTATTATGTTCATGAAGAAGATGATAATGAAGGAGTAACAGATGATGAATCAGAGATAGGAAACAAATCTGGAAATGAATGGGTGTTTATTGCCATCAAGGAAGAAGATCCAATATCCTCTGAATCTGTCAATCATAAGGTTGTAGAAAGAGCTTTGGCTGCCCAAGTTGAAGAAAAGGGTGATTGGGTTATTGATAGTGGATGCTCTCACCATATGATAGGTGACAAGAACAAGTTCTTAGATTTGGAAAGGTATGAAGGAGGAGTGGTAAAGTTTGGTGATAGTTCTACTGGTAGAATCAGAGGAAGAGAAACTATTTCTTTTAATGGAGGAAACAAAATTGGTAATGTGCTATATGTTGAAGGCTTGAAGCACAATCTTCTCAGTGTTGGACAGTTGGTGGACAAAGGCTATGATCTCTAATTCAAGCATGGAAAATGCAAAATCCTTGAAAGATCCGGAACAGAGATTGCATCCGGTACTCAAACTAAAGGTAATATCTTCCACTCGATTGGTTCTGATAAAAGTTGTTTGTTTGTTCAAGTTGATCAGAGTTGGTTATGGTATATAAGGATGTGTCATGTAAATTTTGATAACATCATCAAGATAAGCAATACTCAAGCTATAAGAGATCTTCCAAAATTAGTAAAACCTACAAATAGTTTGTGCAAAGAATGTCAGCTGGGTAAACAGAGCAGAGTCTCATTCAAAAGCAAAGATCAGTCCTCTACTAGATTATTGGAGTTAGTTCATACTGATCTATGTGGTCCAACAAGAATCAAGAGTATGCAAGGTGATAGATACTTCATGTTACTGATTGATGACTATTCCTGGATGATGTGGGTTACCTTTCTGAAAGAGAAATCAAAAGCATTTGAGAAGTTTAAAATCTTCAAGGCTATGGTAGAGAATCAAACCGGATTAAAATTGAAATGTTTGAGGTCTGATAGAGGTGGTGAATTCACATCCGGTGAATTCATAGATTTTTGTGAGAAGCATGGTATAAAGAGACAGTTATCTACCCCTAGGACTCCACAACAAAATGGAGTAGTTGAGAGAAAGAACTAGACCATCCAGGAAGCATCTAGGATAATGATGATGGAAGCAAATGTTCCCCATATGTTTTGGAAAGAAGTTGTCAGCACTGCAGTCTACACTCTCAATCGAGTTCAAATCAGAAGCAATACCGGTAAGACTCCTTATGAACTTTGGTTTGGCATCACTCCTACTGTGAGATATTTTAGAGTATTTGGTAGCAAGTGTTACATTAAAAGAGATGAAGATCTAGGAAAGTTTGATGCTAGAAGTGATGAAGGAATTTTCTTCGATTACTCCACTCAAAGCAAAGCATACCAGTGTTACAATAAGAGACTAAGAAAGATAATAGAAAGTACAAATGTGAAGGTTGATGAAGGTATTGAGAAGCCCTCAAGATTTTATGAGTATGATGAAGATGATCAGAATGATGTTCTGGTTCAAGAAGCTCCATCCTCTCCTGAAAGTCAGATTCAAACTGATCTGGTAAATCAGGAAGAAGAGACAGGTTTGAATGAGCATGATCAAGAAGCAGAAGTGCAAGAAACTCCCAAAGTTCCAAGGTATGTAAGACTGAACCACTCTGAAGATCAAATCATAGATGACAAAAGCAAAGGTGTGCAAACTAGAAGGAATGTTGCTCAAAATTTAGATGAATTTTGTCTGATTTCAAAGATTGAACCTAAGACAATAAATGAAGCCTACAATGATAAAAATTGGACCAAAGCAATGGAAGAAGAGTTAATGCAAATTAAGAAAAATCACACTTGGGATCTTGTTTCCAGACCTAGAAACAAGAATGTGATTGGAACCAAATGGGTCTTCCGAAACAAACTAAATGAAGTTGGTGAAGTAATCAGAAATAAGGCCAGATTAGTCTATAAAGGCTACTCTCAAATAGAAGGGATTGATTTTGAGGAAACCTTTGCTCCAGTGGCAAGAATTGAAGCAGTCAGACTATTTCTTGCATTTGCTACCTTCAAAGATTTCAAAGTGTATTAGATGGATGTCAAATCTGCTTTCCTGAATGGTGACTTAGAAGAAGAGGTGTACATTGAACATCTGGATGGATTTCAGTTATCTGAGCATGGTGATATGGTCTGCAAATTAAAGAAGGCACTATATGGTCTAAAGCAAGCTCCAAGAGCATGGTATGAAAGGCTAGACAAACATCTTTTGAAGATTGGGTTCAACAAAGGTATTGCTGATAGTAACCTATATTTCAAAATTGATCATGAAAACATCTTGATTGTTGAAGTATTTGTTGATGATATCATCTTTGGAGGAAGAGACAGTATGTGTAAAACCTTTGCAAATCAAATGAAAAGTGAGTTTGAAATGTCCATGCTCGGTGAAATGAATTTCTTCTTGGGTCTGCAAATTACTCAGTCAAAGAAAGGAATCTTTATCTCTCAGACCAAATATGTGAAAGAATTGTTGAGGAAATTTGGAATGGAAGATTCAAAGCCAATGAATACTCCCATAGCAACTGGATGTAAGTTGAGCAAAGATGATGACTCTCCTAAGATAGATCAGACCAAGTATAGATCAATGATTAGAGGATTATTGTATCTCACTCAGACTAGACCAAATATAATGCAGGTTGTTGGTCTTGTGGCGAGATTCTAGGTTGATCCTAGGGAATCTCATGTCATGGAAATCAAAATAATTTTTAGGTACTTAAAAGGAACAGTTGAGTATGGTCTATGGTATCCTAGAGATCATAATTTTTATCTTCATGCATATATAGATGTAGATTGGGCAGGAGATGTGGATGATAGGAAGAGTACAAGTGGAGGAGCATTCTTTTTGGGAAAAAGGTTGGTTTCTTGACTAAGCAAGAAACAAGAGGCAATATCCCTGTCTACAACTGAAGCATAATACATTGCAGCAGCAGGAAGTTGCACTCAACTTTTGTGGATGAAGCAAATGCTAAGAGATATTCAAGTAGAATATGAGGAGCCTATCACAATTTTCTGTGATAATTCAAGTGCAATAAATATTTCTAAGAATCTGGTGTTGCATTCTAAGACTAAGCATATATCTATCAAGTTTCACTTTCTAAGAGAGCAAGTGAACAAGGGTGAAGTCAGATTGGAGTATGTGCCCTCCAAGGATCAGCTTGTAGATATTTTTACTAAACCTCTTCCCAAGGACTCTTTTGAGTATCTCAGGGAGACTCCAGTGATGAACTAGGATGCATTGATGTGCATCAATCCAATGGATATCATAGTCATATCTTGTGATCTGGATTGGTGATGGGGAGCTGCTACTAAGGGGGAACAACTAATATGATTCTGATGTGTTAGAATTGCAAGTATGAGCCCTTTGCCATTGATGTCAAAGGGGGAGAGAAGACATGTGAAAAACAAGTGGTTGATGATCAAAGGGGTAGCAGTAAAGGAAGAGAAGACATGTGAAGAGTTGTTGCTGATAGGGGGAGATGTGACAGAAAGGAGAAGTTCTTGTCTTGATGGTTTTTCACATCATATGTTGCCATCAATGACAAAGGGGGAGATTGTTGCAAGTATGAGGATAACCAATGTTGTCATTGATGTCAACATACTCATATTGCATTAATGAGAAGGATTGAATGAGCTGTGTGCTGAGGATACTGAGGTTATTAGTCTCAATCAGGAACAATGAAGAACAGTGATAAGAAGAAGGCAAAAGTCCTCAATAGGTTGAGGATAAGAGGATGTGGTTTAAAGGGTTTGTATATATGAGTCTTGAGATGCTCCAGTCAAGATTTTAGAGGTCCGTATGAATATCTAAAGAAGTTATGATCTCTCAAGTAGAACTGATTCCGGTAGGTGTTTAGTGGTGACAGAGTGTCACAGATTGGTCTGGTGAGCTTCGGAATTGCATTATCTCATTCTGTGGATTGGAGAGAGTGTTTAAGAAGTTTGTGTGAAGTGACAACTAGATTTGTTCATGGTTTGGAGGTCTGGAAGCATCTTTTTCATTATGACAGTGATGGCAGATTGTGTTCTTGAAGTTCTAGATGAAGAACAGAAGAATTCCAATAAGCTGATAAAGTACGGATGTTCTTGATGACTCATGAAAGGTTTTGGTGATCCTTGGATCATGTACAATTCTTATTGGTAGTCCGCATTGAAGTTAGAGTTTGCATTTGAAGAATAACCATGGATATTGGTGTTCTTCTTGAGACTAGCCAACCTGATGTATTACACGTCTTGCGAATAATCTTATAGGTGTTTGCCAACTTAGATGATTGTTCCTAAGTCGATGCCTTATATAAATAAGGGATGGTGAATTCATTTTGAAGTGTGTCTTGGTGTGGATGAGTGTGGCATAGCGAAGAAGAGCGAAAGGCAGAGCAGGAGTTTTCAGGCTTAAATGGAACTGATCTAGACATGGTAAAGATGCCAATCTCCAGTTCAAGTTTGTAATACTTGTTACTTTGTAGATAGTGTGTCTCTTGTAGGTAGTGTGCCTCTTGTGAGCAGTGTGCTTAGGCAGTGAGCCCTAATTGGCATGTGCCATCTATTTTTTTTATTCTTCTAACAGAGAATAATCCTTGGGTTAATCACCCCATGGTTTTTCCCTTGACCGGGTTTTTCACATCAAAATCTTGGTGTCTCATGTGTTGATGTGTATATGCTCTGGTGTTTATACTTTATTCTTTCATGAGTGATTAATTGATATTTTATTAAATAACAAGAGGATTTAAGTGTTTGAATTGGAAGCTAGTTTTTGTACAACTGATTCACCCCCCCTCTCAGTTGTGTGCCCTAGATCTAACATCACATACATCACTTAGGTCATTGAGTGATACAAAGAAGGGTGGTTGTCTTCAAACTAACTCAAACAACACTTTTCCAAAGTCTTAACACCTCAAACAAAGTGGTTTCCTTCACAAACTGCCACTAGGTCTTGTAGGGTAGCAAACTGACCTTTTCCAACATAATTTCCTAACCAGAACTCATACCCAGAAATGAGAATAGATTTGAGTACCCTTTTTGACCCTACTCAACATATCAATAAATAAAGTGTGGTTGTTTTGTAACACAATGATAAAAAATTTGCTGTTGTGCTTTGGATAAGGGCTAATTTGGCCTGTTTGAATGGGTGACAATGAGACTTTCAAAACCCAAACTTCAAATCTTCACACCAATGCCTCAGACATGTCAAAAATGGTCTGCCCAAACAATTCCAACCATTACAAACCTTTTCCCAAGAGCTTTTCTACAAACCCTAACTCATTTGTGCATTCTATACCCAAAAACACGAGATTTTCAATTTAGGGCATCAACAAACTTGCTCACAATGCCTTCCCCTACTCTTGCAACATTGTAGACACCAAAAACACCCTAAACCCATCCATTCCACCAAGTTTCATGAGATTTCACTAGAGGAATGGTGGGTTTTACATTTTTCTTGCCTTCAAGGTAGTTAAACAAGGGTTTCAAACTAGTTTTAGGAAAATTGCTATAAAATGCTCAAATCCCTAGGCCTAATTGCTTTCAAAAAAATTGTAGCATGCTCATTATCTAAGAAATCTCCATGAAAAAGAGGTTTAGGGGTTGTCTTAGGGTACACACAAGATGATACAGAGGGAGTTATAAGGAGATAAAACACTAAAAAAGAGGTTTTCATGAGTGTCGGACAGTCACAAGTCTATATAACAGTCCACTATCATAGTCATGACCATCATGAAGTTGTTTTTAATTTATGCATTACTAAAATGTCTTTGATCTTTTGTCACAAGTATCCAAAAGGTTATCTTCATGCGTTAATGTTCTTTTGACTATCACAAAGTTTTTGGACTAGTTTAAGACTATTAGGATAGTCAATTTATGTTGATAACAGTCCCCTTCGATGGCATTCATTTTGTCATCCTTCAAAATCACCTCCATACAACTCATATATGTAAAAAATTAACCATACAATTCATGATTTCTAAATCTAAAATAATGATTTTATACTCATATAAGAGTCCAAAGGTGTGAAGAATCTATATGGAGGTCTTTCAAACCTGCTCAAGGAGTTTTGAATCTTTCTTGGCCATTATTTGAGAAAGTGTGATGAATGTTCTAAATGATTGTGTATGATAGTGTTGTGGCAGCAATTGGAAGTTTAACAAATCTAAGTCTAAAAGTGTCATTTGTGCATATTCCTTGTTGGGAAGGGGTCTTAGAAGGTCCTACAAACTTGAACAAAGGATTTTAGAGCATTCTTCAAGGGTTAGACAAGTTATATTATGACTGTCCCAAGAGGACTAGTTTTACAATCATTGAGTAAGTGTTGGCACCCAAGCAAGTTAGGGTTTGCTTTTGAGTCTAGGTGTTTAATACCTATTGGAATCACCTTTAGAATGTTTTAAAGAGGCTCCCAAATCTATATTGTGGTTTTTGAAAGCATTCCAAGTGGATTTTCCTTAGTTCATTGAAGTCATATAGGAAGGTCTACATAGGAGCAGCAATGGAGAACATGCAAGAACAATTTGTCTTTTGGGTCTATTTCATGAACTCCACCCTTCCTCTGTATCATTTATGACTTTGTGTATTTGATTGTATACTCCATGACTTTGTATGTTCAAGTGTACACTACATGACTTATATGTGTGTTCAAATGCATACTCCATGACTTATGTATGTTCAAGTTATCTTGATACGAGGTGTCTTATTCAGAAGTTTGTAGAACCTTGTTATTCATTCAAACTGTGCTATTCATTGTCATTATAAAATTTCTAATTATCATTGTCTTAATCATCATGCTTGTAGAAATTATCATCATGCCAAATAAATGAACAAAGACTCTAACACCAGAAGAGCATGAAGCTAATAATGAGAGGAAAACAGAAAGAATGAGGCGAATTTGGGAAGTAGGAAATTTTAGACATGATTTTTCCACAGTCCATGTTGATAATTAAATTATTTCTGGAAAAACTGTGTGCTGCTTTTGGGTACGGATTACAAGGAAAAACCAAGAAGGTCAAATTGACAAGTGTGATGAGATGAGTAAATAGGGCAATAAAAATAAAGAAAAAATACATTCAAATAAACTAAGAAGGAAGGCAGACATGACCAAGACTGGCCAAAGAAGGAAAAAAGAAGAAGATGAATAGGAAGAGAAAAAAAAGGAACCAAAAGGGCAATAAAAACAAAATACAAATAAAAGATAAAAAGTAAAAATAAATATGAAATTGAATAAAAATGAAGGGAATAAAGGATAAAAAAGAAAAAGGAAAGGCAACGAAAAGAGAGAAGTAAAAAACCAAAAATTAAGGGTAATTAAATTAATAAAAATAAACGGAAATATATATATATATATAAAAATCAAGAGAGAGAGAGAGAAGTAATAAACTAAAAATTAAGCATAAAAATATTAATAAAAATAAATGGAAATATATATATATATATATATATATATATATATATACGTATGTAGAGAGAGAGAGAGAGAGAGAGAGAGAGTCGAAAAGTAAATAACCATAAAGGCAAATACGAGTATGACTATATTATAATAATTTACATGTATATAAGAAAATATATAAAGATATATACAACCCTAAAACTAAGATTATAGGTATGAATATATTGTTATATTATCATGTAGATATGATAATATAATACTATATTCATCCCTATAAAAACTAAAAAGACATAAATATGCATATAAGAATAAGAAAAGGTACAACTAACAATGGGAGGATGGAGAAAGAGAGCAAAGGAGGAAAAAACTAAAGAAGGAAGGCATATATACATGTGTGAACATATATATGTGAGAGAACAAAACAAGAGAGGTAGAATGCAAAGGGAAAAGTGGAGATAAAGAGGCCTAGCCAAAGATGAAAGCTAAAAGAAGGTACAGAGACCAACGATGGGAAGAGAAGGGTCGAGGACAAAGAGGAGGACTGGCAAGGAAGGGGGGGAAAGGAGAATGCAGGTTAGAGACACTAACAAGAAGTGAAGATAAGGGGGGGAGGGGGAAGGTAAGGATAGGAGGGCTAGGCAAGGAGGAGGAGGAGGAGGAGGGGGGGGAATTTTGAGATTGGGGCCTAAGAGAAAAGGCAAATGCTAGGGTTGGAATGGGAAGAAGAAGGAAAGAGGAAAGAAAAAGCGGGGATAAAGGGAAAGGAGGGAGAACAGGTAAAAATAAGGGAGAAAGAAAAGGGGGGGAAAGGGGTTAGCAGGAGATTAGGGAGAAGGATGGTGATTGCGAAGGGAATTTAGAAGGGGGTTCCAGGTGAGATTAGGTTCCACCCATCATCTCTATTAAGGTTGGCAGGGTTGTTTCTAATGAAGATAGCCTCTTTAAGTTTCCTCTTAAAGAAATTGTCTTCTTTGGCAAGGACATGTGTATCCTCTAGGCGGATGTGGTGCTTAGTGCTCGAGGAGTGGTCAACTAGGGCTGATTTAGAGATCCTTTCATGTCTAATATCTGCACAATGTTCTTTGATTCTCATGCAAATAGATCTACTTGTCTCCCCAATATAAGGGGTACCACAGGAGTAATCTATCTTATAGACACCTGAGTTTAAAAGGATGTTCAGGGGGTCTTTGGTGGATGGGATGAGGTTCCTGATGGTGGAAGGAGGCTTGAAGGTGCAATTGATTCCTTTCTTGCGGAGGATTTTGGCAATTTTATTGGAGATACCTTTGATGAAAGGAAGGGTGGCACTGTAAAGAACATCAGGGTCCTTATTGCGAGGTTTGTTGTAAAGGCAGGTTTGGGTTTGTTTAAAGGTTCTTTTTATGTATTTGTTCCGGTATCCATTGAGTTTGAAAACTTTAGTGAGGTGGGCTAGCTCTTGGTTAATGTGGTCAGCATCACATATCCGAAAGGCTCTAATAGCTAAGGTTTTGAGGACACTAGCCTTATGGTTGGGGTGGTGATGTGAAGAAGTGTGAAGATAGAGGTCAGTATGGGTAGATTTCTAGAAGACATGACAGCCAAGGGAACCATCATCCTTTCTAATAAGAAGAATGTCAAGGAATGGAAGTAGGAAATTGTCAACTATACAAGAAGACATTCCACCATTGCCAATTGAAGAGGAACATGACATATCTAATGAAGATAAGAGAGAGATGGAATTGGTGGCACAAAGGGAAAGAATGCAAAACCTCCGTGTAATGAGGAAAGGGAATCTCCAAGTTGGAGGCACTCCATCGTCCACAAGTTAAGTTGAAGGAACACCATCATTATCTTCTCAAATTAGAGACACTCCATCTTTCACAGGTGAAGTAGAAGGTATATTTGCATTTTCTTCTCAAGTTGGTGGCACGCCATCATTTACATCTCAAGTTGAAGGTACATCATTTTCATCTTTTTCACCTCCAATTGAAGGTACATCATCTATCCCATCTCAAGTAAATATTGAAGAAATTCCTAATGTTGAGTCTACTTTACCAATTAAAATACATCCTAGAATTTTGCATAGGAAGCCTAATTTTCTAATTGATATTGATGATAATGTATTGGAGCCCATGCATGATAAGATTCCCATGTGCACTTGCTAAAGATATGCAAATAAGATATGGAAATTATTCTTTGAGAATTTAAATGAAACCAGAAGATGTCAACTCTTTGTTGAATTCATGAGAAATCTAAAATTTAGGCCCACTATGAAGATTCTTGGCCTAAGAACATAGAATACCTCAAGTGAAAAATCAATTGTCAAGAATCTAATGAGTGCGTATGATAGTGTGGGTTCCACCGCATGCACCAAGGATAGTAATGTCACATGACGTGTCATTATATCGACAATTGTAATCCAAGAAACAGAAAAAGCTCGCCTCATTAGAAAGACAAGTGAAGCATTGAAAATAAATAGAAAAACTCTAATGAGAGTTGTTGGAAGACATCAAAGAGTTGAGGATCCAAACACTAATGAATTGTGGGCATTCTTTGGGAGACTCCCACGGAAAGACAAAGTTGGTGTTGAAGCTTTGAGATCACTAATTGAAGACTTTTGGAAGAATTACACAAGGGTATCTCTAAATCAAAGGGATGTGGTAAGAAGGAGAATCGGTAGTCAAAACCATGAGCCACATCTAAAGCATTTTTTTGGATATGACTCAAACACAATTTTTTGGTAAATTTCTGGAGATGTATCCTCAAATTAAAATTTCTCAAAGATATTTTGAAATGCTAAAGCCTTTCTTTGTCAAGATAAATCACACACAAACTACTTGTTTTTGTAGATTACATATTGAATTTTCTAACCATTTGGATGTTTATCAGTCTATATGTTTAGATTTGCATACTAACAATGTTTTGCAGGATTGTGGCATACATGCCCCACCAACTACTTCAAAAGACTTCATATCAATAATTTTATGTGATAGAGAGGAAGGTCAAATATTCTACAGGAAATTATGCTTGGATGGCACATGTTAGCATTGTGGTGGCTTGCAACGTATGCCAATATGTGAACATATGGAAAGAACACATGCGGGTGGAAATGAACTAGTAGAGTTTGGCAAGTATAAAACAGTGGCATACAATACAAAAGATGGTAAAGAAGCAAAGAGGTGTGAATATGTTATTCAGAAGATTCTAGTGTATCAGTTTATATCTATATTTTGTGACAGTATAGTGTATGAGTATGTAAAACATGCCCATAGAGCTCAATGGTTGGACTTGCAATTCAAGTTATGCAAGGACACATTTCTAGTTGGTAGAATTGTTTCAGTCATTGACTTTGCAGAGAATTATAGTCTATAGCCACAGTGTGAGGTGCAATCTCAATATTACAACTTGACACATGTTTCTATATTTGTGCACATCACATTCATTCATGCGAATGATAGTATAGAGGATGATAGATAGATCATAAGGGAGTACCATTTGTATATAAGCGATGATCGTACACATTCTACGGAGTGCATGCAAGGTTTCTTTTAGGTGTTCAATGATTTGGCTAGAAGGGTCATATCATTTAGTCAGCATATCATATGGTCGGATAACTGTGCATCAAAATTTAAGAACTCGTGGAAGTTCTATTGGCTAAGAAGGAGGCATAATATTACAGGTGTTTAGCATATGTGGAACTTTTGTGAGGTCGAACATGGGAAGGGGGAGCATGATGGTGCAAGAGCATGTATCAGAAGAGCCATAGCATAAGAAGAGTTAAAGTATAAAGATAATGCAAAGTTGACATATGCAAAATCAATTGTTGATTGGTTTAATTCTTCAATGGGTCTAGGTAATGAAGGTAAGTCTTTAATTCGTAGATTTATTTGGTTGATAGATGATACTAACATTGCACCATATGAGGACTGTTGTACATTGACAGTATCAAGTGAGCTACACTCTTTTAGAAGCTAAATTGTAGGTTCATGGAGTATCAATATGCGGAAGATGGCATGCTTTTGTTCTTCATATACAATTCAAGCCTAGAATGAGTGCGAGTCAAAGAAGTGGGTTGACGAATGGGAGTTAAGTTATCTTATCCCACTTGACACGTATCGACCCCTGACGGCACTAGAAATGACAAAGATGGAATCATCAGTTGACTTTGACCACATATCAAATATAGTTCAACTAGGTAATATATCTACTTGCATAGTTTTTGAAATTCCTAATGTTATCTTAAACTTTGTAGTATTTTTGTAATGTTGACTAATTTCATCTAATTTGCTACACATATCATTGTAGGGCATGTTTATGCAGTTTGTAGTTAGGGTAAAATTGCAAATCAGGGCAAATGTATAATCAGCAATGATAAAAACCCTAGCAATGCACAATGAAGCACAAGACAACATGAAAATCAAAATAAGAAATGCAAATGCAAACCGATCTCCACGCTATGCTTGATTTATCTCCATTGCTCTTCTCCACCTCGCATGAGCATGCAAGATTTTGAAGGATTATTGTTGCAAGAATGTTGGGTGTTCACTTCTGCAGCATAACATTAAGATGAAGATGATATGAGGATGATAGTTGAAGGATGCAAAGGCTCTAATGATATTTCAACAGCATAATGGTACTTGAAGCTCCATGCATTGTAGAAAATTTGGCAGAATAATGGTACTTGAAGCTCAATGCATTATAGAAAATTTGGCAGAATAATGGTACTTGAAGCTCAATGCCTTTTGACAGAATAATGGTACTTGAAGCTCAATGCATGCTAATGGCTTGTGAGGGGGTTGATTTATAGGAAAGGCTTAGTTCAAATGGACGGCTGAGATTAAAAAGCTAATTGATTGATGTGGACGGCTAGGATTGATTCGGTTATCCCACTCTTCAAGGGAGTTGTAGTCATTTGACAAGTGTCAAGGAGGATAGGGCTCATGTGTGCTTGTGTACATAAAAAGTACTACATATAAAAGATATTAAATAAAAGACTATAGTACCACTTATCTTTTTAAATGAAAGAGGCACACATGTCGGCTAAATGATAAGATAAATTAATTAAATAAATAAAATTTATTTAATTAATTGGAAAGTCGGCTTATGATGAGAACTTAATTCAAATAAAATATTTGAATTAGTTAGGATATGAGTTGGATATTAATTAAATAAATAAAATTTATTTAATTAATTGGCTAAGTGGGATTATGAATGTGAAAATTAATTAAATAAATAAAATTTATTTAATTAATTGGGATGATGATAGGATATGATGTGGAAATTAATTAAATAAATAAAATTTATTTAATTAATTGGCTAAGTAGGATAAGGATGGGATTAAATGGGATTTTAATTAAATAAATAAAATTTATTTAATTAATTGGCTTATGGAATAAGTGGGGTTAAGAGTGGGATTTAGGACAAAATGCTACATGATGTCTAGGATAATGTTTTTGACAAGGTGTTGCTAGACATGAACAAAGTTGGGACAAATTTGGGTGTCTACATTTTACCCCTCTTTGAGATGATGTTCGAGATGATGAGCTTTGTGTTGAGTAACATCATTTCAAAGAAGTTAAGGTATGGATAATTGATAGGGATGCTGCTGCTGCTGATGATGATGATGATAGAAAGGATAGGTTGGTGATGCCCCCTCGAGAGGATAGGTGGGTTGGACAAACACGGGTATGCTCTCGAAAAGAAATAGCTTGGCTACAAAAGAAAGATAAGGGGATAGATAGAAGAAATGAAGGATGTGTTATGCTGCAATGGAAAGTGAGCAATCATGATGTTTGATATAGCACTAGACGTTATGCACCAAGGTATAAGGACCAAGGTGATGTTGAGTCTCGTGCCCCAGCGTAATACAACCTTGTTTGGATACAAGATATGAATATTAGCTGGATTTGATACTGATATGATGCAAATGCAAGATAAAATGATAACACACACAAGCAAGCAAGCAAGCATGCACAAATGATACAAAAACAAACAAGGTATTGCCCCTGTCAAGCTGTAAACCAATGATTAATTTCTGATTGGTTGATAGTTGAGAGTGTTGTCATTGCAGGGAAAGCTATATCCCTAGATCAACACAAAGTTGTTTGCTGAGTTGGTTGGCTAGTTGGTTGATTGATTGATTTGGCTTACAACAAGGCTAGGATCAAGACCATGGATTGCGTTTGGATATCTTAGTTTGATTGATTAACTTGATTGGTATGGATTAAGGATGGGCTTGCATTTGGATCATTGCTTTGAATGGTTGGAAGATGATGAAATGCTGATTAGATTGATTTGATGATTGGATTGATGTGCTATGATAGATTGATTGGAAGAAGTTGTTTATTGATGATGTATAAGATAGATGATAGAAGAAATGATGAGAGAAGAAAGAGAAAAATCGTTTGTGCCTGAATCTGGGCACTTCCTTCGTACTCCAGACTACCTACATACCCTATATCCACGGGATCAAGGCACTTAACGATGGAAATGAGATGTAGTTCTAATGTGTTTTATTGATGAGATGATAAAAATGGATTGAGATTGATGAAATGTTGATGATGTGATGATATGTGGTGGATTGAGCTACTTTTGATTTGCTGAAGTTATTGGATTTATGTTGATTGGAGTTGATGTAGTTGAGTTGATTTGCTTTGGTGTTGATGCTGACGATTGATAGGATTTGTTTTGATGGTTGGATTGATGTGCTTTGAGTTGATTTGCTTTGGTGTTGATGCTGACGATTAATAGAATTTGTTTTGATGGTTGGATTGTGTTGAATGATGATAGTGATGGTGTGATGATTGGAGTGTCCCCTCAATCTAAGCATAAGCAAGTGTTCTCAGTGTGCTCAAAGGATGTAAAACAAACAAGGTATTGCCCTTGTCAAGTCATAAACCAATAATTGATTGTTTGATTGATAATGATAGATAGTGTTGTCATTACGGGGAAAGCTATATCCCTAGATCAACACAAGGATGTGGGAACGCTATATCCCATTGATGATGATTGATGATGATTGATTGGGCTCATGACAAGATTAGGATCAAAAAACCTGTTGATTTGGTTGGATAATGTTCCTTGATTGATTAGCTTGCTTGATATGGATTAATGTGACTTGGATTTAAGATCATTGCTTAGATTGATTGGATTGATATGATTGGAAGAAGTGATTGATTGAAATGGATGAATGTTATTGATAGGAAGAATTGATGATTGATGATGATTTGATTTTGATTGAATGTTTATGGAGTGGATTGTTTTAGATTGATGATGATTGGTTTTATTGCTTGGTTTTTTTGTTGGATATTTATTTTTTTGTGTTTTTTTTTGAAATATTTTGTTTTTTTTTGGATTTTTGAGATATTTTGATTTTTTTTGTGCTTTTGGGATGTTTTAATTTTTTTGTTTTTTTGAATGTTTTGAAACATCAATGGATTTACAATTTAGGTAGCCTTTGTGCTAGATACCAATGACAAGGGAGAAAACCAAGTCTAGGTGCAAAGGATGGATAAAAGGATGGGCTCATAGTAAATGGGATGAAAGGCTCATGATAGATGGATAGATAAGAGGATAGGCCGTATAAGGTATGTATGCATGCCTCATGATAAACGGATAGGTAGGCTATAGTGGAAAGCTCATGATAAATTGATGGGGATAAGCTATAAGATGGAAAGCTCATGATAAGGATATGCCATAGTGGATGGATCATAAGGGAGCTAGGATGTGATCTCCAAAGGCTATGTTGCATAGGAAGAACTTGCCCCATTCTAGGTGGTAATGCTTAGGATTTTTACATGATTAATTTCATGACCAAGGGATGAAATGATGGATTGGATTTGGATGGGATGGATAAATTGTTAAGGGATAGGACTTGGTTTGGAAAGAAGGTATGTCAAGAAATATCCAAACATGTTTCAACATTTTGCCCCTATGTCTTCATCAAAATCAAAAGGCGGGAGGATGGATAAATGGATTCAATAGGATAGGCATGTTTATGTAATGGCTATCGATGGTAGGATGTTGCATGATAGGAATGATAGGTTGGTATGATATAATGGGATAGATAGTTGGGAAATGGATAGGTTGGATGAGACAAATGTGCCCCCAAGTGTAAGTGACATAGAAGATCAACCTACACATGACGCCTGTTTGCCAGGTTTTCATCATGGTACTTATCCAAGGCGCCTGTTTACCAGGTTTTCACCGTTGGACGAAGGGCTTTCTCTTTGCTTTTTTGACTTTTTTTTTTTGTTTTTGCTTTTTTTCTTTTTTTTCTTTTTTTTTTTTTTTGCTTTTTTGCTTTTAAATGGGTTGACAATTACACATGGCGCCTGTTTGCTAAGTTTTCACCATGGTAATGGATAGGAGGGACTCAAGTGGCTAGTTCAATGGATGTTGGTAGTCCCATTAGAGATTGATGATGTCTTCGCATGGACCATGTCATTATGCTCATAGATGTTGATAAGGGATTGTGTGAAAGCAAGATGGATGAGGTAGATAGTGGATGATGATGTGGAATTATGGTAGGGTAGGCTAGTGGCTTATGGTGTGGATTTATATAGGCTTATGGAATGAAGATGGACAAAAAGATTATGCCAAAGCATGGACCATGGGGATAGCATGGGGGAGATATGTAGGATAATGGATGGAAGATGGGGAGATGTAGTTGTGTGGAGGTGTTACGGAGTGGAAGGGAACCATGACCAATGGTTGCACACACCGTGATAAACATTGAATCTTTTGATGAGATGGTGGTGTAGGAAGCAATGGAGATGCTTTCTTAGGAAATGGTTGATGAAGTGATCTAGGAACCCACATAGATTTAGTATGTTTAGTGCTTTTGTTTTGCTTGTGGGATTTTTGAAGGGAATGGAAGTTTTGGATGGAAATAGGCTCTTGGATGGAGATAGGTGGTTGGGATTCTTGAGATGTGGATGAGGATGCCTCATTTGACTTTCTAGCTATTTGTTTAGGAACCCAAACCATTTTGCTTTTAGGCTTTGCTTTTGGAGGTATGGGCTTGGATAGCTTTGTGAATGTACTTTGCTTAGAAGATGGATGATTTAGAGACTTTTCACATTGATGTCCTAAGGCATGAGGGTCCTTAGGAGTTTTAGTTGGATTTTTGGCTTTATAGATAAAGGCATCCAAATGTTTATTTTGGAATCCCATGGGATGGATGGAGTGGATGAAATGATTGGAAGCTTCATGCTTAAACAATGTGTGCTTTTGTTGGCCATGATTAGGGATGCAAGGATACTTATGAACAATAGGTATGTTAGGTGTTGGAAGCAGCGGTGGCAAGGTGAATGGAGGGATATTTGGAGTTGGTAAAAGTGGAGGCAAAGTGGATGGAGGAAGGTGTATGGTCACATGATTTTGACATTTATAGGATGATGGAGATGGAATGGCTACATATGTCTTGGGTATATGATAAGGTTTGCGATGGAAAGTGGTAGGTTTAGGATGCATGAAGGGATTACCAACATCTTGGCCTTGTTTACCTTGGGGTGTGTATCCAAAGTCATATGAGCATGGAGGAACTTTGACATGGTTTGGCTCCAAAATAACTTGTTTGTAAAGGCCTAGACCTTTGCCTTGGTAGTTCATGTTTTGGAGTATGCGATTGACTATAGGACTAGATGTGTTTTGGACACTAGACTTGAGCTCTTTATTGGATGGAGAAGATGAAGTGGATAAAGGACGTTGTTGTCCTAAGGAAGAACATTCATGCATAAGGGTAGTAAGACCAATAGGACATGATGGTGGACTTGAAGTGGAATCGATGGTCAATGTGAAAGGAGGATCATTAGGATCTTGCTTATGTTCATGTTGATCCAAGTTATTGGTATGATCTTTTATGCTTACTTGGGGGACAAGTGTCTCATCATGACAAGTTGATGTTTGCTCATTATGGATAGGGCTAGATGGTAGATGACTAGGAGCAATGTGGATATCTTGGTCATGGATAGATATAGGATTATGGATAGGATCAAGGTGCTCATGGATAGCTTCTTCATAGGTATCATCTTGATCATAAAGAAGGTAAATGTTATGGATGGGTTGCATGGAAGTGTTTTGATCTTGAGTTGGACTAGGGCTTAATGTTTCCACATGCTTAGGATTAAACCTTTGACATACCTCTTGGGTTGCTTGAATGGAGGTAGATGACTCTTGGTCAACAACATGAGAACATGATGACTCTTGACTTGGATTCACAATAAGAGACTCTTGAATAGGCTGGATGTCTTGTAGGTCACATGATGGGCTTGAAGGGCTAGGAATGTTAATGGAAGGCTCTTGGATAGGCTCAAGGATAGGTGGACCACATGATGAGATTATATGATTGGACATGATCTTTGGAAGTTCTTTGGTAGGCTCATGAATGGGTGTTTGACATGGAGGTAGTTTATTCCTAGCTAATAGCCAATGGATCACATCCTTCGCAAGTGTATGTGTGGATGGGCAATATAATGGATGGATGATAATAGTAGATGGTGTTGTAGGCTTATGATTAGGATTAGGTTGAGGGCTAATTGGATTGGGTGGATTAGGATTTGGACTAGATGGGGGTGACACATGAGATTGGGATGATGTGGCATGTTTTCCCATTATAGGTAGGTACACCTTGTAAATAATTGACAGAAATATTGGGCATTGATTTGTATTATGGCCTTTGGTCCTATGGTATGCACAATAATCATGTTCATCATATGGACTTTCTTCACATGGTTTGACTTCAGGAAGTTCAATGAGTTTTGCTTCAAGCATCCTTTGTAAAACTCTCTCAGCCGCATCCTTAGGTGAAGGATTAGAATGACATGGTGATGAAGGTAATGAAGGGCTTGGTGGTTTGGAAGGTTGATGGATTAATGGACTAGGAATGGGATCACATGATGGTGTTGGGATATGACTTGTTGGCTCATGTGTTGGCATGGGATTGCATGATGGTGGCCACTCTAGATTGGTGTCTCCCTTGTCAAAGGTTATTAGATCTTGCATAGGATAACTTGGGCTCATTTGATTTATGTACAAGGGACCATTGGGATTTGGATATTGTTCTTGTTGGAAAGGTGGACTTAGGTCTATCAATGGTGCTTGATGGTCTTGTTGAAAATGTGTACTTGGACTTGCTTGATTTATGTACAAAGGACCATTGGGACTTGCATGTTGTTCTTGTGATATCACTTGATTGACTTGTGGATGGACTTGGTAGTGCATTGGAATGATGGCATGAGGGATTGGATAAGCTTGAGGTGGATGTTCATAGGTTGATGTGGCATTGACTTGGTGGATATGTGGATTAAGTTGATAGGAAGTGGATGGATATGACATGTGACTAGATGGATTAGGTTGATAGGAAGTGAATGGATATGACATGTGGCTATGAGCTGGATTAGGTTGGTAGTGAATGGCTAAGGATTGTTGTGCTTGTCGAGCTTGACTAGTGGCTAAAAGGTGTTGGACTTGGGCTATGGAGTGTTGCAGTTGAGGTGATTGACTTGCATGGGGTTGAGCTCTTTGGATGAAGAAGTGTAATGTTCCAATGGCATCTTGGTTTAGGGGTTGTGATCCTTGATAAAGATTTTGGAGGAATCTTTGGAATTTGATTTCTAGGTCCTCTAGTTTAGACATGTTGTCACCAAGTGTTTGTATTAAGTCCTTTTAGCAAGTGCTTGTTTAGGGATTTGGATGATGATGTGGCTTGTTTGGATGACTTGGCTATGTTTGGGATGAAAGTGATTGGGTTTGAATGTTATTGGAAGAATGTGTAGGATGACTTGTCTTTATGTGTTTGGGTGTTTAGAGCTTGATGTGGCAATATTCAAACAAATGATTATGCATATACACACATGAATCACTCACGCAAGACACATAAGCAAGTTATTAGTTTGGAATAATGTGATGTTGGTTAAACAAGCACGTGAAGACACTTCAACAAGTCCTAGTTAAGGCAACGCCACTATCACAAGGAGGTTCTAGTGAAAATCCGGGGGACCGGCACCCCACGAGCATCCAGCAAGCCACTTAAGACTTTAACTAACCCTACTAGGAGTTTTAATATACACAATGGTACACCTCCTTTCGAGTTAGCACTGTATGGTGAGCGCTAATACCGGTTAGACTTGGCTTTCGCCTTATCCTCTGATTTTTATAGCGGACCGGATGAAAGTACCGCTTGAGGTCGTTCCCTTGGGGTGGATACCAAGGCAGGCCTCTCTAAGGCTAAACAAAAGCAACACAAGTAAATGTTTTTGATCTCCAAGTTCGTGTTGGGACGCGAGGAGAGAGCATACACATTTACTTAGTCACACTCGCATGGGGTTCATTAACCTTAGAAATTCCATGTGTGGAAGATAATTCAGGCACTTGTTTATTTTAAAGCCCAAATCTAAATGTGATGAAAGACAATGGTTTGTTTTAGCCCAATGTTTTGATGTGAATTTGCAAACAATTGTTCGTTTTATGCCCAAAATCTAAATGTGTTTGCAAACAATGATGAAAAGATGAGAAATGAAATGATTGCACCTGGTTGATTCGCTATCCAAATTGCTGTAGATGTTGATGTCAATGTTGCTTCAACTCCTTATGATCACCTACAGCATAAAAAAAAATAATATTATAATGCAGGCATAAAAATAGGCTCATCAGGCAAGAAAAATTGTAATTTTAGATGCATAGCCGAATTAGATTTGATTATTTCGATAGATTTTTGGTTCAAAAATTAAAAAAGCAAAGAAGAGATCCCCATTAATTTTCAGAGAGCTTTCCGAAAATGTAAAGAAATCAGAAAAATTCCCTGATTTGTGCCCAGGAATGTGGATTTATGAAAATGGTACAGTCGGCAAAGATCTGATTTTTTCGCATAGTAAACGACCTCCAAATTAAATCTGCAAAACATAGACCCTCATTAGAATTTCAAGAGATTTCTAAAAATATAAAAATTTCTAAAAAATTCGCTGATTTGCGCCCAGAATTGCGATTTTATGAAAAAGCATAAAAACGTGATAAATCCCGCAAAAATCGCGATAAGCCCAAAATTTTTCTTCTGTAGCTTTCTTATATCATGGACAAACTTGTGCTAAAATATTGTAGAAAAATTCGCAGCCGTTTGGAAGATATGATGAAATCTTTAAAACCTAGGGTTTTGTCTAAAAAGTAGCAGATCTGCAACAAAAAGTTAATTAAACCTGCAAAACTCAACAATGGGGGTTAGATGAATGCAAATTTTTACAACAAAAACCTGCAAAAAAAAGATCAAGCGAAGTGAGTCCCACCGGGCGTGCCAAAATGTAGTTAGGGTAAAATTGCAAATCAGGGCAAATGTATAATCAGCAATGATAAAAACCCTAGCAATGCACAATGAAGCACAAGACAACATGAAAATCAAAATAAGAAATGCAAATGCAAACCGATCTCCACGCTATGCTTGATTTATCTCCATTGCTCTTCTCCACCTCGCATGAGCATGCAAGATTTTGAAGGATTATTGTTGCAAGAATGTTGGGTGTTCACTTCTGCAGCATAACATTAAGATGAAGATGATATGAGGATGATAGTTGAAGGATGCAAAGGCTCTAATGATATTTCAACAGCATAATGGTACTTGAAGCTCCATGCATTGTAGAAAATTTGGCAGAATAATGGTACTTGAAGCTCAATGCATTATAGAAAATTTGGCAGAATAATGGTACTTGAAGCTCAATGCCTTTTGACAGAATAATGGTACTTGAAGCTCAATGCATGCTAATGGCTTGTGAGGGGGTTGATTTATAGGAAAGGCTTAGTTCAAATGGACGGCTGAGATTAAAAAGCTAATTGATTGATGTGGACGGCTAGGATTGATTCGGTTATCCCACTCTTCAAGGGAGTTGTAGTCATTTGACAAGTGTCAAGGAGGATAGGGCTCATGTGTGCTTGTGTACATAAAAAGTACTACATATAAAAGATATTAAATAAAAGACTATAGTACCACTTATCTTTTTAAATGAAAGAGGCACACATGTCGGCTAAATGATAAGATAAATTAATTAAATAAATAAAATTTATTTAATTAATTGGAAAGTCGGCTTATGATGAGAACTTAATTCAAATAAAATATTTGAATTAGTTAGGATATGAGTTGGATATTAATTAAATAAATAAAATTTATTTAATTAATTGGCTAAGTGGGATTATGAATGTGAAAATTAATTAAATAAATAAAATTTATTTAATTAATTGGGATGATGATAGGATATGATGTGGAAATTAATTAAATAAATAAAATTTATTTAATTAATTGGCTAAATAGGATAAGGATGGGATTAAATGGGATTTTAATTAAATAAATAAAATTTATTTAATTAATTGGCTTATGGAATAAGTGGGGTTAAGAGTGGGATTTAGGACAAAATGCTACATGATGTCTAGGATAATGTTTTTGACAAGGTGTTGCTAGACATGAACAAAGTTGGGACAAATTTGGGTGTCTACACAGTTATTGTAGATGAAGATAATGAAGAGGGAACATATTATTACTTGTGTCATTGTGTTGAGACCGAAAAGAAATTGGAGGCCCTAGTTATAGATGGAGAAAACATCGAATACCCTACAGGCTCAATGGTTGTTACTAGAACATAGCTTGGAAGGTACCCACATAAGAGTGTTAATGTTTGGCTATTTGAGGACTTTCACATGCATTGAAAGATTCTTCATTACTCCAACCTTGTCGTGGCAACCGATGTTCATTTGATACAATATCGAGATAGACTTTTGAACAAGACCTTGTGGAAGGTGCGTGAGTCTAACCATGAGGCAATACTTGACACAGTAAAAAGTAGAGAACACCCAGATGGTTTGTTGGATTAATTTGTAAGTATGCATAAAACTTTCCTAGATGGTTACTTGTTCTTAGTTTTGTATATAGACAGTAGTATGAATTGCTTCCCTTCAGTATATTTATGTTTAGTCAATTTTATTTTTTTATGCTTCTCACAGGAGGTCACAACTCCAGTCCATCCAACTACTGACAAAGAAGCTAGAGAAAAGATGGTGGAGAGTGATCATCAGATGGCAGTAAGTGATTGATTACATATGTGATGTTATATATTTCATGTACATTTTGTTATAGTAATGTGCATATTGTTTGATTGTATTAACAGGTGGAGCTGCATGAGCTTGAACTATCTAAGAGGTCTACTCAATGACAGAGACAGGATGATTCATGGATTGGATCTCATGAGTCACTTGACCCATACTTCACTAGAATAATCTTGAGGTGTGGAGAGATTTTGATGTAGAGCAGGGTGGATGATCACAAACTAACTAAAAAATAAGGCAACAATATGAGTTTCAATCTCCAGCTTCAACTTGTCATTCTAGGGCTTCTAGCATGACATATGGGGCTTACAAACACAAATTTCAACCATTGACATAATCTACCAAAGCTTATTCTACAAACCCTAGATCTTATAAATCTTCTATGCCCAAAACATGTGGTTTTACAACCTAGGGCATCAACAAACAAGAACTTAATGCTCTCCCCCTACTCCTGCAACATCAACAACACAAAAAACAACCCATCTACTTCCATTCCACCAGTTCTCAGGCCATTTCACTGGTGGAATGGCTCAAAACTTCATTTTCTTCATTCAAAACACTAAAACCTAGGGTTTCAAAACATAGAGCAACTTTTTGTAACAAAAAGCAAATTTTTACAAATTTTACAATCCTTTCAAGGCTTCAACAAAACATAGATTCACTCCAATGTGAGTTCTCGACAAGAATCCATGCTCACCTTTGACAATTTGATGATTTGCTCACCCTAGGTAAATGTCTCATGACAATCATGAGGGTTAATGACAGTCATCTAGGGACTATCCTATGGATGTTGGTAATTCTTTATTATAACATGATAACATGATGCCAGGGGAGGTCTTGTTTTGTGTGCCAAGTGCCCCAATCGTTCTGGGCAGCAGGCTACCGACAAAGTCCCTTAAGATCCCTAAGATGAAAAAACTACCAAACTTTGATGGAGCAGTTCTCAAAATTCCTGGAAGCTAGGAACATTTCATTTGGACCTACAAGTGCATGTGGGGTCCGTCTATAATAACCTCTCTCATTTCGTTCAACTCTTGTCTATTTGACCATACTGAAATCAAATGCATTCTTGCAAAATACTTCAATTCCATGCAATAGAAAGGTGCTAGGAGTGACATTTTACATTCCATAGCTCATGGGGTTGAATAGACTATGCCAACACATCGGGGTGGGTGGGTAAATGCCATGAGAGGTCTTGTTTCATGTGCCAAGTGCCCCAATGATTCGGCGCAGCAGGCTACTGACAAAGTCCCTTAAGATCCCTAAGATGCAAAAACTACCAAACTTTGACCGAGCAATTCTCAAAATTTGTGGTAGATGAGAATGTTTTGTTTGAACCTACAGGTGCATGTGGAGTCCATCCACAATAACCTCTCTCATTTTTGGTCAACTCCAGTCCATTTGACCGTGTTGAAATCAAATGCATTCTTACAAAATGCTTCAGTTTCATGCAGTAGAAAGATGCTAGGAGTGATAATTTGCATTCCATAGCTCATGAGGCTGAACAGATTGTGCCAACATGTCAGGGTGGGTAAATTCTAAGGGAGGTCTCATTTTGTGTGCCAAGTTCCCCAATCGTTCGGGGCAATAGGCTACCATCTAAGTCCCTTCCCTAAGATGCAAAAAGTGCCAAACTTTAACAGAGCAGTTCTCAAAATTCGTGGAATCTATGAATGTTTTGTTTGGACCTACAAGTACATGTGGGGTCCATCCACAATAACCTCTCTCATATTTAGTTAACTCCAATCCATTTGACCGTGCCAAAATTAAATGCATTCTTGCAAAATGCTTCAGTTTCATGCAGTAAAAAGATGCTAGGAGTGACATTTTGCATTTCATAGCTCATGGAGCTGAATGGACTATGCTAACACATTGGGGTGGGTGGGTAAATGCTAGGGAAGGTCTCATTTTGTATGCCAAGTGCCCCAATCATTCGGGGCAATAGGGTACCGACTAAGTCCCTTAAGATCCCTAAGATGGAAAAAATTGCCAAACTTTAACGGAGCAGTTCTCAGAATTCATGGTAGCTGGGAACATTTTGTTTTGACCTACATCTACATGTAGGATATATCTACAATAACCTCTCTTTCTTTCGTTCAAGTCATGTCCATTTGACAGTGCTGAAATCAAAGACATTCTTGCAAAATGCTTCAATTTCATGCAGTGGAAAGGTTGCCAGGTGCCATATTTTTTCTTTTACTCATTGTGGGGCTGAACCATCTATGCCAACACATTGGGGTGGGTGATTAAATGGTAGGGAAGGTCTCATTTTGTGTGTCAAGCATCCCAATCATTCTGGGCTATAAGTTATCGACGAAGTAGAAAGTTGCTAACACTAAAATTTTGCATTCCATAGGTCTTTGGGGTGAAATGACTACGCCAACATGTCCAGGTGGGCGAGTAAATGGGAAGGTCTTGTTTTGTGTGCCAAGCGTCCCAGTTGTTCTAGCCTACAAGCTACCGACACCTAGCACCTTTCGTGTTTGCTGGTAGCTTGCAGCCTGGAACAACTGAGACACTTGGAGCATGAAACGAGACCTCTCCTAGAATTTACTTGCCCACCTGAATGTGTTGGTGTAGTTGGTTTGACCGCACGATGAGCAGAACAAAAAATATGGCACCTGGCAACCTTTCTACTGCATGAAATTGAAGCATTTTGCAAGAATGTGTTTGATTTTGGCACGGTCAAACAGACATGAGTTGAACAAAACTGAGAGAGGTTATTGTAGATGGATCCCACATGCAGCTATAGGTCAAAACAAAATGTTGCCAGCTACCATGAATTTTGAGAACTGATCTGTCAAAGTTTGGTTGTTTTTTCATCTTAGGGATCTTAAGGGACTTAGCTAGTAGCCTGCTACCTAAATGATTGGGGCACTTGGCACATGAAATAAGACCTCCCTTGGCATTTACCCACCCACCCTGATGTGTTGGCATAGTTTGTTTGGCCCCATGAGCTATGGAATGCAAAATGTCACTCCTAGCATCTTTTTACTGCATGAAACTGAAATATTTTGCAAGAATGCATTTGATTTTGGCATGGTCAAACGGACTGGAGTTGACCAAAACTGAGAGAAGTTATTGTGGATAGACCCCACATGCACCTATAGGTCTAAAATAAACATTCCCAGCTACCACAAATTTTGAGAACTACTCTGTCAAAGTTTGGCAGTTTTTGCATCTTAGGGATCTTAAGGGACTTTGTCGGTAGTCTGCTGCCCTGAATGATTGGGGCACTTGGAACATGAAATGAGACCTCCCCTGGCATTTACCCACCCACCCTGACGTGTTGGCATAGTTCGTTCGGCTCCACAAGCTATGCAATGCAAAATGTCACTCCTAGCACCTTTCTACTGCATGGAACTGAAGCATTTTGCAAGAATGTGTTTGATTCCGTCATGGTCAAATAGATAAGAGTTAAATGAAATCGAGAGAGGTTATTGTAGATGAACCCCACATGCACCTGTAGGTCTAAACGAAAAACTCTTAGCCACCATGAATTTTAAGAACTGCTATGTCAAAGTTTGGTAGTTTTTTCATCTTACGGATCTTAAGGGACTTTGCTGGTAGCCTATTGCCCCGAACGATTGGGGCACTTGGCACACAAAATGAGACCTCCCCTAGAATTTACCCACCCACCTCAATGTGTTGGCACAATCCATTCAGCCCCACAAGCTATGGAATGCAAAATGTCACTCCTAGCACCTTTCTACTGTATGAAACTGACGCCTTCTTGAGTGTGTATGATGGTAGGGTTTGGACATATAGAAATTTGTTGTTGAAATTCACAACATCTTGATGGTATTGTGGCTATGATCTCCTCATATAATATGACAAGAGCTATTCCATATCCTTGTTGTCCCATAACCTTGTTTATTATGATTAGAAGCATGGAAAAAACCCCTACAAGAAATAAAGCAATGATTAGATCTCAATATGATAATGATATACCCAAGCATCTATATTAGTCTAAATCATAAAATCTCTTCAAATAAAGATTGATCTGAGGGTTTGGTGAGTTTCCATTAGCACCCAAACCTTGGGTCTTCATTAGAAATCCTTGAATGCTAATTATTGCCATTATGCATATTTCTTATTAATTCTTACTAATCATGGTAAGTTGATGAAATCTTGTTATATGTCATTGGAGAGGGATCCTTGGAGTTGGAAAAGTTGTTTGAGACCTTGTTGAATGTGTCTGAGGTGTTGGAACAAGAATTGGGAAACCTTGAATCCTTAAAGCCATTTGGTGTTATGTCTAGAGGCCTAATTAGGACTAATTTACAAAAGAATAGTCAATTTTTGGATGGTTCCATACAAAGTGACCACCCCTGAAATCTTAGTATGTTGTGTAAAGTCCAAATGAGTATCTAAATAGGTGTCTATATTCTATGTATCAGGCCTAAGTTGAAAATTATGCAAGAAAATGTCATTTTGATGTACTACTAGGCCTAGGGTCATTCAAATAAGGAAATCTTAGAAGGTTGTTGTTCCTAAGTTCTTGTGAAGCATAATTGCATTGTACTGTTGTCTCTGTATATCGAAAAAATTTGGATTTATAAATGGAAATGATTCAAACAATGAAATGCAATAACCTAAACCCAAATAATTCAATACCTCGAAGATGCAAGATGAGCTCGATTGATTGATCGCTTTGTTGTGTTGATTGCTCGATTCCGCAGCATAACGTTGATAAGGATGCAAGCTAGATGGATTGAAGATGATGGATAATGGCTTGAGATGAAAATTCAGCAGAGTGAGGTTGCATGAAGAAGAATCATCCCTTTCTCTAATCTCTTCTCTAATCTCTTCTCTAATGTCCTCTCTAATGTCTCCTAATCTCCTCTTTCTAATGTCCTAAATGGCTCAAAAGAGACTTGCTTTATAGGATTGGCTTGGTTCCAATGGATGGCTGTGATTGAAAGGCTACATGTTGATATGGATGGCTAGGATTGATTTGGTTAGCTTGCACATTAAGAAATTGTAGTCATGTGACATGTGGCAAGGGAAGATAAGGCTTAGGTGTGCTTGTGTAGATAAATACTAAAATTAGGTCCCATTAGTTGTGCATGTGAAAGATAAAAGTTGTAACACATGATTGACTGGACAAGTGTTGGAATGTGGTGAAAGGTGAGGGCTTAATTCAAATAAAATATTTGAATTAGTTGGGATATGAGTTGGATATTAATTAAATAAATAAAATTTATTTAATTAATTGAGAAGTTGAATAGGATGAGATAAGATATGATGTGGAAATTAATTAAATAAATAAAATTTATTTAATTAATTGGGATGAGGATAGGATATGATTGGGATATGATGTAGAATTAATTAAATAAATAAAATTTATTTAATTAATTGGCTAATGGATAAGTGGGATTAAGAGTGGGATTTAGGACAAAATGCTACAAGATGTCAAGGATAATGTTTTAACAAGGTGTTGCTAGACATGGACAAAGTTGGGACAATTTTGGGTGTCTACATTTTGCCCCTCTTTGAGATGATGTTCGAGATGATAAGATTTGTGTCGAGTAACATCATTTCAAAGAAGTTAAGGTATGGATAGAGGATAGGGATGATGATAATGATGTAGGATAGGATGAGGATGATGATGAAATGGGATGATGATGCCCCCTCGAGAGGATAGGTGGGTTGGACAAACATGGGTATGCTCTCGAAAAGAAATGGCTTGGCTACAAAAGAAAGATAAGGGGATAGATAGAAGAAATGATGATGTGTTATGCTGCAATGGAAAGTGAGCAACCATGATGTTTGATATAGCACTAGACGTTATGTACCAAGGTATTAGGACCAAGGTGACAATGTGTCTCGTGCCCCAGCATACTACAACTGTGTCTAACATATGAGGAAGTAAACTTAGAGCATTAAAGTCCTAATGCACAAAAGGTATGATATGTCCTTAGATGCAAAGGATAGTGCAAAAAGCTATTCCAACATACACAAGATATGAATATTAGCTAGAAATGATAAGGATTTGATACAAATGCAAGATAAAATGATAACACACACAAGCAAGCAAGCAAGCATGTACAAATGATTCAAAAACAAACAAGGTATTGCCCCTGTCAAGTTGTAAACCAATGAGTAGTTGTTTGATTGTTTTGTTGATAATGATGCTAGTTGAGAGTGTTGTCATTATGGGGAAAGCTATATCCCTAGATCAACACAGGGTTGTTTGCTGAGTTGGTTGGCTAGTTGGCTGATTGATTTGGCTTACAACAAGGCTAGGATCAAGACCATGGATTACGTTTGGATAACTTGGCTTGATTGATTAACTTGATTGGTATAGCTTAATGATGACTTGCATTTGGATCATTGCTTAGAATGATTTTGAGGATGATGAAATGATGGATGAAGATTAATTTGATGAAATGTTGATGATGTGATGATATGTGGTGGATTGAGCTACTTTTGATTTGCTAAAGTGATTGGATTTGTTTTGATGGTTGCTTGATGTGCTTTGGTTGATTTGCTTTGGTTTTGATGTTTGCTATTGCTGGATTGATTGTTTTGATGATTGGATTGTTTTGAATGATGATAGTGATGGTGTGGTGATTAGAGTGTCCACTCAATCTAAGCATAAGCAAGTGTTCTTAGTATGCTCAAAGGATGTAAAACAAACAAGGTATTGCCCTTGTCAAGTCATAAACCAATGATTGATTTTTTTTATTGATGATGATAGTGTTGTCATTGCGGGGAAAGCTATATCCCTAGACCAACACAAGGATGTGGGAATGATATATCCCATTGATGATGATTGATTTAGTTCATGACAAGATTAGGATCAAAAACTTGTTGATTTGATTGGATAATGTTCCTTGATTGATTGGCTTGCTTGATATAGATTAGTGTGACTTGGATTTAAGATCATTGCTTAGATTGATTCGATTGATATGATTAGAAGAAGTGATTGATTGAAATGGATGAATGAATGTTATTGATAGGAAGATTTGATGATGATGATGATGATTTGAGTTTGATTGAATGTTGATGGAATGGATTGTTTTGGATGATATGATTGGTTTTATTGCTTGGATTTTTCATTAGATAGTTGATTTTTTGGATTTTTGAGAATATTTGATTTTTTTTGGATTTTTGAGAATATTTTGATTTTTTTGGAGTTTTTTGAAATGTTTTGTAAAACGCCAATGGATTTACAATTTAGGTAGCCTTTGTTCTAGATACCAATGACAAGGGAGAAAACCAAGTCTAGGTGCATAGATGGATAAAAGGATGGATGGGCTCATAGTAAATGTGATGGCAAGATCATGAGAGTTGGATGGGATGGAAGGTTCATGAGAGTTGGATGGAATGATAAGAGGATAGGCCATATAAGGGATGGATGCTTGCCTCATGATAAATGGATAGGTAGGCTATAGTGGAAAGCTTATGATAAATAGATGGGCATAAGCTATAAGATGGAAAGCTCATGATAAGGATACGGCATAGTGGATGGATCATAAGGGAGCTAGGATATGATCTCCAAAGGCTATGTTGCATAGGAAGAACTTGCCCCATTATAGGTGGTAATGCTTAGGATTTTACATGACAAAGTTCATGACCAAGGGATGACATGATTGGATTGGTTTGAATAAGATGGCTTATGATAGGTGGATAATGATAAGATTGTTTGGAAAAGGGATAAGGTATATCAAGAGATATCAAAGCATGTTTTAACATTTTTTCCCTATGTCTTCATCAAAATCAAAAGGCGGAAGAATGGATAAATAGGATAGGCTTGTTTATGTAATGGCTAAGGATAGTAGGATGGCAAGATAGGATAAGCTATGTTGGTATGATATAGTGGGATAGATAGTTGGGAAATGGATAGGCTAGATGAGTCAATGTGCCCCCAAGTGTAAGTGACATAGAAGATCAACCTACACATGATGCCTGTTTGCCAGGTTTTCATCATGGTACTTATCCAAGGCACCTGTTTACCAGGTTTTCACTGTTGGACGAAGGGATTTCTCTTTACTTTTTTGATTTTTTTTTTCTTTTTTCTTTTTTTTCTTTTAGATGGGTTGATAATTACACATGGTGCCTGTTTGTCAGGTTTTCACCATGGTAATGGATAGGAGGGACTCAAGTGGCTAGTGCTATAAAGGTTGATAGTGTCCCTTTAGAGATTGATGATGTCTTCACATGGACCATGTTAAGTGTGCTCATAGATGTTGATAAGGGATTGCATGGATGGGAGATGGATTAGGTGGATAGTAGATTATGAAATGGATTATGAAAGGGTAGGCTAGTGGCTTATGGTGTGGATTTATATAGTCTTATGGAATGAAGATGGATGAAAAGTTTTATGCCAAAGCATGGACCATAGGGATAGCATGGGGGAGATATGTAGGATAATGGATGGAAGATGGGGAGATGTAGTTATGTAGAGGTGCTGTGGAGTGGAAGGAAACCATGACCAATGGCTGCACACATCGTGATAAACATTGAAGCTTTTGATGAGATGGTGGTGTAGGAAGCAAAGGAGACGTTTGCTTAAGAGATGGTTGATAAAGTGATTTAGGGACCCACATGGACTTAAGATTTTTAGTGCTTTTTCTTTGCTTGTGGGATTTTTGAAGGGAATGGAAGTTTTGGATGGAAGTAGGCTTCTGGATGGAGATAGGTGATTGGGTTTCTTGAGATGTAGATGAGGATGCCTCGTTTGCTTTGCTAGTTTTTTGCTTAGGAACCCAAACCATTTTGCTTTTGGGCTTTGCATTTGGAGGTAAGGGTTTAGATGGCTACTTTGATGAACTTTGCTTTGAGTTTGATTCTTTATGTCCTAAGGTATGAAGACCTTTAGGATTTTTGGTAGGATTGTTAGCTTTATAGGTAGAGGCATTAAAAGTTTTGCTTTTGAATCCCCATGGGGTGGGTGGAGGGGATGGAATGATCGGAAGCTTTATGCTTAAATGATGTGTGCTTTTGTTAGCCATGATTAGGGATGTAAGGATACTTATGAATGATATGTATGTTAGGTGTTGGAAGCAATGGTGGCAAGGTGGATGGAGGGATATTTAGAGTTGGTAAAAGTGGAGGCAAAGTGGATGGTGGAAGATGTATGGTCACATGCTTTTGACATTTATAAGATGATGGAGATGGAATGGCTACATATGTTTTGGGTAGATGGGGGGTGCGATGGAAAGTGGTAGGTTTAGGATGCATGAAGGGATTACCAACATCTTGGCCTTGTTTACCTTGGGGTGTGTATCCAAGGCCATATGAGTGTGGGGAGACCTTGACATGGTTTGGCTCCAAAATACCTTGTTCATAAAGGCCTAGACCTTTACCATTGGAGTTCATGTTTTGGAGGATGCGATTGACTATGGGACTAGATGTGTTTTGGGAGCTAGACTTGAGTTCCTTATTGGATGGAGAAGGTGAAGTAGATACAGGTCGTTGTTGTCTTAAGGAAGAACACTCATGTATAAGGGTGGTAAGACCAACAGGACATGATGGTGGACTTGAAGTGGAATCAATGGTGGATGTGGAAGGAGGATCATTAGGATCTTGATTAACATTGTGTTCACTAAGATCCAAGTTATTTGTTTGATCTTTTATGCTTACTTGGGGGACAAGTGTCTCATCATGACAATTGGATGTTTGCTCATTATGAATAGGGCTAGATGGCGGATGACTAGGAGCAATTTGGATATCTTGCTCATGGATGGATATAAGATTATGGATAGGATCAAGGTGCTCATGGATAGCTTCTTCATAGGTATCATCTTGATCATAAAGAAGGTAAATGTTATGGATGGGTTGCATGAAAGTGTTTTGATCTTGAGTTGGACGAGGGCTTAATGTTTCCACATGCTTAGGATTAAACCTTTGACATACCTCTTGACTTTGGATGAAAGTGGAAGGTTCTTGAGTGGACTTGATAGGTTCTTGAGGGTTATTGATGTGAGAACATGATGAGTCTTGACTTAGGCTTGTGCTTGGAGACTCTTGAGTAGACTTGTTGGCTTGTAGGTCACATGATGGGCTTGAAGGACTAGGCATGATGTATGACTTTTGAATAGATTTGTTGACGTGTAGGTCACATGATGGGCTCAAAGGGCTAGGTATGTTAATGGAAGGCTCTTGAATAGGCTCAAGGATAGGTGTTTGGCATGGAGGTAGTTTATTCCTAGCTAGTAGCCAATGGATCACATCCTTCGCAAGGGTATGAGTGGATGGGCAATATAATGGATGAGCAATAATAGTAGATGATGTTGTAAGCATAGGACTAGGATTTTGATTAGATGGAAGGATAATGGAGTTTGATGGATTAGGATGTGGACTAGATGGGTGTGACACATGGGATTGGGATGATGTGGTATGATTTCTTATTGTAGGTAGGTACACCTTGTAAACAATTGAGACAAATATTGGGCATTGATTTGTATTATGGCCTTTGGTCCTATGGTATACACAATAATCATGTTCATCATATGGACTTTCTTCACATGGTTTGACTTCAAGAAGTTCAATGAGTTTTGCTTCAAGCATTCTTTGTAAAACTATCTCAGCCGCATCCTTTGGTGAAGGATTAGAATAACTTGGTGATGAAGGTAATGGAGGGCTTGGTGGTTTGGAAGGTGGAGAGATCAATGGACTAGGAATGGGATCACATGGTGGTGTTGGGATAGGACTTGTTGGCTCATGTGTTGGCATGGGATTGGATGGTGGAGGCCACTCTAGATTGGTATCTCCCTTGTCAAAGGTAATTAGATCTTGCATAGGATAATTTGGGCTTGTTTGATTTATGTACAAGGGACTACTTGGACTTGCATATGGTTCTTGTTGGAAAGGTGGATTTGGGCTCATTTGTGCTTGTTGTGGAGGCCATTGATAGTCTTGGTAGCTAGGTGTAATGGTAGGATATGTAGACAAAAGATCTCGAGGTGGATCCAAAGACGTAGGCATTTCATCATGTTGGCAAGGTTGACTTGTGCTCACTTGATTTATATACAAAAGGTCATTTGGACTTGCATGTTGTTGATGTGATATCACTTGATTGCCTTGTGGATGGGCTTGGTAGTGCATTGGAATGTCAGCATGAGGGATTGAATAAGCTTGAGGTGGATATTCATAGGTTGATGTGGCATTGACTTGGTGAATAGGTGGATTAGGTTGATAGGAAATGGATGGATATGGCATGTGGCTATAAGGTGGGTTAAGTTGATAGGAAGTGGATGGATATGACATGTGGATATGAGGTGGATTAGGTTGGTATGGAGTGGCTAAGGATTGATGTACTTGTTGAGATTGACTAGTGGCTAAAAGGTGTTGGGCTTGGGTTATGAAGTGTTGTAGTTGAGGTGATTGGCTTGCATGGGGTTGAGCTCTTTGGAGGAAGAATTGTAATATTTCAATGCAATCTTGGTTTAGGGGTTGTGATCCTTGATAAAGACTTTGGAGGAATCTTTGGAATTTGATTTCTGGGTCTTCTAGTGTAAACATGTTGTCACCAAGTGTTTGTCTTAGGTCCTTTTAGCAAGTGCTTGTTTAGGGATTTAGATGATGATGTGGATTGTTTGAATGATGTGGATGAAATTGAGTTGGATATGACTAGGCTATGTTTGGGATGAAAGTGATTGGGTTTGAATGTTATTGGAAGAATGTGTAGGATGACTTGGCTTTATGTGTTTGGGTGTTTAGAGCTTGATATGACAATATTCAAATAAATTATTATGCATATACACACATGAATCACTCACACAAGACACATAAGCAAGTTGTTAGTTTGGAAAAATGTGATGATGGTTAAGCAAGCATGTGAAGACACTTCAACAAGTCCTAGTTAAGGCAAGGCCACTATCACAAGGAGGTTCTAATGAAAATCTGGGGGACTGGCACCCCACGAGCATCCAGCAAGCCACTTAAGACTTTAACTAACCCTACTAGGAGTTTTAATATACACAAAGGTACACCTCCTTTCAAGTTAGCACTGTATGGTGAGCGCTAATACCGGTTAGACTTGGCTTTCACCTTATCCTCTAATTTTTATAGTGGACCGGATGAAAGTACCGCTTGAGGTCATTCCCTTGGGGTGGATACCAAGGCAGGCCTCTCTAAGGCTAAACAAAAGCAACATAAGTAAATGTTTTTGATCTCCAAGTTCGTGTTGGGACGCAAGGAGAGAGCATACACATTTACTTGGTCATACTCGCATGGGGTTCATTAACCTTAGAGATTCAATGTGTGGAAGACAATGCAAGCACTTGTTTGTTTTAAAGCCCAAATCCAAATGTGATGAAAGACAATGGTTTGTTTTAGCCCAATTTTTTGATGTGAATTTGCAAACAATTATTTATTTTATGCCCAAATCGAAATGTGTGATTCAAACAATGATTAAGATGAAAGATTAGAATGAGTGCACCTGATTATTTTTGCTTTTCAAGTTGTTGTAGATGATTGATATTGCTACTGCTAAAGCTCCTTATGATCACCTACAACATTAAAAAAATGATATTATAATGCAGGCATAAAAAATAGGCTCATCAGGTAAGAAAAATTGTAATTTTAGATGCTAGCTGAATTAGATTTGATTATTTTGATACATTTTTGGTTCAAAAATTAAAAAATCAAAGAAGAGACCCCCATTAATTTTTAGAGAGCTTTCCGAAAATGTAAAGAAATCAGAAAAATTCCCTGATTTGCGCCCAGAAATGTAGATTTATGAAAATGGTATAGTCAGCAAAGATCTAACTTTTTTGCACTGTAAACGAGCTCTAAATTAAATCTGTAAAACATAGACCCCCATTAGAATTTCTAGAGATTTCTAGAAATATAATTTTTTTTGAAAAATTCACTGAGTTAAGCCCAAAATTGCAATTTTATGAAAAAACATAAAAACGTGATAAATTTCACAAAATTTGTGATAAACCCAAAATTTTTCTATTGTAGCTTTCTTATATCATGGAAAAACGTCTACTAAAATCTTATAGAAAAATTCATAGCCATTTGAAAAATATGATGAAATCTTTAAAACCTAGGGTTTTGTCCAAAAAGTAGCAGATCTGCAACAAAAAGTTAATTAAACCTACAAAACTCAACAATGGGGGTTATATGAATGCAAGTTTTTACTACAAAAACCTGCAAAAAAGATCAAGTGAAGTGAGTCCCACCGGGCGTGCCAGAATGTATATCGAAAAAATTTGGATTTATAAATGGAAATGATTCAAACAATGAAATGCAATAACCTAAACCCAAATAATTCAATACCTCGAAGATGCAAGATGAGCTTGATTGATTGATCACTTTGTTGTGTTGATTGCTCGATTCTGCAACATAACATTGATAAGGATGCCAGCTAGATGGATTGAAGATGATGGATAATGGCTTGAGATGAAAATTCAGCAGAGTGAGGTTGCATGAAGAAGAATCATCCTTTTCTCTAATCTCTTCTCTAATGTCCTCTCTAATGTCTCCTCCTAATCTCCTCTTTCTAATGTCCTAAATGGCTCAAAAGAGGCTTGCTTTATAGGATTGGCTTGGTTCCAATGGATGGCTGTGATTGAAAGGCTACATGTTGATATGGATGGCTAGGATTGATTCAGTTATCTTGCACATTAAGAAATTGTAGTCATGTGACATGTGGCAAGGGAAGATAAGGCTTAGGTGTGCTTGTGTAGATAAATACTAAAATTAGGTCCCATTAGTTGTGCATGTGAAAGATAAAAGTTGTAACACATGATTGACTAGACAAGTGTTGGAATGTGGTGAAAGGTGAGGGCTTAATTCAAATAAAATATTTGAATTAGTTGGGATATGAGTTGGATATTAATTAAATAAATAAAATTTATTTAATTAATTGAGAAGTTGAATAGGATGAGATAAGATATGATGTGGAAATTAATTAAATAAATAAAATTTATTTAATTAATTGGGATGAAGATAGGATATGATTGGGATATAATGTGGAATTAATTAAATAAATAAAATTTATTTAATTAATTGGCTAAGTAGGATGAGGATGGGATTGAATGGGATTTAATTAAATAAATAAAATTTATTTAATTAATTGGCTAATGGATAAATGGGATTAAGAGTGGGATTTAGGACAAAATGCTACAAGATGTCAAGGATAATGTTTTAACAAGGTGTTGCTAGACATGGACAAAGTTGGGACAATTTTGGGTGTCTACAGTCTCCATCCTGTGTAAGACCCTCCTGGTGTAAGTTATGGTGTTTGAGGTGTTAATGAGCCATAAGACCTTAGAGCCTAGTATGCACCTAAGAGTGGCTATGCGAATAGAAACTACAAATTTTGTTTTTAGATGTTGAAACCATTGTGTTCTACCCTATCTCTACATCAGATATGTACAAAATGGTTTTGTTGATAAGGCTTTAGAAACTTTCAAGAAAGGAACTTGATGCAAAGGAAGGACCTTCTTTAGGACAACAACACAAAATGACAAAGTGTTCTTACACCATCTTCATTTATGCTCCTAGGTGTACCTCTATAGGACCATAACATTGAACTCTTTTTAGACTCTTTTTATTGTTGAAAGCAATTATTAAAGGTTAATTTCTACACCCATCTTGCTTTAATAATCACCTCACACACGTGGCTACTATGGATATAAAGCTAATTGCATTTGTTTTGGGCATTTGGAATCCTATTCCTTTATTTATTTTCCTAAAATGGGCGAGGATTTCTAATTTTAGGGTTGGTTTTTCCTTTTGGCACATGATTTTCTAATTTTTCCCTATTTATTTCTCATGATAAACTTATTACCTTTCTGATTTTATTGTTGTAGGTTGTCTCAAAGGGCTAGTCTTAGGATTGGAGGAGAAAGTATTAATAAGCTTGAGGGGAATCTATGTTGTTCTTCCTTTATATGAGGATCATGACTATGCAAATTCATGAGTCTTGCATTCTCTACGGTGTATGTTTGATGGAGGGTTTTTTGGAACCTAATTTCATTAAGTGGTTTTAGGATAAGTCTCTAACGGAAGTCATTGAGTCATTTATGGTGCAACAAGGTTATCACACCTATACTTTGGAATATGCTACCCTTGAGACAATCCTTCCCAACCTTCTGATTGATATTGTGTAGGGTAGATCTCAGGGACAGTCACAAAGGCAAGGTGAAGTCATGTTTCTTAGTTAATATAGTCCTCAATCAATGTGAGAGTGGGCATATTCTCTTAATGATGATGCTGAGACAGTATGATGAGGTAGTCATCAAAATACCATGAAGAAGAATGGTAATAAAATAGTCACAAGGTAAAACAATCATGCTTTGATGTTACCATAGAGTCATGCAAAGAGAGATCAATGTTCAAACATGATTATGAAGGGTTTTAAAAGCTAGTAGAGGCCTGTCATACTTTGAGGATGGTATACTAGTCCATAGAGTCATTAGAACTTAATTTTGTGTGAGTATCAAGACTATGGATAATCTATATGAAGGTTAGGGTTTAATTTCCTAGGGCAATCCATTAAACCCTAAGCCTAAATCTTTGTATTAAGACTGGTGAAATTAATCAAGAAGACTGCCCTGAATCCTTGAGAAAGATTGTCACACCCTGACCACACAGCCCTAAATAGATGTTACTATTTATTGTTAGACTCCTTAGTCTTAGAGTTATTATAGAAAGCAAGGTTGAAAGTTGTGTCAAGATGGGGAGATGTTGTTCAAGAGTAAGAAATTGATTACTTGTGGAGAAAGAAAGATTTAGCACTATCATCTACATTTCAAGCACTGTCCAAACCCACTCACTGAATACTAGTTGTTACACTATGTGCAAAGCAACCCTATTTAACCCACTATCCTGATACAATTTTCCAATTACCTAGCTCTAAGTCATTTTAAGTTAAGGGAATAGTATTAGCCATCCACCTTGGGTTACCTTTTATATCATTCCTACTTCAAGTGCAATCACATAAGATGGATGTTATGGGCGGCCATGGTTGTCATGATATTGAGTACAGTGACTTGGATCCAGGAGGATGATTCAAGATCATTAATATCACAGTATTTTGAGAGGGGATCAAAGATATCATCATATATTTTATCTAGGTTCACAGGTTATGGAGAATTAGGAGATATTCTGGTGGAATAAACATACAATTTCATCAAAGGACTTCTGACACCTTACCAATATAGGACTACTAAATAGGAGTAACATTGTAACAACTTTTGTGCTTTGATTTACCATTAAAACCATGCATAGCATTATTCTAATAAACTTTCCAAAAGACTAGCCTATGAGTTTTGGGGAGTATAGATATGTAATCAAGGTCTCTAAAGGACTGCCCCCATGTGTCTAGCTCAATAAACTTCATCACAATACTATCTAGCTGACCCCAACCTGCTTGTGAGTAGCATTAATGACTATCTTAAATCATTTGGACTGGAGTATTATTGCAAGAAAGGTTTTGAATACTCCTTAGAATTTCATCTAGTAATCACTGAGGGTATCAAGACCTAAGAAGTTCACAAATCCATCCTATAAACAAATTACAAGAAGAGGAATAGTCATGTGGCTCTTAAAAGGTTGCTTCAGGGATTTTCATTGTAAGCAAGATGTGAAAAGTTTGTAAAGTGGCTCAATTCTTGTGGGGACTATTATGCTGATATGAATTACTAATGGACTATCTTTAATGCAAGGTATAATCGTAAAGGATTTCCCTAATGTAGGATCTTTGTCATGTTAATATAGGGGAATTTGTCACCCTTTGATCCACAAGCCATAAGGGATAGTGAGTGAGTGTGGCTTAATAGGTTTCATTCAAGGTGAGAACAATCCAAGCTAGACACCTTGGATATTAACTCTTTCCTACTCATCCCAATTGTTATAAGACTACAAGAACATTCAAATCATATGCCAAAGAAAGCACTAAAATCCAATTGCCAATATGCTAGTGAATGAGCATTGAATGTGACCACATAAAGAAAAATCATACTATTCTTCAATAGATACCATCTCCTTGGTTCAAAAATTCAAAAGACCTAGAAAGCACATCTCAATGCACATTTAGATGAATAGACACACTTCCAACTTTATTATCTCATGGAATGCAATGATTACAAGATATGCACGGAATGGATTTGTTGAAAAGACTTTAGAAAATTTTGAACAAGTAAAAGAAATTGGCACATGTAAAGACAAATTCCACAACCTTTTCCAACATCCTCCCTATTTGTACACCAAAATAGAATGTTTGGAACATCGTATGGACAACCATCAAAGCATAAAGGATATAGGAAATTTTTCACATGCTGTAATTGTAGCTGCCCTTGTAGACATGTATGCAAAGTGTGGAATCATGGATAAGGCACTTGAACTATTTGGCATGATGCCCCAAAGAAATGTCACCTCATGAAGGCACATGAACTGTATGGAAAGTGTGGAGGCATAGGCCCAAGGCGCATGAACTATTTGAAATGATGCCTCAAAGAAATGTATAGTCCCACAGAATGCAATGATTGCAAGATATGCACAAAATGGATTATTTGAAAATGATTTATAAACTTTCAAGCAAACACAATTGGCACGTGTAAAACCAAATTTATGTAATGATAATTGATCATCATATTAAATATTTAATATACGTTGTTATATACATAATGTCATGAACATAACATCTAGTTTATATACAAAGCCATATAGGCATGTCCAAACAAAGCCATACATGCATATATTCAAAAATATACATCTGTAGTTCATACAAAAGTATGTATACAAAGCCATCTAGGCATACAAAAAATATCCCAAAAACTAGTGTCCTATGGACTTTTCTGAAATAATCGGCAGCCCTTGCTTGACTATGAAGATGTAGAGCCAATCACTGACTCATCCTCTCTCTGTCATCGAGTAGACCTCTTCAACAAAAGTTGATCTAGCTCCACCTATTAATACAATCAAACAATATATGCACATTAATATATAACATCACATATTTGACATGAAATGTATAACATCACATATGTAATTGATCACTTACTGCCACCTGATGATCACTCTCCATCATCTTGTCTCTCTCTAAGTCTGTACTTGGATGGACTAGAGTTTTGACCTCCTGTGAGAAGCATCAAGAAGCAAAATTGACTAAACATAAATATTATTTATGTACATCAAATGATATGAGATAAAACAAGAAATACAAAATTATGACATTTTCATGTTATTGGCTCATACCTTAGTCAAAGGATTTGCAGACATCATGGCTACAACAATGCCTATCTACGCTGACTCATGAAGATTAGGAGTCTCCACTGTATTCAACATCTAAAAATCAAGTTCAAGATTATTCAAACAAAATAAATACATAACATTATTTTAAAAATGCATAATGATTAGAAAGGGTTAACTTTACCTCCGTAAAAGTGGTGGTTTGGTGTCCAGGGGACCAAGGAAACTGTGGAGGTGTCGGTGATTATTGAAATCATCAAATTGTCACAAAATAATATTACCATTGACATATCTATAATAATTATGATTAGTGATAAATTACATACCTGCTGACTTGACCTCCTCTCATAACCTACCAATGGACAGCTAATGGAGGTAGGATGAAGACTCTAACCCTATAATTTCATTGCATAGACAATTACATACATTATTTTTTACTTGTAATATAGATAATCACATAAAATTAATTACAAATTTCAAATAACAATATACTAAATCAGGATGAAACTTGTAACAAATTACCTGAGAGTCAATACCAAATGTATATTGTAAGAGATCGTCACTAAGAACAAGTTCATCCAATATGTCCTACCCCTGTGTCGCAACATCCTGCCCCTACATCACAACATCCTACCGAGAGTCCTATCGTGCCTCCTGCGTCCCATAATCACATAGGTTCCCACATGTACTATACAAATGTGGGGACACATGACACCTACTATTGTCACCCTCATCATCCTGGGTAAGATCATCAGCATGCTGTGATAGAGTTTGGGTGAGAATAGTCAATGAATATAATGTCTCCACCTCAACACTCTCCTTCAAAGCCAAAGGGAGTGACCTACATTCTAGCCTCGCCCGAGGTACAGGCACACAGTCTTCATCTCGCTGAACCTCGGGTCTATCTTGGGTAAAACCACCACCTCTACCTTGGAACTCATGAATGTCAAAATAATTTGGAATCTTGTTGAGGACAAACTCACAATAGAGTTTCCTCAAAAAATATTGCGGTACCTCATCATTGTTGCCTAGACACTCATCGAAGACCATGTACCATCTATCCTAAAAGTTTTGGGATATTTCTTCATTCCTACACCAATGTATAGGAAACCATTTGCAACTTTCTTCTAATCCTTGGCCAGTTTTGGGATTAATAAAGTGTGCACATAATTGACATTTTGTAATTTTTTCACTCTTGACTTGTTCATATGACAACTTGTCAGCATAATATTATTGACATCTCTCCCTATAGTCTTGGAATTCAGTGATTTGTTTTGTCACTGAATCTGTGTGGGAAATAATCTCCTCTAGTGATTTAGCTAGTGCCCTCGTACGATCACTAGTTCCACTTGGATTGTTTAGTGTTTGAATAATAGTTTGAAGATGTTTCTTATTTTCTTCTATTATCCCTAGGTGGTGTTCTTGATTATCCCTTACATTAAAAGGAGATGAAGGTGGGTTTTGAGGGTTTGGAGGGTTTTGGGGGTTGTTTTCACCCTTCTCAGCTAGATTTAGGTTTTCTCTTTCTCCAATAACTGTAAATGCAATATAAAAACAAATCAAACATTGCAAAACTCAAAAATTGTTCTCAAACTAACAAAATCAGTCAAACCCTACCTTCTTCCTATGCTAGAGCCTCCAAATTTACATGATGACTTCTTTGGCAGTGAGGTGGCATTGTGAATTTGTTTTTTTCTCTATTACACTTGATTGGATAGTATTTTCTTCAACACAATCATGCTTTTACTTATTTTCTTTGCTACTAAGCTTGCAATGGTCATGGCTGTGAGTGAGGAGAAATGGGATTTTTTTCTTTTATGCAAAGAAAAACGTGAGCGCGTTATAACGCACTCATATTTTTCTTTAATTTTGGAGATGGTGGTGACTTTTTGGTCCCCCATCTCTTTGTATTTACCCTTCTATGCTCAGTGATACTCAGAAAATTAGTTTCTTGCTCATTCTTTGAGCTATGTATTGTAACCATGAAGGTTTTTTTAGCAAAGAGAAAGCATTGTAACTCGTTTTCAGATCTGTATGTTGTTTGTAAGTATTTTTTATCAATAAAATAAGTTGTTTTTACCTTCTCAAAGTTGTTTCATTTTGCAAGATTCAAAATATACTACTAAATATACTAATGATTAAATGCAAGCTTCAAAATGACTAAATATACTACTAATTGACGTCAATTAATAATTAAATTGACTAAATATACTACCAATTGATAGAAATAAGTGAACAATGAATAAATATGACTAAATATACTACCAAATTGATCAAAATGATGATTAAAATTAATGACTAAATACACTACCAATGGACAGAAATTAATGAATAAAAATGACTAAATAAGTGACCAACTAACAACAATCAATGACTAAATTAATGAGTAAATATAATAGTGAATAAAAAATGACTAAATAAGTGATTAGATTACAGTAATCAATGACTAAATCAACAACTAAATATACTACCAAATCAATCAATCAAAACAACCAATAAATGATTAAAAATGGTTTAGTCATCAATTTGGTCGTGTTATAAATGGCTGGCAATAAACTACTAATGGTCACATGAACATGTTTGGTCATTTATAAGCAATTTTTAGTAGATTTTTTTAGTAATATATTGCACTTTTTGTACTAGTGTACTAAGTCCATTCATCCCTTCCAAGTAGTAGCCCCATCATGCATCCTAATAAAGCATCACCTCGCCAAATCCTAAGGCATAATATCTAGAGTGGGGGCATGTTATTCTTATGCAACGTAGTCCTTGAAGATCACATCCTAGGCTTCTTTCATCCATCTATTATACATCCCCCATCCATTATCCTTCTATCGCCACTCCTTGTATCCACTCTACCTTTATCCTATCACCAATCCTTATATCCATACATATTCCTACCATTATCCTTCTATCGCCACTCCTTGTATCCATCCATACTTCTACCTTTATCCTATTGTCCATCCTTTTTATCCACCCATCCAATCTTTCATTTATCCCATTACCAATCTTTTTAATCCTACTTTCATCCTATTGCCAATCCTTTTATCTATCCCATCCATTATTGCTCATCTGTATCCTATCTTCCTCCTTGCCTTTTGGATGGTTTTTCCCTTGTCATTGACATCTATCCAAAGGCTATCCACATACAATCCAATGTAAAACAAACCAAAAATAATTAAAATCAAAATAAACCAAAAATCCAAAAACATCAAAATAAACCAAAACATTTGAAAATAAAAAAAAATCAAATATCCAATAAAATCAATTTGTTCCAATCAAATCAATTCTTCAAATCTATCACATCAAATCAACTCATAAAATCAAACCAATCCAATCACTTCATCAAATCAAACTAATCGAATCAATTCTTTAAATCAATTCAATCAAGTTAATCTAATTCATTTAAAATCATTCAACTCAAATCATCAATCAAATTCTTCCAATCAATTCTCCAATTCATCAAATCAATCCATCAATCTCAATAAATCAAATCATTCCAAGCAACAATCATCCAAATGCAAGTATCCTTAGTCCATACCAATTGAGTCAATCAATCTAGCTAAATTATCTGTCTTGTTCCATGCCTTGTTGTGAACCTAATCGATCGATCATATCATCATCATCAATGGGATATATCATTCCCAATCCTAGTGTTGTTCTCAGGATATATCATTCCCATATCAACAACACAATCCTGATGTTGTTCTCAGGATAAATCTGTTTAAGGTGAAAAATGAATGAAGAGGATTTGTTTGTGTTTAGGGTTAACTTTTCTAGTTTGTATGAATCCTCCTTTCACCTCAAACATTCAAGGACTTCAGTCAAGTAGGAAGTCTACTATCAGGCTTTCAGTCACTTGGAACATAGGGGAAAATTGGAATTGTGTGATTTTTTTATTCAATTAAGTCCACTTATGCTCAAAACCCTAATTATGCAAATTTGAAAGCAAACGGACAAATCACAGAAAATGCTCGCACATAGAGATATCAAATGACAATCAAATGTGTACTAGATTTCAAAGTTCAGAAAATGGAAAAGTCGAGGACTAATGAGTGGGCACCCTAGTCTAGTGCCATACTTTTTCATCTCTGATCTACAATTTTGATAGTTTGCACTACTCTCTTGCAACTCTACTTTTTCTACTCCTGCAACCTATAACTTACAATCATGGAAAAATGGGTTGGGGGTTGTGGTGTTTAAAGGCTTGCCTCAATCAAGCCTTGAAGAGACATTCAAGTCTTCTGAACACTATTGTCAAATAAAGACTATGTATCCATGAGGGATAGAGGCAAAATACAAATGATAAATGATTGAGAACACAATTGATATCACCTTGTACAGAAGATCTCATGGAAGGAAGAAGCTCTTCATGCCATGAGGAGATGGATGCCAAATCTACAAATACAAACACAATAACAACACAAATTCTGCTCTGTAACACACAATGAATGTCTTGAATTAGCTTCACATAAGCTACAAGTTCACAATATCCATCTAGTTTACAAATGAATACCTAAGCATGCTTATATATGCAACTACAAACATTCCTGCCAAGAATTTCATAATTGAAACTTACCGTGTCGACATAGGACCTAAATAACAGTCATAAATCGACACTCCAAAATTGGTCCTGACCTAAAATAGGGCAGGACTAGGGCACGGAGGCCCAAGTTCTCCCCCTATTTTAGGAAGGAATCATGTCAAGTGCACCCCCTAAGTCCCATTTTCCATGAAACTTTAGGGTTTTCTCATTGGGATGTTAAATTAACATGAAAAATGCTCTAAATGCATAAACAAGACCCGGGAGCTAAACCTTAAGAGGGAAAAGCCCCCATGGGGACATTTTTTGACGTAACATTTAGCCCCACTTTAATGTATGTATAAATGCATGGCCAATACATGCATTAAAGTATGGTCAACAAACACAGCAAACATGCCAAGCACGGAGAGGACACGCTAGTCACAAAGAAGATAGTAATAGGCATGCAAAACACGGAGAAGATAGTTAGTCACACAAAATACAGAGAAGACAACATTAAAGACACATAAAACATAGTGAATACAATGAATGTAGTGAAGACAGTGATGATTTTATTTCTTTTCTTTTTCTTTTTATATATGAAATACAGATGCAAGTACAAGGAAAGTAAACACACCACCCATAATACAGAAGGGACTCATCACCACCAATCTTTAAGACTGCATATGGGGCAACACACATGCCAAACAAATCAAGCACACCATAGAAATCCCAAAGCATAGGAGGGACGCATTGCCACTGGCCTTTAAGACTATGCTTGGGAACAAACACGTGATACACACACACTTAGAAGACACAAAGAAAACACTATAGACTAGCGATGGAGTGTTCCTATTTCTAGATTCATCACCATCTCAGGCACATTACAAGCACACACTGATAATTGGGCTTCACCACAACAATCACTGAAGACATGCTTAAGGGTTGAGTTAGTCACAGAACTGCTCCCCACCTTGCGATGAGGATTTTTGAAAATGACAAGATGTGCACTTTGCACTAGAATTACACCATCCCCACCTCATGATGAGGGCTTAAGATAGAAAAGGGATGCTATATCCCCACCTCCGTAGAGGGCTTAAATGATTGCAAATTGATTTCAAACAAATCTCAAAGTGCAGGAGGGACTCATTGCCACCAGTCTTTAAGACTGCAGCTAAGAACAAGCACCTTGCTAACATCTACAATAGATAGCTTACCTTATATATGCCCCCACCTTAAGGTGGTTGATACTAGGTATCGATATCAAGCACATTAAGGTAGGAATACAACACACAAGGGAACACAAGTTCTCGCAAAGCCCATGCCCCCTGAAGGTCACATCTACTTTACGATCACAAAATGTTCCCACAAATACATCCCTACAAGAAAAGTGTTAGTGTCCATATAATCATGATAAACAACAATGCGTAATGCAATATTTAAGATAGACAAAGTGCACGGAGCAGCAGTATCGTTATGTTTTTGTAAGTGTGATAAGACATCATCAAGATCACACGACAAAGTGTACGGAGTGATTCCTCTAGCCAAACGTTGAATAATATATATCAACCCCATCTTCATATAGGAACTAATTCCCATTTTTGATTTCTCGCTAAAGGGACACTAGGTCCGCATTAGTATAATTTATATTTTTCCTCATCTGCCTACTAGATAGAAACATTAGAGGAAGGGAAACAATAAATCAAGAGATGAGAAACAAGTGCCTTAGGGATAGTCACATAGGAGGGTGGCCCCAAGTCACCAACTGTGACACTATGTCCATAAGACACAACACACAACAATGAAAAATACAGGAGAAGCAATATAGAAGAATGATGATACAAATAGAAGAAGGTCACAATAGAGGCAGTCTCCTGGTATCCTGGACCTTACAAGAGAATCAAAGGTCATCCTAGGAGGCCTAAACAACACATAACACATCATGGGGGAAACACATCACGAGAGATAAAGGGATAGAAATACTTACCTGGTCATGCCATCAAACTAAGTGTTGTCATCAAGCAAATCATCATCATCTTCCCACTCCTAAATGTTAGAGGAAAGTGGGACATAAGGTACCATAGCCCAACTCTTATTCTTGTCTTCGAGTTGTCCATTCTTAAGATCTTCTTGGTTTGATTTGATGTTTGGTGAGATGTTTTCTTGTTGAGGTGCAAGTCTTTGAGCATAAGCTTGTCATCTCTTCCTCCTTTCTCTTGCTTGTCTATTTCTTTTTTGTCCTACCACTTATCTCTTGTAAAATAGTGTTTTTCTCTTCCATATGTTTTTGTGTTTTAGAGGAGGAAGCACCAGGATCAAATCTCATTTGTCTAGGTGGAATATTTTGTTGTCGATGACTACCTCCCAATCCTTGTAAGGATGGTGGTGGAGGAACCTTGGCATTGGGTCCATTTCCTTTCAATCTAGGATTCTCTTCAAATGTGGGTTGTTCGTCTCTTGTTGTTTCTTGCATAGAAGGACTGACCACTTGATGTAATAGTTTTGTTTTGTAGTTTCTATAGCTCAAGAAGTTAAAGTCTGTTTGTGGCTCCAGTTCCACCTCAAATATTTCCCAAAAGTAATCCAGTGCACAATGTTGTCTTGTAACCAAAGGTTTATACTTATTGCAATGGATAGTAATCACTTGTCCATTCAAAGGAAATTTTACACAGTTATGAATTGTTGAAGGGGCAACTTTCATAGCCTTTAACCATGGATGTCCCAATTTTATGCGAAAGAGATTAGAAACAGGGACAACATCAAAACATTGTTCTACATGTTTCTCAAAGATAGCAACCAATAAATATATCTTCCTAGAAGTGTTTACAAAGGTTCCCTTATGTGTCTTAATCATCATATCCGAAGAGTCATAAAAGCCTTGCATCAATTGATGTGAATAGAGGAATTCTTCCATGGCTACATTAGTCATGCAATTAGGATCAATAAGGGTTCCATCCACAAGATTTCTCATTATCTTCATAGTGATATAAAGAGGTCCTTCAGTGCCTCTAATTGTTCTATCATAAGGTATAAACATAAGTTTAGGTTCAGGGACCTTTCTTTTCATGTAAGGCCTAGGAGGCAACCTATTATTATAGTTGTGATTAGAGGCCATGTGTATATGTATTCAAAATCAAATGTGAGATCAGATTTTAAATTTTTTTCAAATTTTATACAAAAGACAAGTGCAAAACTATGTATGAAAATGACCTAAAATGCTTGATTTTTTCAACTTTTTCAATGTAAATAAGTGAAATAAAAGGTGTTGTAAGGAAATTGATCAAGGGAAGAAAATAATATGTTTGATATCAGTCCAATAAAGTAATAATGTCCTTCACAACACTCTTTTGATGCAAATCTAAGATGATGACAAGTCAAAACCTAGTGAAAATACACTAAAACATGCAATTTTTCACAAATTTTCAATGCAAAGACCCAACAAAAGGGGTGTTGTAGAGAATTTTAGGAGGTACAGTAGATTATAGCAGTAATATCAATCACCTAAAGCCATAAAATCTTTCACAGCATGCTTGGAGTGCAAATCTAGGTCAAACCCTAGGGCAAATATAGCCAAAATATGTAATTTTTCTCCAAATTTCAATGCAAAAGAGTGTGACAAAGGGTGTTGTGAGGGAAAATGATGATGGATAGAAAATCATAATAGTAATGATAGCTAGCTAATGCCAAAAAATCCTTCACAACACACTTATAGGACTACAACAGAACAGGCAATTAGTGCCTAAAATAGCACCAGAATTTAGTGCATTTGAATCCATGAACTGGACACTTCTGTTGGTGCCAACTTCGGTGCCCAATAGCATCTCACTTTTGTACTAGATTTAGCACCATGTTTAGCATTGACTATAACATCGAGGTTAGCGCTGGCTTTAGCGTTGGGTTTAGTGTCGTTTTTTAGTGCCAGGTTTAACGCCAGATTTAGCGCTGGATTTTGTTGCTTCCAGTTTGGCTTCTGATTTTGCTTCTAGTTTTGCTTCTTGTGTTGCTTCCAAGTTTGCTTCTATTTTTGCTTCCAGTTTTGCTTCTGGTTTTGCTTCCAATTTTGCTTCTGGTTTTGCTTCCACTATTGCTTCCAATTTTGCTTCTGGTTTTTCTTCCAAGTTGGCTTCCGATTTTGCTTCCAATTTGGCTTCCAATTTTGCTTCTAGTTTTTCTTCCGATTTTGCTTCCAGTTTTGCTTCTAGGTTTGCTTCCACTTTTGCTTCTAATTTTGCTTCCAATTTTGCTTCTAGTTTTGCTTCCAATTTTGCTTCTAGTTTTGCTTCTAATTTTGCTTTCAGTTTTTCTTCCACTTTTGCTTCTAATTTTTTTTTCAGTTTTGCTTCAAATTTTGCTTCCAATTTCACTTCCAATTTTGCTTCTAGTTTTGCTTCCAGTTTGGCTTCCAATTTTGTATCCAGTTTTGCTTCCATTTTTTCTTCCACTATTGCTTCCAATTTTTCTTCCAATATAACATCACTTGTTGCTTCCAATTTTGCTTCTATTTTTGTGTCTTTTGTTGCTTTTAATATGGCTACTATTATTGCATCTTTTGTTGCTTCTAAAATTGCTTCCATTATTACTTCTTTGTTTGCTACCTGAATTTCTTCTATTTTTGCTTCCTAGATAACACCAAGTTTTGCTTCCAAGATTGCTTCTAGTTTTCTCCTAGTTTGGCTTCAATTGTTGCTTCCCTTTTTGCTTTTAAAAATGCTTCTTGTTTTGCTTACATTTATTAATTTAATATGTTTTATTTCAATTTAATTAGTTAAATATATCATGCCTCTTAATTAACTCATGATTATAGAGTAAGTAATTTAATTATTTAAATCATATGATTAAATAACAAGATAATTATTATAACATGATCATCATCTATAATTAAAACAAATGAGTCAAATATCTATAATTTAATTGAATTTGACAACATCCATCCTGAGCAGTAAATTAAAATCATCATACATAATAAATATCCATCCAAAAATCATTGACCACTTTTAATATATATAAATTGATAAGTCAATATGGATAAGATCATGATCATATATAACTAAAACAAGTTAAAAGTCAAATATGCCAATAGATCAATAACATGTCAAAATGATACATGTACAAATGATATAAGTAAAAATGATAAATTATGTAACTCAAAATGATACAAGTCAAGATGATACATGTCCAAATGATATAAATCAAAATGATACATAAATTTATGATACAACTCATTAATATGGTACTGCAGGCCGTGAAAATGATACATATGATAGCTAGTGACCATGAAAAGAGGCATCATAACAATATATCAACAATGATCCATGATTTAGTCTATATGATCATGAATGTCACTGGCTACTATGAACAACTACCTCATTTTCATCATCAACATCATCACCATTGTCATAATCATCATCATGATCATCATTGTCATCATCATCATTGTCATTGGCCTCAGTGTCTTTTGTATCTGCATCATCATCATCCTTTGCCATGTGATCTATACCAGAACCAACATAATCTGGATCTCTATCATGAGGATCATCTTGATCTTCTAGAAGACCCGTGTTCTACAAAAAAAAACATTTAAAATGAAAAGTTATTATTTATATCATGCAATAATTTATTTTTCTATTATATATCTAATATTACAACATATGAAACAAAACCATAATCATATTACATCATATCAAAGTGCACATACCATAATAAAATTTCAAAAAAGTTACAACTAATATGTCATTCCAATGATGTAAAACATGTAATGCCCCAAGCTTTCACACAGGGCATTAGCTGAACAAACACTGAACCAACAAATTTTTTGCATTTGCAAGTGCAACATTTATATGTCGCATTGCACTCATGCACACACAAGGTGTTGCAACATGTACAACAACACCTACAAATACATCACCATTGCACAATTCAAGGTGGCACAAGTGGAAGACTTCACCCATCATGTGACAACTCACCATGATGACCAAGAGAGAGGTGGAGCTCACTCCATGATGAGGATCAGATACATGTCCACGACCTCGCTCCCTCGCGGACACATGGAGTAGGATGAGGGTGACATCCACCTCAGTCTATTCTATGATGACACAAGACATCCCAAACACAAGGGTAATGCTCACCCACGAGATAGTCCAACTAGGAGGTACGATTCCTCAACCAACTAGAATGGTCACTAGTCAAACTCATGTAAAGGCACACATCCCAATGCAAAGGAGGGAATAATCCAAGAGTGCATATCACATCATGGAAATGACACCAAAACACCTACAAGGCTAAAAATAGTAATCAATGCCAAAGATGATTCATTTTAACCAAAAACATTAAGTTGTCGAACCAATTATGTCCACATGTCAAAAAGGACAAAAGTGATACAAAAGGCTATGCATGTTTAACACCAATGTCGACACATGCCAAAAGAAAAGATAGGATCCTCACCACCTATGTGGGATGAATACGATCCAACACAAACATATCCATAAACATCAAATACAACATCAAATAACTAAGTCTAAACATGCTAACATAGTTAGATTCTAACATGTAAAATCTATCAAAACATGCCAACGTCCTCACAAACCGAGGCATGGAAAAATATAAGATGATATCCAATAATTACAATATTCGAAGGGCTTCATCCTAAACATAGATGAATCATAGCCAACATCATAAATCAACTCAAAGCATTAATTACATCTTATTACAAGGGTCTCAAAAGACCTACATTACAAAGGGTACAATAATCAATAATGATAAAATGCATGTGCATAAACCACCCAAAACTAACATGCTCTCCAAGGTGCAACAAGACATAAAGCACAAGGTAAACCACTACAAAAAGATCAAGGAATCCATCCAGCACCTAAAGATCATCATGAAGGACCAATGGGGAAATGTTGCTCATCTCCCAACCATATTGCCATTGTCAAGTGCAATAGATGTCTATGCAACTCTAGGCAACCCTCAAGCTACGGAGAAGGTGATCATGGCAAACTTGCTAAGAGCATCTCACACATCCAGGGTATACAAGCAACATATGGAATACATGCCAATCAATGCACACAACACACATGACACAACACCAATACAATGCATATAAACAACACATGGTACAACTACCATCCAATTACATTCAAGTAACATATGGCACACTTGCCAAAACACAATAGAATGACATAACAACATTCAAGCATTAGGGAAATAGTCACACCTTCAATGCACACCAAATGAGGCATAAATCATAATCCATCATAGACACATAAAAGAATGAATCAGGCATCACAATGCACATACAATCACATGGTAAACATCACATGTTGAGTCAAACTTTGATGGTGGAAGAAGGAAGAGAGACCTAGGTAGTTAGGACAAGGAGTGTCAAATGAGGGCAATACTCACCTCATAGTAGAACATGAGGGCATAACCTCCTCATAGCAACCAGACACTAAACCAAAGATTGCTCTTTACACCCAAACCCAAGCAAGGCGGACACTTCACCAGCACATGCAGTTTGGTGTAGATGATCTTATCATTAAATTTTATTACCCAATGTGTTTAAATGTTATTCTTGATTAAAACTTCCATTCAATAAATTCCAATGACCTCTTTGGGCCGTGGCGCATGATGGAAGCCACTCCTTTCCTACCCCTAGACCTCTTCCTAAACACGCATAGCACCAATTTGACCAATTGGGCATGGCACGGATTTTGAGGTGACAAAATCACAATTTTGACAAAAAACACAACATATCCTCAAAAGATGAAAAATACCATTCTAATTGTGAGACAAGTCATCCTATAAACTAAAACATCAAGAAAATGCATACAAAGCAATTTTTAGGTTTTCAAAAATAGAGAAATAAGTGGCATATATTTCAATGCACCAAAATGTCTCGAAAAAAAACATAGTCTCACAAGATGTAGAATCACATAATATGAAGGAGTCAACTCATCCCTCAAATAAAATCATAAAGGAAATGCATAGAATTCAGTTTTCATGTTTTCTAAAAGTGCAAAATAACCATAAGGCCCTAAAAACTCCATTGGGGCTCTCTTTGGCACCTTGACCAAAGTTTGACTGATTTTCTAACTTTTATTTTTCAATAGCTATGGATGATCTGACAACTACCCATTATAGATAACATGCCCAACAACCAATATATGCAATAAAAATGAGTTGGGAATTTCCACAGAAAATTTGCAAGGGTTTTGTCTGTATTTTCATGTTTCCAAAAATGAAAATACATAAAAATAAAAGCATACACAGCTGAAATAAATTTTATAAGCTTCCTACAACTAAGCAAAGCCATCTTCAACCATTTTAGATGGTGTGGCATGAAGGAAACAAAATAAAACAATTTAAATGAGAAGATTGGAGAAACTTACCTTCCAATACAAGCAAAATCCAAGGAAAAGAATGAGGTTGAATGTCAGATTCAATCCACACACAACAAGCAAACACCAAGCTCTTGAATCCAATCCAAACTCCAAGCAATTCCAAGCAAAACTCCCTTCCAAGCAATCAGATATCCATTTTTCAAGCAAGAGAGTTTCAAACAAAGGAGAGAAAATTTTGGAGAGAAAAAGAATAATGAAAAATACATGTCTTTTTCCTTTTATTCCTCCAAAGACACTATTCCTTTTTTTTTCATAATAAAATAATCCTTTAAGTGATTTAATAAATCAAATCAAAATTATAGAATTTACACATTAAACTATTTAATTCAACAATTAAATAATTGAATGACTCTTTAGCAAATCAAACACGCATATAAAATAAGACATTAATAATTCCATTTCACTAAAAATGTCCAATTAATTCACTCAAAGCAACAAGGAAATAGTTAGTCAAACAAACTCAACTATTCCAAATAAGTTATTGCCATATAACTCAGTCTCATTTCAAAAAGTACAAACACGCCATACTAGGCATTTAGTTTTCACATTTAATGCAATTTCTACCTTTTTACGAAAAAATATCAAATTTCAGAATTAAACCGAAATCACTCAAATTTGTTCCACAAGCATATAATGATGCAACAAACATTTTCGCTAAAGCAAAAATAGCAATTTCCAAATTAAAATCATTAATTTAATCTAAAAACATGGAAAACATGCTTTTCGAAACATTTTAAAATAAAAGTGCAAGAATGCTAAGGAAACACACACAAATGATACCAAACACACATCACGGGTTTCCACAACACAAGGATAAGGGTGAGATGGCTTAGCATCCCATGTCAACCTTCTCCACATTTCCCACATTAGTTAACACCTGTAATTACCTATACACTCAAGTAAACCATCAGGGATACCTGCTCCATACATAAAATAGCCAAAGCACATCATAATACTCAATGTGGCATAATATTGCATAAGCATCATAAACATGGGTCAACAATCAATCGACATCATAAAATCATATATGCGTAAATCAACTAACACAATCATACTGAAGACATCACATCCATCCAACATATTACACAATTGAAAACAATGAAGCTGAAGCACTACAATAATCTAACACACATGAACACAACGTATGCAATCCATAATGCATAGTTGGAAAGCTAAATAATAAAGCAAAATACCATTGGAAACACCTCAATGGTCATGTAGAATACACCCGCAAAACCCCTCGATGGCACCATAGACCTCATCGACAAGTTCGGTGCAATGCATCAAAGCATAATAATCACATAATACAATGATAAACACTCAGAACAACATATAACACATGAATCAAAAGCACACAAGGCACACACTAGGGTGGGCATTACATCCTCCTCCACTAGCATTAGGCTTACTTCTGGAAGCCTACAAAAAAAAGCATGAAGTACCCTCAGTACACAATCCTTTACAACACAACAAATCTTAAAAGATTAGTCCTCCTAACCAAAACTAGGTTGAGGTTTCAAAATAATAAAACAAATCTCCAAAGGTGCACCAACTAGGTCAAAACCAACCATCATGCATACAACTCCTATGAGATTGCATCACTCCATCCTCCAACTGCCATTGCAATGAGAAGAGGCTCAAGCCAAAAGGCACAATAGACCATAATCAAGTCAAGTCCATAAAACTCAGGACCACAACTATGCTGGGATAACCTCTCAAGCTCTCAACTAAGTCTATGGAAACTCACAAGGCTACCATATCCACTCTCAAGGAGAATTGCAAACAAAAGATTTCTCTCAACAATCTTTCCTCAGGAACTACCCACAACAAAATAACTCAATGATCAGGGAAAGCTAACTCAAAAAGGTTATAGGCACCACTACTACACCTTCATCCTGACCAAAAGCATGCCTCATCTCCAGAAATGGTTCTACTACATGAGGTACTTCCTCACATTCCACTCCTAAAAGAGAGGGTTTCTCTAACACTCTAGCTCTACACCACCAAAACTAGGATCAACCAAATAAGTTCTCAGAGGGAAGAATCTAAACCACATTCTCTAACAACATAAGCACTTCCATCAAGCAAGGCTTAGTAACTCGTTACTCACTAGGAGTACATCTAAGGCGGCCACAACACACCAACAAGGTGCAAGACTACTCACAACACCACTTCAACTCTTAACTAATCTAGACCAAAAAGGTCAAGCAACACAACACGATCACGAATTCATGATCGACTAGGTAACACAAGGATTCCTCATGGTCTAAACACCAAGTATCCATAAAATGGAATACATAGGATAGCAACCTCTTCATACAAGAGTTGCATCCCTTCCAGCATTACACTAGGAAACCTCCAAAAAAACTAAGGAGAAACTTTTGAAACAACCAAATTCCCAAGGTTGGCAACTCAACAAGAGTAAGAAGACAACTATAATGCCATGAATATATAAATAATATGTGCTCATGCACTAACTAAGGCTCCATCATACCCTACACTATGTCAAAACATAAGTGTAGTTATGGAACTCACATCAAAAGGACACAACATCATACACTCCATTAATGATGAAACACTAGGAGCATGGCATCACGCCCAAGACTAACAGGAATGAGACAAACAAGAAAAACCATAGTTGGTGGACTAAGTCAACACCCAACCAAAAGCAATCTACTAAAAGCAAGATTCAGTCCAAATCAAGCTCTCTACATATCTCATTCACATAGACACAATCAAGAATCAACATTTAAGCACATATAAGGATACATTTTCACATCAAGATCCATAGAAGCACAAAACCATTTCAAAACTTTCTCAACATTTCACACAATATTTAGTTGCATCTAACAAAAACCAAGGAATTCAATCTACCATAGTTCTAGTAACATGCACACTAAGAACTAGTATATTCTCTGCTCCCTTATATAATCCATCAGAGTCCCATCATGGACATGATAGAGAACATAACACGATACATGACCAGCAATCAAAACATTCAAGCATAGCCACCAATAATAAATAAATAAAATACCAAAGTGGAAGAAAAGTCAATTCCAACAATAAGGCATAAAATGAGCTCAATTTCAACAGTAAATCAAGTATGACCATAAAGATCACAAGATAAATAAATTTCAAAATTTAATGGCTATATACTCATTCATAAACAAGAATAAAATTCAATGTCGGCCCTTACAACATCTAGTGAATTCACCAAAGTCAAATAAATAAAGTATCAAACTTCAAAAGTTCCACATTACATGAACTACATGACTAATTCTAGCCACTAGCGAGGGAGTACAATGCTACACTACACCTCGATTCCAAAATTTGAGGCGAGTAAGAGAACACAGTCAATCACACCAAACAAGTCTTCTAAGACTACAATCATGTCAAAACATGAGATCATTTTTACTTAACCACACAAACATCACTTAAGATGCCAAGCAACAAAGAGTTGCATCCCATCCAAGGGAATCACAAACACCATGCAATGACACACAAAGTCACACACTAGCAACATCTAGTAACCAAGATTAAGCTAGGATAAAATGAGGTTCACAGACTAAGATATCTAAACACATCACTCTCCCAACAAGAGCCATTAAATTTGTCACCAAACAAGAATTCACCAAGCATATGGATAATGCATTAATGCAACTTTCACATAGAACACAAATCAAAAGATGAGGGAGAATTAGGTTGGGGATCAAGCACTTACCCAATATTCCATTCACATGATGCTAAATTTCTCCACAACATGATGACAAGCATACTAGATGTACGCATTACAATAGGGGAAACACATCTCAGAAACACAAGATGCAGGGTTTGCTACTTCACTCATGATTCTAGACCTCAAACATCACAAGGACTATGCAAATGACCCTTTTCACAACCCCTTTTCTCTTTAACTCTTCAAATAATGCAATGCAATAATTACACCCAGGTTCCCACATGAATCCTAGGAAAGAATGCAATTCGGGGACCTAAGTCATTACCCAAATGATCTATTCTAGCAATGCAATGCAGCACTATCTTTCATACAACCGTATAATTAATCCACACATAGGAACATGCTCTCAAGAAGACAATGCAATATGCATTTCAAGCAAGCATTTCCAATCACCATAAAGAGATAATTAATAAACAAATATGACAAGCATTACGAGGGTATGCTACTCTTGCAACAAACATACACACAACAAGGTGCACAATGCAAGGTTCATTTAAACTAGCATTACCACAACAATATTCTTCACATGTCATGCATATGATCAAAACATCATCTCTTTCACATATAAATGCATAGCTCTTAAAAGAGTAAACCAGGTTCAATCACACTCAAGAAAAAGGTATTTCCTTTCACACAAAGGTTCCCATAACTCCACTATCAAAAGTGGTCACAAAAGCATGAACATGACCCTACAAAGATCACTCAAACACACTCATACAAGGAAGACATATCAAAAGAAAGCACATGCTACTCACAACATGTAAACACACAAGGACCCCAAACATGCTCAAACGAGTTGAGAAGAATACACCCCAAATATCCCAATGCTGTAACATGGGCTCTCATACCAAGTGTAATGCCCCAAGCTTTCACACAGGACATTAGCTAAACAAACACCGAACCAACAAATTTTTCACGTTTGCAAGTACAACATTTATATGTCACATTGCACTCATGCACACACAAAGTGTTGCAACATGTACAACAACACCTACAAATACATCACCATTGCATGATGCAAGGTGGAACAAGTGGAAGACTTCACCCATCATGTGACAACTCACCATGATGACTGTGATAGGTGAAAGTCAGGTGTGGAAGATCAGACATAGTCATGAAACCCTAACCCTACCATCATCAAGGAATCTAATCTAAATGAAACCAAAAGAACAATGCAATGCAAGCATAACATCACCTAGACCGTGCAATTCCTTGTTTGAGAGGGAGATGTGGACTGCTTCTTCAACAATAAGCAATTACAAAGCTGAAAGCTGCGATTGATGGATGATAAAAGCTCAAATGCTCAAGATGATAATGCAGATACTATATGAATTCTGGATTGCTAGATTTCTGGATGTCTCATATGGAATGAGAGGCTGTTTATATAGGACTCAACCAAGATCAATCAACGGTGGAGATTCAAAGGCTACGTGAATGGCTAAGATTGAAAGTTACTAAATTTAGGTCCAATTAGTTGTACATGTGAAGGATTTTAAATGAAAGTTGTCTTACAACACATGATAAATGGGAAATGGATAAGTGTTGAAATGTGATAAATGATAAAGGCTTAATTCAAATAAAGTATTTGAATTAGTGGGATATGAGTTGGAAATTAATTAAATAAATAAAATTTATTTAATTAATATGATAAATGCATAAAATGGGATAATACATGATGTGGAATTAATTAAATAAATACCATTTATTTAATTAATTGGCTAAGTGAATGAGAATGGGATTTTAATTAAATAAATAAAATTTATTTAATTAATCGGATAATGGATTAGGGATTTAACAAGGTGTCGCTAGACATGGACAAATTTGGGTGTCTACATTTTGCCCCTCTTTGATACAATGTTCGATAGAACGTTGTGTCAAAGAAGATGTGAGATACGTTCGATAAACAAGTTATGCCCCAGTGTAACTGGCAGGTGATGCCCCCTCGAGAGGTAAGCCAGGTGAACCAGGAAAGACTGGGTTGGCACTCGATAGAAGAAAAGGCAGAAAAGAGGGCAGACGCGAAGAAAATAGGCTGTGGTATAGAAGAATTAGGGTTTGGAGAAGGGCTATAAGTAGGGGCTGCAAGGGCAAATAGGCTCATTTGTGCTCATTTGTGCTTAGAAACCTAGAGAAATCCAGAGCTCCTGAGAGTGAGAGTGGCAGAGCTAACAGGATGGTGATTCCATGCAGAGATCATCGTGCGGAGCGAGTGAGGACACATGGACGACCAGAGGGAGCAAGCGCACCGGTATGTCTCAAAACTTTTCCCAAAAGCGTGCATTTAATAGCCTAGAAGCGTGGAGAGGAGAGGAGAGGAGAGGAGATGGAGGCAGCGAGCACAGATGAGGCTGAGGAGAGCGGAGATGGATAGGCATCAGGCCGTGATCAGTCTGAGGCATGCTAGAGCACAGGCACAGGCTTATCAGGCTCAGCTACAGTTGGGAGCTCAGAGAGGAGATGGACAGGATGATGGTGCGCTCGCGAGAGTTACAGGAGAGAGGGATACAGCGAGGCAGCATGAGCAGATGATGAGGCTTGAGCGAGATACTACAGTACAGCAGGAGCAGGCTATGAGAGCAGAGAGAGATGGTCTGCGAGCTGAGAGAGATAGTCTGTGAGCTGAGAGAGATAGGGCAGTACAGCAGCTGCAGGTTATGACTAGTGAGCAGGATAGAGTAGTGACTGCCTTGGGGACTGATGGAGCTACCATGTACTTAGCCACATAGTTGACAGCAGTACAGGCCGAGCTTCGGAGAGTGCAGGGTGAGGCGGAGTATTATAGAGGCTTATATTATGGAGCTGTGCCGGCAGAGCAGAGACAGCCTAGCTTCAGGAGCAGGTCAGGGGCGTCGAGCTCACGGAGGTCAGGTGGATCTCGGTCAGTAGCTTCAGTGATGGGGCCACCGAGAGATGGAGGACCAGGTACAGGACCTGTTGGTGGTGGTGGTCAGGGCGAGGGAGCTGGCAGTAGTCGCTAGGGCATATCTTGGTGACATTGTATCATGATGAGGCCTAGAGCCATTGTTGTATATTCATTCTTTTCAGGGCTCAGCTTGTATTGTAGACACTTGTATTTTGACACACATGTATATATATATGGTAGTTTTGGCGATCTATATGATGTTATAATGGTTGTGATGTTGATATTATGATGGCTATGCATGTTATGTGTATGGATTATATATGGATTATGGATAGATGTTTATGCAAATGGTAATGGATAGAAAATATTTGAATATGTAAAAGGTAATGACATGAATAGATGTATGCATATAGGTAGATGGTAATGAAAAAGATATAGACTTATGTATGGCTAACACTTGTTTTGCAGGAGCGGGAATATGGACAAAGGATGATGGAGATGATTGATCTTGGCTGAGGATGACGGAACGAATGGATAGATAGAATGGATAAGATAAGATGATGATGGGCAGCTTTCAAGTAATTGCTCAAAAATGAAAAGAAATGCAGTCCTTATGTTTGATATAGCATATGGATGTTATGCACCAGGGTATAAGAGACCAAGGTGTCGAGGTATCCAATGCGTAACTAGCATGTTACAATCTTGTCTGAACGCATGTGGTCAAGATGTTGAGCCAACATGCACAAGATATGAATAACAGCTAGTGTTGGACTTTGACGCTACAAACAATGGTTTGAACTTATCTCCACGACACATAATGATAGCTTGCTGATTATATGTATGGAGTTAGTCTTAACATAGAATAGTCTCCAATGCATAAGAGACTGTTTAGCTTCTCAGATGCTAGAGATATGGATATGTAAGATGCTAATCCCAACACGTACAAGATACCAAGATGCATAGGAAGAGAATAAGATCATCCCGCAGACACGGCATACGAAAGCTATATGACCATGCCCCAGTCCTTACTTCATCGCAACATACCAAGATATAAATAGATCAAGGCAGTCTTGACTAAGTACAGAAAAGGGACAAAAGATAAATCAAAAGATAAAACAAAAGATACTGTCATCACGTTCTCTTGCCAAATTTGGGTGCTCTTGGATAGATTAAGCTGGCGCCTTGTTAAGAGGAAAGCTACATCCTGTTGAAGGCTAAAGTTGTTGATAAACTGTTATAGCAAATGTTGGCTCAAGTCATGCGGACAAATAGCTTCTGGCTTACCTTTGATGGTTAAAGTGCTGGAGCTTGCAATAGACACATGGATTGCGTCCTGTTTGAGCTGATCAAAGAGAAGAAGATGGATGATGAATGAAGATGAAGAAGATGGGGGGATCATCTGTGCTTGAGTACTGGAAACTTCCTTCGTATTCCAGACTGCCTACATACCCTGTATCCACGGGATCAAAGCACATTTACGATGAAGATGAGACATGATGAATATGTAGTTCTGGGTTTTATTGATGATGTAAGTGATGAAAGATAGAAGAATGTGAGCTGAAAGATTGAAAGATGTTTAGAAGAAAAGATGACAGATGGCTAATGAAAGGGGCTATCATTTTAGCCTGAATCAGAGTGCTTCCTTCGCATCTCAGATTGCCTACATACCCTGTATCCACGGGATCAAGGCGTCAACGATAGAGCTAGATGTAGTTCTTATTGATGTGACTAATCGATTGGATGTTTGATCAAGCGATGTTCGTTGTGATTGTTGGATGAATGTGGATGAATTGTGAAGGTATGAGTCCTGGTTGCAAGTCGTTAGGTCATATTTGTCGGTGGACATGTGCCATGGCTGAAGTTGATAAGGTGTGCTGTGTTGTAAGCTAAGTTGTTTGATGTGTTATGAGCTAGAGATAACAGGATCCACTTCCAAATAAGGCTCAACAAATGCCCCCAGTGTGGGATGAGGTTTATTATGCAGAAGCGACAATGCAGAAAAGATGTGGCCAAGATGCTAAGGTGCCAAAAGATATAGATATCACGACAATGTCTCAGGTATGATAGCTAGCATTGGCAAAGGATGAAGAGGAAAGGCTATGTGTGAGATTGCGATAGGGCTTATGAAAATAGCTTATACAAGATGCAGTGGGGAAAATGATCAAACGAACCAAACAAATGAGGGAAGCTGGTCACTATACATAGCGCCTGTTTGCCAGGTTTTCACTATGGTACTTATCCAAGGCGCCTGTTTACCAGGTTTTCACCAGAGGACGGATTATTTATCTTATGTTTGTTTTTTTTTTTTGTTTTTTTTTTTTTGACATATTTTGATTTTTTTGTTTTTTGGTGTTTTGTGGGATAGCTGAGATTCATGGATAAAACTTCTTGAGATGAACGCTGTTGACGGGTTCATCCAAGGGAATGCCTTCAGGTGTTGACAAAGTGTATGCACCAGATCCATAAACTGCTGTGATAATGAAAGGACCAAGCCAATTCGGTTCAAACTTGCCCTGTTTCTCTCGATGCTGTTGATTCCTTTGATTTTCTTTAAGGACAAGGTCGCCAACCTGAAATCTGCGTTCTCTGATCTTTTTGTTGTAGCTGCGATGTAGCCGGTTTTGATAGACTTGAAGATGGTTCAATTCTGTAAGGCGGCGTTCATCTAAGAGCTCAAGATCATGGAGTCAGGAGACTCAATATTCTTCATCTGAGATAGTATGTTGCAAGGCTATGCGCAAAGAGGGGATCTCAACCTCGATAGGCAAAATAGCTTCAGTGCCATAGACTAGAGCATAGGGTGTGGCGCCAGTAGGAGTTCTGACACTTGTTCTATATGCCCATAAAGCAGGATGCAGTTGTAGATGCCAATCTCGACCAGTTTCGTTAACAGTCTTTTTAAGGATCTTGATGATTGTCTTATTAGAGGCTTCAGCTTGACCATTGCTCTGAGGATAATAAGGCGTAGAGAACCTATGTTGAATATGAAACTTATTGCAAAGATCTCTAACCTCTTGGTTCTTGAAAGGCCGGCCATTATCTGTGACAATAGCTTGAGGAACTCCATAACGGCAGATGATGTAATGTAGGATGAATTTAGCTATTTGTTTACCTGTGATGTAGGTCATTGGTATGGCTTCTACCCACTTTGTGAAATACTCAGTGGCAGTGATAATAAACTTATGACCATTTGATGAAGTAGGATGGATTTTACCCACAAGATCAAGTCCCCATTGCGAAAAAGGCCATGGAGTGACAATAGGCTGAAGCTCATGTGCTGGTGCATGTATTAGATCTCCATGTTTCTGACATTGTAGACATCGCTTTGCAAATTGTTGGGCATCTTTTTCCATAGTTGGCCAATAGTATCCTGCTCGCAGAAGTTTCTTAACAAGGCCAGGGCCAGCGGAATGTGAACCGCAAACACCTTCATGTACTTCACGTAAGGCCGTTTTTGCTTCCTCGGAATCAAGACATCTAAGAAGGATACCATCAAGACTCCGGCGATAAAGGGTGTCTCCTAAGATAGTATAACGAGAGGCTCGACGGATAAAAGTTTTACGTTGGGTGTTGGATAGTTGAAGAGGCAAGGTGTGATTACGGAGATACTCATATATATCTTTGTACCACAATGAGTTGGGACCAACAATCTCACATATGAGCTCAGACTGTGGAACTTCAAATGCGGGGATCAAAAGCTGTTCGACCAAGAATTCACATTTATGGGTGTTAGATGGCATGTCTAAAAGAGATCCAATCATAGCCATGGCATCAGCTGCTCTGTTTTGTAGTCTTGGAATTTGCTCAAAGGTAATGTCCTCGAAATATTGCTTGAAATCATCCACCATTAGTTTGTATGGAAGAAGCTTCTCGTCTTTTGTTTGATATTCATCTAAGACCTGTTTAATAACTAGCTGAGAATCACCAAAGACTCGTAACTGTTTGATAGCCCATTGTACTGCCATGCGCAAACCTGTGATTAAAGCTTCATACTCTGCTATGTTATTGGTACATGGGAATGCTATTCTGTATGATTTAGGTATGCAGTCTCCTTGGGGAGTGACAAACAAGATACCTGCTCCAGATCTGTGTTGAGTGTATGATCCATCAAAGTATAGCAGCCATCGTGCTGGAGAACTTAAAGTAAACAATCCTTCATCAGGGAATTCAGGATATATTGGCTGAATGTCTGTGATAGGTGCTGCAGCTAATTGATCAGCAATGACTTGTCCTTTGATAGCTTTACGGTTCACATATTGTATGTCAAATTCACTCAAGATCATAACCCATTTTGCTAATCTCCCTGTGAGAAGTGCTTTTGAAAGGAGATACTTGAGGGGATCCACATTAGAGATGAGCTTTGTTGTTTGGTTCAACATATAATGTCGCAACTTTTGGGAAGCAAACACTAATGCTAAACAAGCTTTTTCCATGAATGAGTAATTAAGTTCATATCCCACAAGAGTTCTGCTAATGTAATAGATGGCTTGTTCTTTTCCTGAATCATCATGTTGAGCTAGAAGTGCACCCAATGCTGCGGTTGTTGATGATATATAAAGCAGTAATGGACGATCAAGTACAGGAGGTATTAACACAGGAGGTGTTGCTAAGTATTCCTTTATCTTATCAAAAGCCTATTGACACTTTTCATCCCACTTAAAAGGTTCACCCTTACGAAGAAGATGCTGAAAAGGATGACATTTATCTGCGAGCTATGAGATAAATTTGCAGATAGATTGTAGCCTACCCTGTAAACTGCGGAGCTGTTTGAGATTCGTTGGTGGAGGCATTTCTATGATAGCTTTTACCTTAGCTGGGTCCACTTCTATTCCTCGTCGAGACACAATATATCCCAATAGTTTTCCTGATGTTACGCCAAATACACACTTCTTTGGATTTAGTCTGACTTGGTATTTCTCTAATCGATCAAAAATTTGTGCCAATACTTGTAGATGTCCTTCCCTTGTCTTAGATTTTCCCAGGATGTCATCAACATAGTCTTCCATGATAGTATGAAAAAGGTCATGAAAAATAACTGTCATGGCTCATTGATAGGTAGCTCCAGTGTTTTTGAGACCAAAAGGCATTACAACCCAGCAATATGTCCCCCACAGACAAATAAAAGACGTTTTATCTTGGTCTTCCTCTGCTATTCTGATTTGATTATAACCAGAAAATCCATCCATCAAAGATAGCATTTCATGTCCTACTGTAAGATCAACAATGTTGTCTATGCTTGGTAATGGAAAATCGTCTTTAGGACATGCTTTGTTAAGATCTCTGAAGTCCGTGCAGCAGCGAACTCGTCCATCTGGTTTTGCTACAGGTACCAAGTTTGAAACCCATTCTGGATAATCAATAGGCTTGATGAACTTTGCTTCTAACAGTTTCTGAATTTCTGCTTTAACCAATAAGGCAACTTGTGGATGCATTTTGCGCAATTTTTGTTTGATAGGCTTTGCATCAGGGAATACTGCTAAATGATGTACCACAAGTGAAGGATCTAGTCCTGGCATGTCTGCATAAGTCCATGCAAAATTTATAGCTCGTCTCAGGAAAAATGCTGTGAAGTTCTTTCGTTCTTGCTCTGATAATGATGCTGCCAAAAAAGTGATCTTCGGATTTTGTTCTGTTCCCAAGTTCATGTCTTGTGATTTTTCAACTAGCACAGTTGATTTCTCATGGTAATCAGCGGTGACAGGAAGATCAAATCCCTCATCCTCAGGCGCCTCAGAGAGGTTTTCACCTTCGGATACGTCCTTTATTTTTACTTTTTCACGGTCAAGAGGCACCTTGCGGTTTTCACCTAGTGACCTATTTTGTTGAATTTTGTTTATTTCACTTTTGCGACTGAAGGATTTGATACTTCCGCCAAAATATGCCAGTTTAGGTAATTCCATCATGAAACCTGCTTTGTGATCACCCAATGGGATACCTTGTCTCAAACCCATGAATTCTGCAATGGCTTCGTCATTTTCAAATGTATCTAATATCGGTGCCCCCTGTTGGTCCCAATCGATGAGGTCAGGATATACGAGTGAGAGGCTAATGGAGGGATCGTGATGGCTAGAAGAGGTTGCGGAAAACATGAAGATTGAATGTTCTTGAAAGAGGTCGGTGATATGAAGGGAGGAGTCGTCGATGGTATCCGAGTTAGAAGTTTCTCCTACCGACGAAGGTCCAACGTCAATATCGGAAATACACTTAATGTCTTTGGATCGCGGTACCTCCGGTTGGTAACCAAGGCCTTGCTTATTAAACTTCTTGGACACAATAAGGGGCTCAATAGGTCCTTGTTCCTGTGATCCCAAGCCGCCATGTCCTTTATAGCCCATGTTCTTTATGATACGAAACCCATTGTTGTATCGCTCTACTTCAAGTTGGACTTGGTCATTTTCATCAAAGAATATCCAAGAGTCTATGTCCTCAATGTCTTCGTCATCCAAGAAACCACCTTTAATGAATACAGTAGGGGGAGCTTTGATAACAGCGGAGGATGAAGTGGGCTTAGATGTAGAGGGCTTACCGTGGGATTTAGGAGATAACGGAAGGGTGCCAACACAACAGGAGTCCTGCAATTTGTACTCACCAGGGCCATGTTCGGTATATTTGATATGGAGGTTGGAAGCGGCTTTGCTAGATGAGGGCTTGAGGAGATCGGATGGGTTGACATAGGAGGAAGACGGATATGCCTCGGAGTTGATAGGGATACGGTTTGGACTCTGATATTTAGCTTGAAAGGCACGACAAAACTCAAATGGATTAGGATCAGCTTGAATGGTAACTTCAACACCCTTATGCGGAAATTTAAGGCATTGGTGATATGTAGATGGAACTGCTTTAAGGGTATGGATCCAAGGGCGACCGAGGATGATGTTGTAAGGCAGATCAATATCAAGGACTTGACAACGAGTTTCTGTAATGACCGGTCCAACTTGAATAGGCAATAAAATGATCCCTTCAGTATCTCGTTCAGCGTCATCATATGCTCTGATGGTAATAACCTTGGAGGTGTCTACATTTTTCTCAGAATATCCCAATTGTTTGATAAGTTTCAAAGAACATATATTTAGACCAGCTCCCCCATCTATCAAAACTCGTTTGATACGGCGTTGGTTAACAAATACTTCAATATGGAGGGCCTCATTGTGTGACGGATGCATGGAGGGTTGAAGATCTTTGTCAGAAAAGGTTAAATGACAAGGGGCTGCAATGCTAGCGACCATGGATTGAAATTGTGTGATATTAATATTATTAGGCACCGAAGATTCTTGTAAGGCCTTATCAAGGATAGCTTTATGTGTGGGGGATATGCGGAGCAGCTCAAGGATAGATATGTGTGCGGGTGTTTTACCAAGGTGATCCAAGAGGTTATAGTCAGAGAGAGGTCGAGGAGGATGAGGAGGTGCTCCTTGAACGGTAACTCGACCTCGTCGCGTGGTTACGGCACAATCAGGTGCTCCTTGGACGGTAATGGTAGAAATGCGAGCATGGTCAATGCGGCCAATGGTAGATGATGCATAGCTATAGGGAATAGCATTTCCAGCTTGAAGGTTATTTGTCTGATCATGAGATGGAAGTGGATTCTTGAAAGTCTCTAGATCATAGTTTGATGTGGATTGTTGAGCAGGTTGAGGTGTTGAAGGTGTGACGTTGATTAGACCTTGATCAATGCAGTCTTGGATAACATGTTTTAAGCGCATACAACCATTTGTTTTGTGTCCTTTAACTCGATGGTAATCACAATACTCATTCTCTTTGTACCAAGGAGCTCGAAAGAGTGGTTCGCCATTTGGTGGTGCATCGGGTAGAATAACATCTCCGGCTTGAAGCAGCTTTTGAAGAATAACTTCCATGGGTTCCACTAATGGTGTAAATTGTCGGCGTGGATTAGAAGTTTGACGTTGGTTTCTTCGTTGTGGAAAAGACTGTCTTGGTGGAGAGGCTGCTTGAATGTTGATAGGAGCTCTCATAGTTTGGATATTCTTTGTATCAACAATACCGTCATTGACAACATTCTTGTTCTTGTTCCAAAAGCGAGACTTATCATTGGAATTTTGGGGAGAATCTTTGTTATCACGAAAGATCTTGATAGTTCCTTTGGCAATTAAGGCTCGTTCAATAATAACTCCTTTGGAAACTAGTTCGTCAAAGGTGCTAGCACTTTGCAATTGTAATTGGAATGACAGCTCAGGATGAAGATTTTGAACAAAGATGTCAAGCTGTTGTTTCTCAGGGATTTCCCATGATAATTTGCTAGCCATATTACGCCATCGTTGGGTAAATGAGGAAAAGGTTTCACCATTGCGTTGTTTGTTGTTGACAAGGTCATTCATGTTTACCTCATGTTCAATATTGAAGGCAAAATGTGATCGAAACTTGGTTGCCAATTCGGGAAAAGTCTTAATTCCTGGAGGTAGATGGGAAAACCATTCGAGAGCTTGTCCTGCTAAGCTTTGAGGAAATAGTCTCAAAAGATATGTATCATCATAGGCAACATCGAGACATGCCACGAAAAAGGCTCGAAGATGGTCGTCCGGATTTCCTTTCCCTTTGTACTTATCAAATTGTGGGATTTCAAAGTGTGGAGGAAAAGGTATCATATTAAGAGACTTGTCAAATGGATAAGCGCATATGTTTTCGAGAGAGAAAGGTTTCTTGCCTTGTCCTACCCTTTCATCGATCATCTATTGGATATCGGCTGAGGATAACTGCTGTTGTTGCGAAGGGGGTGGAGTGTGATATGAGACATATTGTGGTTGTGGTTGTGGTATATGTGGAGTTGTGACTGTTTGTTGTGGTTGTGGGATGTACGAAGCTGTGACTGTTTGTTGGGGTTGTGTGCTCACAATGTATGTCAAAGGAGTGGTATGTGACATGTACGTGTTAGAGGATTGCTGTCCTTGAGACACAAGTGGTAAGTGGGTGTGCATTACATGAGAAGTGGATGTGGGATTGATAGTAGCAGATGGTTGGGAAGTTGGAATTGAATTCATGACATGGTAAGTGACGGAGGGATTGGTAGATACGACAGAAGGATGAACATGGGGATTGGTATTTTGGACAATATGAGGATTGGTATATGTCATGTGTTGGGTGATATTAGAGAAGCCTTGAGTAGCATAAGATGGATTGATAGTGTGTGAAGGATTGGAAGAAGAGGACAGCATGGATGTAAGTTGATCAACATAAGCAATCTTATTGTTTGGATTGGCTTGAGAAATGAGGGGATCACTCATGTCAATAAGGCTAACATTGGGATTATAGGATAACATGGAGGAATTAACAGTTGGTGTATGAGATGTGGTAGATTGCAATGGTTGTGAAGCATGGAGGACATGTGTTGTTGGAATGGTTTGAGAGGTATGCACACCATAAGATATGGGAATTGCTTGTGATGCTCGAAGTGTTTGTGCTTGCGTTACATGGACAGCTTGTGTGACGTGAGGCATGGAAACAGTCATGGTCGAAGGAGAGATATGTTGAGGGACATGAAAAGGCGGGATGTTGAGATTTTGTGACATGAAAGGAAGCACATTGGTGGGCACTATCAATGGTTCTAAGGTATGCTCTGATCGTGGTAACTCAAATGAAGCAACAAGAGGCAATGAGGATGGTGTTTGCGAGGTAATAGGAGATGATGTGACTATAGTAGATGGTTTATTCGCAACAACAGCAGTAGTGTTGGGATCGTGCTCTCTAATAGTGGATAAATCAAAGTCTTTAGGTAGTTTAGCACCCATGCGAGCAAGTTGGAGAAAACAGCGATCAGGCTCAGATATCATGAGTTTCTCAACTTGGTCCCATAGATAGGTATCTTGAAATTCTGATGAGTCGTCTTGAGATTGTTCTTCGAAAGTTTCCAAGGATGGTGGAGGGGGCATTTGTTGTGAAGATGATTCGCCCCTAGTGTACCCTTGAGGTATAAACATATGAGAAGGCATACCAGTTGTGAATTGAGTTGCGTCCTTAAGAGGTGTTGTGAATTGTTTCATCTCAGCTTGCAATTTGGCATCCATTTCAGCTTTCAATTTGGCTTCTATTTCAGCTCGATATTGACTCCTAGTTTGAGGCATGATGTTGATGATGAAGTTGAGCTTGTCAAAGTTTTAAGACCCAAAAGATGATAATTGGTTGATTGGTTGTTGTTTTGGTTTTGCTGGTTTGGCTAAGTTGCTTGGTTGATTTGGTTTGGTTGAGTTGTTGTTGGTTGTCCCTAGAGGTAGCTTAATCACTCAAGGGAAAGATTGTTTGCTGTTGATGTTTGTTGGAGCTAAAGCTAAAAGAGATTGTTTGCTGAAGCTAAAGCTGAAGGATGTTTGTTGGCTGAAGCTAAAACTGAAGGTTGTTTGTTGATCGAAATGAGTGGATTGATGTCTGATTTGTTGGTTGGGGGTCTCAAAAAGATGGAAAAGCTCATGAGTGGTGATTGATTGATAAGCTCAAGATAGGAGACAAAGTCCAGGTATTTGCTGTTGATCAGAGGTAATTCTGAAAGCTGATGTTTGAGGTTCAAGCAAGCTGGTCCTGAGGCTAATTCAGCTGATGCACTGAGATTTGCAAGAATTTTAGCTACAGGCGACTGATGATAGCTCAAAGGCGACTCAGAGGATGCTAAAGGCGATTAATGATAGCTCAAATGCGACCTAGTTTAGTTTCGACAGAAAAATGACAGTGCTAACCAGAAGCAAATGTTATGCCAGAGGCGATGACTGTTGGTTCAAAGGCAGTTTTCTGTTGATCAGAGGCGAGCTTGTTCAGGAATCAAGCGACTAACTGCGGCTTAAAAGCAACTCGGCTCAGACAACATGCGACTGGTAATGAATCAGATGCGACTTGGTTCAGACAGTAGGCGATCAGCTGTGGTTCAAAAGCGAGTTTGTTCAAGCAAAAAGGCGATCAACTGCTGTTTAAAAGCGACTCTGTTTAAGCAGTATGCAGGCAGTTATTGTTTAAAAGTGATGCAGTTCAGGCGATATGCGAATCACTACAGTTCAGAAGCGATGTTGATGGTCTGTGCGAGCAGTTTAGGTTCAAAAGCGACTGTGTTTGTGTAACAGTGGTCTGATTTTTGTAGTTTTTCCAGCAAGAAAACAATGATAACAGTCACTCACACTCACAACAAGCACAAACTAATACAACCTAGGCTAGGATAGGATAGTATCTGTTGAATCCCCTAGCTGCGCCTATTCAAAGCGGGTAGCTCCAGGATCTTGATAGCACAGGCTCCTCCTTACATTTGCACACACTTCTCACGCATACCAAGATCCAGGATTCTTATAAGGCTTGACCCTCTCCAAACCTTTAGATTGTCCCTGCTACCTCGGCTAAGAACCGCATGAATCAGGGCCGCTTCAAGGGTTTTTCCCTCTGCGTCAACAGATAGAAGGTTTTTGGCTACTACACAAAGTTGCTAATAAGGGCATCCGTTCGGGTGGCTATACGTGCGACAGCGCTACTCTCCGTTATGGAGTCTCCCAGCCTCCAAGGGTTGCACCTTGGAGGGTTTTGGGGGAGGTTGGCTATCGGTATAACACAACTGCACCCGTTGTTTGTGGCTTTCGACACAAACACTTTTCTTATATAGCGGTTCGGAAGGACTTGGCTTTAGCCCGTTACCGCTTGGGTCGTATCCCTTCTCACACCGGGAAGGCAGGCCCTCTAAAGATAATGACAAGTTCTCATGCACCCAAGATCCATTTGATAGGCAAGGGGAGAGGATACTTTTGTCATTAAATTTGGGTTACAATCAGGCACATGCAAGCAATCAAAAAGATAAATCAAGCACGGAGCAAACAATAGTTCATTTTAAGCACCAAGCCCAAATATGCCTAATTTAGTGAAAAAAAACCACAAATCTTGGACCGATCGAACCTGCAACAGATATGTCAGTAGTTTGATAACCTCCTTTCTTGGACAGATCGATAAGATGCTGCGCAAATACCCAGTTAATAGCCAAAAATCAAACTGGAACTGAAACAGGCTTGAAAACAACAGAGCTTTACCAGATGCGACCCACTGTTGATCAAAAGCGACCTCTATTATGTCATAGGCGAAAGATTGCGGATCATATGTGACGCGCAAAAACACAGTATGCGACGCCTGTTAGCTCATAAGCGATGCAGATTTTCCATAAGCGATCGGTTGAGGGCTGGATGCGACCTGTTTCTGCAAAAACACAGTCGATAAACAAAAACCCTAACAGGCGAATAATATCAGTCCATAAGCGACACAAATAAATGCAAAAGCGGTGTCTGTCGTGTCATATGCGATCGCAATATACCGGAAGCGACCTGTTGGAAGTCGAAAGCGACCTGTCTCTGCAAAACAAAAATCAAAACCCTAACCTGCACAGGCAAATATTATTAGCTCATAAGCGTATCATATCAGAATAAAAGCGTGCACTGTTAGGTCAAAAGCGATGCGGATTTGTGCAAAGGCGACCCCTGTTAGAGTAAAAGCGATCTGATTATGCGCAAAAGCGGCGGCTGTTAGATCAAAAGCGGCAAATACAGTGAACACAGTCCCAGGCGATCATTTTAATGATAAAAGCGATGCGTTTTACCTAAGGCGACGACTATTAGGTCAAAGGCGATCCAGAGAGGAATATGCGGCCTGTTCCAGCTCAGAAGCGACGCAGAAATCTCGAAGCGGCGGATTTTTCTTTAAAAGCGGCTGGAATTTTCTGCGAGCACCTGCAAAATCTGATCTTCAAGGAAACAACTCCAAAAAACGAAGTTAATCAGGGACGTGAGTCCCACCGGGCGTGCCAAAATGTGATAGGTGAAAGTCAGGTGTGGAAGATCAGACATAGTCATGAAACCCTAACCCTACCATCATCAAGGAATCTAATCTAAATGAAACCAAAAGAACAATGCAATGCAAGCATAACATCACCTAGACCGTGCAATTCCTTGTTTGAGAGGGAGATGTGGACTGCTTCTTCAACAATAAGCAATTACAAAGCTGAAAGCTGCCATTGATGGATGATAAAAGCTCAAATGCTCAAATGCTCAAGATGATAATGCAGATACTATATGAATTCTGGATTGCTAGATTTCTGGATGTCTCATATGGAATGAGAGGCTGTTTATATAGGACTCAACCAAGATCAATCAACGGTGGAGATTCAAAGGCTACGTGAATGGCTAAGATTGAAAGTTACTAAATTTAGGTCCAATTAGTTGTACATGTGAAGGATTTTAAATGAAAGTTGTCTTACAACACATGATAAATGGGAAATGGACAAGTGTTGAAATGTGATAAATGATAAAGGCTTAATTCAAATAAAGTATTTGAATTAGTGGGATATGAGTTGGAAATTAATTAAATAAATAAAATTTATTTAATTAATATGATAAATGCATAAAATGGGATAAGACATGATGTGGAATTAATTAAATAAATACCATTTATTTAATTAATTGGCTAAGTGAATGAGAATGGGATTTTAATTAAATAAATAAAATTTATTTAAATAATTGGATAATGGATTAGGGATTTAACAAGGTGTCGCTAGACATGGACAAATTTGGGTGTCTACAATGACCAAGAGAGAGGTGGAGTTCACTCCATTACGAGGATACGATACATGTCCACGACCTCACTCCCTCGCGAACACATGGAATAGGATGAGGGTGACATCCACCTTAGTCTATTCCATGATGACATAAGACATCCCAAACACAAGGGTAATGTTCACCCACGAGATAGTCCAACTAGGAGGTATGAATCCTCAACCAACTAGAATGGTCACTAGTCAAACTCATATAAAGGCACACATCCCAATGTAAAGGAGGGAATAATCCAAGAGTGCATATCACATCATGGAAATGACACCAAAACACCTACAAGGCTAAAAATAGTAATCAATGCCAAAGATGATTCATTTTACCCAAAAACATTAAGTTGTCGAACCAATTATGTCCACATGTCAAAAAGGACAAAAGTGATCCAAAAGGCTATGCATTTTCAACACCAACGTCGACACATGCCAAAAGAAAAGATAGGATCCTCATCACCTATGTGGGATGAATACGATCCAACACAAACATATCCATAAACATCAAATACAACATCAAATAACTGAGTCTAAACATGCTAACATAGTTAGATTCTAACATGTAAAATCTATCAAAATATGCCAACGTCCTCACAAACCGAGGCGTGGAAAAATACAAGATGATATCCAATAATTACAATATTCGAAGGGCTTCATCCTAAACATAGATGAATCATAGCCAACATCATAAATCAACTCAAAGCATTAATTACGTCTTATTACAAGGGTCTCAAAAGACCTACATTACAAATGTTACAATAATCAATAATGATAAAATGCATGTGCATAAACCACCCAAAACCAACATGCTCTCCAAGGTGCAACAAGGCACAAAGCACAAGGTAAACCACCTGCAAAAAGATCGAGGAATCCATCCAGCACCTGAAGATCATCATGAAGGACCAATGGGGAAATGTTGCTCACCTCCCAACCATATTGCCATCGTCGAGTGCAATAGATGTCTACGCAACTCTAGGCAACCCTCGAGCTACGGAGAAGGTGATCATGGCAAACCTGCTAAGAGCATCTCACACATCCAGGGTATACAAGCAACATATGGAATACACACCAATCAATGCACACAACACACATGACACAACTGCCAATACAATGCATATAAACAACACATGGTACAACTACCATCCAATTGCATTCAAGTAACATATGGCACACTTGCCAAAACATAATAGAATGACATAACAACATTCAAGCATTAGGGAAATAGTCACACCTTCAATGCACACCAAATGAGGCATAAATCATAATCCATCATAGACACATACAAGCATGAATCATGCATCACAATGCACATACAATCACATGGTAAACATCACATGTCGAGTCAAACTCTGACGGTGGAAGAAGGAAGAGAGACCTAGGTAGTTAGGACAAGGAGTGTCAAATGAGGGCAATACTCACCTCGCGGTAGAACATGAGAGCATAAAATCCTCATAGAAACTAGAAACTACACCAAAGATTGCTCTTTACACCCAAACCCAAGCAAGGCAGACACTTCACTAGCACATGCAGTTTGGTGTAGATGATCTTATTATTAAATTTTATTACCCAATGTGTTTAAAAGTTATTCTTGATTAAAAATTCCATTTGATAAATTCCAACCTCTTTGGGCCATGGCGCACGATGGAAGCCACTCATTTCCTACCCCTAGACCTCTTCCTAAACACGCATAGCACCAATTTGACCAATTGGGCATGGCACGGATTTCGAGATGACAAAATCACAATTTTGACAAAAAACACAATATATTCTCAAAAGATACAAAATAACATTCTAATTGTGAGACAACTCATCCCACAAACTAAAACATCAAGAAAATGCATAGAAAGCAATTTTTAGGTTTTCAAAAATAAAGAAATAAGTGGCACATATTTCAATGCACCAAAATGTCTCGAAAAATAATAGTCTCACAAGATACAAAATCACATAATATGAAGGAGTCAACTCATCCCTCAAAGAAAATCATAAAGGAAATGCATAGAATTCAATTTTCATGTTTTCTAAAAGTGCAAAATAACCGTAAGGCCCTAAAAACTCCATTGGGGCTCTCTTTGGCACCTTGACCAAAGTTTGACTAATTTTCTAACTTTTGTTTTTCAATAGCTATGGATGATTTGACAACTACCCATTATAGATAACATTCCCAACAACCAATATATGCAATAAAAATGAGTTGGGAATTTCCACAAAAAATTTTCCAGGGTTTTGTCTGTATTTTCATGTTTCCAAAAATGAAAATACATAAAAATAAAAGCATACACATTTGAAATAAATTTTCTAAGCTTCCTACAACTAAGCAAAGTTATCTTCAACCATTCTAGATGGTGTGGCATGAAGGAAACAAAATAAAACAAATTAAATGAGAAGATTGGAGAAACTTACCTTCCAATACAAGCAAAATCCAAGGAAAAGAATGAGGTTGAATGTCAGATTCAATCCACACACAACAAGCAAACACCAAGCTCTTGAATCCAATCCAAAATCCAAGCAATTCTAAGAAAAACTCCCTTCCACGCAATCGGATATCTATTTTTCAAGCAAGAGGGTTTCAAACAAAGGAGAGAAAATTTTGGAGAGAAAAAGAATAATGAAAAATACATGTCTTTTTCCTTTTATTCCTCCAAAGACACTATTCCTTTTTTTTCATAATAAAATAATCCTTTAAGTGATTTAATAAATCAAATCAAAATTATAGAATTTACACATTAAACTATTTAATTCAATAATTAAATAATTGAATGTCTCTTTAGCAAATCAAACACACATATAAAATAAGACATTAATAATTCCATTTCACTAAAAATGTCCAATTAATTCACTCAAAGCAACAAGGAAATAGTTAGTCAAACAAACTCAACTATTCCAAATAAGTTATTGCCATATAACTTAGTCTCATTTCGAAAAGTACAAACATGCCATACTAGACATTTAGTTTTCACATTTAATGCAATTTTTACCTTTTTACGGAAAAATATCAAATTTCAGAATTCAACTGAAATCACTCAAATTTGTTCCACAAGCATATAATGATGCAACAAACATTTTAGCTAAAGCAAAAATAGCAATTTCCAAATTAAAATCATTAATTTAATCTGAAAACATGGAAAACACGCTTTTCAAAATATTTTAAAATAAAGTGCAAGAATGCTAAGAAAACACACGCAAATGATACCAAACACACATCACGGGTTTCCACAACACAAGGATAAGGGTGAGATGGCTTAGCATCCCATGTCAACCTTCTCCACATTCCCCACATTAGTTAACACCTGTAATTCCCTGCACACTCAAGTAAACCATTAGGCATACCTACTCCATACATAAAATAGCCGAAGCACATCATAATACTCAACGTGTCATAATATTGCATAAGCATCATAAACATGGGTCGACAATCAATCGACATCATAAAATCATATATGCATAAATCAACTAACACAATCATACTGAAGACATCACATCCATCCAACATATTACACAATTGAAAACAATGAAGCTGAAGCACTACAATAATCTAACACACATGAACACAACGTATGCAATCCATAATGCATAGTTGGAAAGCCAAATAATAAAGAAAAATGCCATTGGAAACACCTCAATGGTCATGTAGAATACACCCTCAAAACCCCTTGATGGCACCATAGACCTCATCGACAAGTTCGGTGCAATGCATCAAAGCATAATAATCACATAATACAATGATAAACACTCAAAACAACATATAACACATAAATCAAAAGCACACAAGGCACTCACTAGGGTGGGCATTACAAAACATGCAACAATTCTAATAAACGTTAGTAAAGATCATAAAAAAAATTGTTATAAATTTAACTATCAACTATAAATTCTATTACATAACCTTAAGTGCTAAAAATTGCTTGGTCAAAAGCTCCCATTTTGACATAGGCAGGGAGGATGGTGGCAAAGGTTATGGAATTTGGCTTTACACTAGCCAATTGCATTTGCTTTAAAATTTTTGAAGCCTTTTCAACAAATCAATTTTGTGCATATCCTGTAGTCATTGCAGTCCATGAGACTACATTTCTTTGAGGCATTATGTCAAACAGTTCACGTGCCTTGTCTATGCTTCCACATTTTGCATACATGTCTAACAGGACAGTTGCAACTACAACATCTGACAAAATTCCTCTATCCTTTATGTATTGATGGATGTCCATACCCTATTCCAAAGCTCCCATTTTGACACAGGCAGGGAGGATGCTGGCAAAGGTTGTGGAATTTGGCTTTACACTAGCCAATTGCATTTGCTTTAAAATTTCTAAAGCCTTTTCAACAAATCCATTTTGTACATATCCTACAGTCATTGCAGTCCATGAGACCACATTTCTTTGAGGCATTATGTCAAATAGTTCATGTGCAGGTTGTCCATGCTTCTACATTTTGCATACATGTCTAACAGGGCAGTTGCAACTACAACATCTGATAAAATTCCTCTATGCTTTATGTATTGATGGATGTCCATACCCTATTCCAAAGCTCCCATTTTGACATAGGCAGGGAGGATGCTGGCAAAGGTTGTGGAATTTGTCTTTACACCAACCAATTGCATTTTCTTTAAAATTTTTGAAGCCTTTTCAACAAATCCATTTTGTGCATATCTTGCAGTCATTGCAGTCCATGAGACCACATTTCTTTGAGGCATTTTGTCAAACAATTCACGTGCCTTGTTTATGCTTCCACATTTTGCATACATGTCTAATAGGGCAATTGCAACTACAACATCTAACAAAATTCCTCTATCCTTTATGTATTTATGGATGTCCATACCCTATTCCAAAGCTCCCATTTTGACACAGGTAGGGCGGATGATGGCAAAGGTTGTGGAATTTGGCTTTACACCAACTAATTGCATTTGCTTTAAAATTTCTGAAGCCTTTTCAACAAATCCATTTTGTGCATATCTTGCAGTCATTGCAGTCCATGAGACCACATTTATTTGAGGCATTCTATCAAATAGTTCATGTGCCTTGTCTATTCTTCCACATTTTGCATACATGTCTAATAGGGCAGTTGAAACTACAACATCTAACAAAATTCCTCTATCCTTTATGTATTGATGGATGTCCATACCCTATTCCAAAGCTCCCATTCTGACACAGGTAGGGAAGATGCTGGCAAAGGTTGTGGAATTTGGCTTTACACCAGCCAATTGCATTTGCTTTAAAATTTCTAAAGCCTTTTCAACAAATCCATTTGTGCATATCCTGCAGTCCATGAGACCACATTTCTTTGAGGCATTATGTCAAACAGTTCACATGCCTTTTCTATGCTTCCACATTTTGCATACATGTCTAACAGGGCAGTTGCAACTACAACATATGACAAAATTCCTCTATCCTTTATGTATTGATGGATGTCCATACCCTATTCCAAAGCTCCCATTTCGACACAGGCAGGGAGGATGCTGGAAAAGGTTGTGAAATTTGGCTTTCAAACAACTCATACTCTTAGAGTCATGGTTTTAGGTCACATATGTTATGGTAACAACAAGGGATTCCAACTATAGTTTCAATAGCTAAGACTGCCCTCATTTGTGACCGTAACAAGGTTCTTGGACAACATTTTCTTGCTCTTCACACTAAGTACTATATAGGCCAAAATTGGGTTGAAGAAATCACTTGATGGTTACCTATATAGTGATACCACACCCTAATACCCCATGCATTCTAAATAGCTTGAGATTTACACAATACTCAACCAAGATGAAATTGTATCACTGTACCACACTTAACTATGACAGTCCTTTCTTGACAACAATTTGTAATCTTTAGACTATTGGGATCCTTGCCACAAATAAATATTAGGTCAATGACACAATGCTTTTAAATAAAAACCATAATCCCATCTCTATATCCATCCCCTTGGTAGTCTCAAGGGCCACCTTGAGACAAAAAATGCTAATGTACTATTATGACAGTTATGATTGTCCTCCATCATTTCATTGTGCATTTGAAACTTGAGATGAGGATTGGGGAGGTCTCCATTTGTAAAAACATGGAAAATACTCAGGGAAAGATCTTTAAAATAGGCATATTCAACTTCAGGCATTTCTGCAGACCTTAGGAAGCTGGATGAAAACTTAATGACTTTAATTACCACCACAAAGACTGTCCCCTTTGTGACTATGACAAGGTAACACTGTCATGCTCTTTATGACAATCCCTTCTCCACTGGGTGATGGCCTAATAACATTTATCTCCTTTGTGATTTCAATGCCTCTCTAATGCACTATCATAGGAGTCTTGACAATCCTTATGTATCAGTGAAGAAGGCTTCCAACAAATCCAAAAGGAGGGCTTAAGATTACATACAAAGTCCTAGTCTTCATACCCTAGTCACATATCACCCCTCTAAGAAGACCTCAAGACAATTGCCCTTTAATACAGGAAGTCAATGTAGTTTTAGAAGATAAAGTGCAAGAGGCCAAAGGACAAGAAAACTTAAGGCCTTAAGGGGTTTAAAGGAATAAAAATATAGGCTTGCAGACTTGACTTAAAACCCTACCCTAGGTGGTTACCATTAGAACCCTTTAACTTGGCACTGCAAAACCTTGTCCAATCTGATCATGGGAAGCTGAAATCAAGCATGTACACTCACATATGATAGATAAGTATGGCTACCAAGTGGTTTGATATAAAAATGAATAGGCTTCAAATTATAACCCTTCAAAGTAGGCCACTGGAGTATATTGTACAGGTGCATTTCTGAGTGTTGTAGTCAGATTTTTCATCATGGGAACCTAAATTTTTTGCAAAAAATGGTAGGAAATTTTAGGTTCCAACAAGTCCATTAGTTGGAGGTAGGAAAACAAGGGTTTTCTGTTCATTATTAGCCTGTTAAACTTAAGCATATGAGATAGCATGGCACACACAAAATGTTGTGGATAATGACCACAAGATTAGGTTAATTGCAACCACTTTTTGTAAGAAAGCACAAGATTAGTATACTCATTATGATCCTAATGGCACCAAGAAGGGTCCCCAAAGATATAAGAGTAATCATTTGTCATCTAAAAGAAATCTTACATTTAAGGGCACTAGGGCCAACAGAGAAGCACTTTAGAACTCATCTTATGCATCAATAAACAACTCAACACGAGAAATTTAAATTGACATATTAACACAACAATATCCAACTAAGTTATTGAAAGTCAACTATTGATACCTAATTCTCCATCCAGATTACAAAATTGGTCCACTTTTTGCTTTGTAACATTTCCTTTTCGAATTGGCTTGGATGCCGACCATATTTCTCCTCTTGTCAAAACATGGCACATGGACTAGTTAAAATAATTAATATGCAATCATTTACTTTTTCCTAGGAAATAAAAAAAATATCATTTAACTTATTAAATATACTTACAAATGTACAGATCAAGGCTTGTAAACCTTTCTGGCCACTGTGATGCGTGGCATGAAGTCTGTCAAGCCTAGCCTTGGAGGCCTTGTCCTAAAACATATACTAATTCAATTTAACTATGCACAAATAAATTTTAAAAATCATTTAATAAATTTGATATAATCTTATGAGCAAATTCAAATACCTGCGTAGTCTCCTCACCAGACTTCCTCCATGCATCAGACTTCTCATATGCTTTTACAAGCTCTTTCCATACTTTCAAACTTACATCAATTGGCCTTTTTTTGAGCCTTTGCTCGAGAGGGAGTTTTTTTATCTTCTTTGTTTGGTTGCACTGAAATCTCTTATAGTTTTGAGACATTCATAGCTTTATCTTCTTTACAGGCCAACCTGTGCCAAATTCAGTCTCCATGTCTTGGCTAACTGCTTTTTGCAGGTGCATGGGTATCTTTGAGAATGGCAAATGTAGATGGTCTTTGAACTGTTGAAGGCATGATTCCTTCAACCTATTCACAAATGTTTTTCCAACATCTATCATTCGGATGTCCCCTGAAACTACATCATATTCTATCTTGGTATTGTAGGTACCAATGCAAGATGCAAAACATGACATGGTGGTCGAAGAAGTCTGTGTCCCAGGAGTGGGTGGGACATTGGAAGCCTCTATTCCCTGTTCCACATTCTTAGATCTTATTGTTATTTATTTCCTCCTAGATCTTTTGCTCGATCCATGACTAGTTGGGGAATCAATTGATTCCCTTTGACACTGTTGATTTGGTTGTAATGTTTCAGGGGCTTTACTAGATCATTTTTCTATGTATTTGGCAAGCATTGTCAAGTCCACACCATCCAATTTGTTCACTGCCTCTACCCCCAATATGGAAGCCAATGCCTCTTTATCTTTGTTAGTCTCATGTTCCTATAAAATAAATTTCTTCTAAATTTATAAATAAAAAATTAAAAACTAAAAATCAAAGAAACAATGGAAACATTTACAAATCTATAAATTAGCAATGAAGTACCTCATTGTGGCCTAAGTTTTCTCCCTTTGCTCTCTTCCCTCTATTGCTTGACATTTTGAGGTGACCTAGGGCAAATTATTTTCATTTAGTCTATGGAGGCAAATAAAGTACACACTGCCAGGTATGAAAGTTTCCATCTAGTTTTTCTGTATTCCTCAAGGTTTTTGACCTTTACTTTGTAGAGCAAATCATGAAGCTATTTTCCTATGAATCAATTGGTGCCTTGGGAGGGAATCTATAGTTCCCAGCCTAATTTTAGTTTTCTCACCCTCATCTCAAAAGCCCTATCTCCTCATATTGTCTCAACCAACCTCTATTTTAGTTTTCTCACCCTTGTCTCAAAAGCCCTAATTTTAGTTTGCTCACAATTGACTTGTCTTAAAGCACTCGACTACATTTTTAGGAAGGAAATGAGAAAGTTGTCTTCAAAGAAAGGTATTGATGGTAATGATAAGATAACTTGGGCATTGGGGTTTGAAAAATGTGTTCACTGCTCTCGGATGCAGAGGAAATAATGCAATGTCTACAATTTTACCATCCTCCTTTGGACCACATGAGACTTGAACAATTCGCCTGTAAACAAAACAATATTCACAACCCTTTCTTCACAATCCTCTCCATTTAATCAAAACAAAAATATATTTGGGAATGAAAAATTTTTATTGTAATTGTAACCTTACCTATGGTGTCACAAACTAAATCAAATTTCTCATCTACTTGCTTGTTTTTCCCTTTTTTCTCCTCTCTTCACGCAACATTTTTCTCTTGTAATTATCAAATTTCTCATAAAATTTAGGCGAGACTCCAACCCAAATGCTCAATCTCCAAACAAAAAATGAACACCAAAAATCAATAAATTTTTTTTTTGTTTTGTTTTTGTTTTGGGGTATGTGCAGGTGAGAATTTTTTTAAAAAAATTTGATCCAGTAGTCGGTGCTATAGTTGGAGCAGTTACCACCAACTTTAGTGCTAAATTTTAGGCCAAAATGTAATCTATTTGGGGCACCAAAGGTGGTGCAAAGTGCACCTAATTTAGCGCCAATCAGTGCAAAATGATGTATTTTGCTTGGAAGTTGATAAAAACGTAACCTCACCAAATTTAGATTGTCCCTATAATAAGTAACTATATCTTGTTTCTATGATAGCATTTTGACTTCATGCTTCTCTTATGATTAGCTCAATAATGACTTACTCTTTCATGACCTTACATAGATGGTTGGTGACAATCCTTATGCAAGTGATATGGCTTTGGAAAAACCAAACAACTCTTCTCTTACTATCATGATGACATGATATTGGGACTATATTGGCAGCTTATGGAGTGTGCTTATGGTATTGTGATTTTCATTTCTATGTTCTCATTAACCTATTTAAGGTTGAAGCATGGTAACTAACCCACTAGCTATTATGACAATCATACAATGACTAGACAATCCTCTCCACTTTGACTATGACAGTCCCCATAAATGTGAATTATTGATAGTAGCTAGTTCAAATGGAGTTTTGGATTGTGTAGTAAGTTGTCCCTATGGATCATGATAGCGCATGCCTTGGTTATGTCCTTGTGACATTACTCCTCTAGATATCTCCTCTTTATACTGACAAGGTTTCAAGAACATGACAACTTAGGTAAGGTATCAACTTGTCTCTTTAACCTCTGGATTGTCATTTTTCAAGAATTGATCTCATTGAAATGCAAAGACAACATGTCATAGATTAGATGAAAAGATCAAGGAGATACATGTTATAGAGTATAAAACTCAAAAATCAAAGGTCTTTTTGAGCCTTTTTCCAATAATATGAGCAAAATTCAAGCTTTAAACATGTAGCACAGATACCGTATGACTCATTCAAATACATCACACATGTGGGACTACTAAGAAGGGAGGTAGATGCTTAATATGAGCAATGACAATTGCACATAATGTTTAAGTTCACTTCAACAGATATTTAGGGTTATGATAGCTAATGGAGGGTTTTCTTTTCAAAGGAAACCATTAATTTTGGAGTGAAAGGTAATGGTGAAATATAATGTAAAGTCCCTATTATTAAAGAATAGCTAATGGCTAGGATTAACCTAACAAAGATCTAATGACATGATTTCAAAATTAACATCCAAATTATCCTTCCCTCCATCAAGAATTTAAAATTTTGGTGCCAAAGACTCTTTGAGACTATTTTGAGGGTTCTATGATAGTTTTGAGGGTTTTATGGCCAATTGGAGAGATATAGATTGCCTTAAAATGACCCATAAAAGAAAAAGGCAAGTCAAATATGAAATAAATGTCTTTTTGATGTGAATTTGTAGTTATCTTGTAATCATAAGATTTGAGCTCTAGTTGTCAAGATTCCACGTGTAAACTTTTTCTAAAGAGCAAAATGTTGCAATGTCCTATTTTGTTTTTCATAGTGCATCTTAATGAAAAGTGAGTGTATTAACAAGATAAATTCGAGAATATTCTCTTGGTGCACAACTGTTATGTGACTATTGCCATTGTTGTGAATTACAGGATCCAGAGGAGGCCATGGAGAGAGGACGTGGACAACATAGAACTACTAAATCGCAGAGAGGAAAGTGGGTGGAAATAGATATGACAATGGAATTTGTAGATAGAATAGAGGCAAGAAGAGAAAGCAACCTCAACCAAAGGAGGAAGGTGTTTATGAATTCACAAATGCTACAACATAGAGGAGATAAAGTCATTTTTTTATCCACAAGGCCTCTGAGGTCAAACTTATTGGTTGAAAATGCACAGGAATGGTGATTAAATGTGATTCTATGATTGAGGGAAAAGTTTGAAAATTAGGATGGCCAAAACATGATATCAATATGTCAAATATATTACTAAAGTGAGGTTTTGTGTTGGATAGTATATTCGTTGAAATGATATAATTGGTGTACTAAACATTATTTACTATGTTGTGTATTATAGGGGCCAGACGAGGCCATGGCAACAGATCATGTCACATCAAATGAGGACACAATGGATGAAGCGGGAAATCATGTATTCAAATCCAATTTCCTTAGTGTTGTGTGGTTACACAACATGCCCCAATTTGACTTGACAAAATAGGGACCCAACTTTTGTTTGGCTTTGCTTGTGTTTTCTGCTTGCTGGCGGTCTGGTAAAAGTAAGAGAGTGTAGATGATCCTGCATAGTGGGACTAGGTAAGTCATCATGATGAGGTCAGTTTTTCAAAGTTAAATTTTCATGTTAATGACCTCATGGGTGGATAGAGCACAAAATTTCATGTAGGTTGGCCTTTTGGATCACCCTGATATTCATTAGGGAACAAAAGTTATGATGAGTCAAAGATCTGGTCAAACCTGATATTCCGAGGGGAGGATCATATTTCTCAATATCAGTCATCTTACGAAAGATCACCCCGATCCAAATTATCACCTGATAAAATCATTTGCTCTGAACATCCGGATGTCAAATTTATGTAATAGTGACACTTACCCGTAGAACAACATCATGTATTTTGCGAAGGTCATATTCCTGAACATCACCCGATATTCATAATATCACCCTGATATTTGCAATATCTGCCTGTTGCAAAATATCACCCCGAACCAATGTCCTGCTGACGTTATCCAAACCTGATAATTGAAGAAATAAACATACTGATGATGTCACCATCCTTTTTAGCTCACGGAGGTATATTTCCAAACATGACCCTTCCTACATAACATGACGATGACGTCATAATGCAACAATGATGAACCAAGTCTTTATCCTGTTGACGTCACCCTGATATTTTGACAGGAGGTCACTTTAGTCCAGGGGGTGATATTATAAACATCACCAGACATTCAGAACATCCCCTGATATTTTGAATATCTACCTGATATTCTCAACCCGACCCGATGTTTCGACATCGGTCTTTCTACCTAAAACGGATGATCATATTATACCAAGGGGGTCATAGTCTCAATATCACCCGATATTCAGAATATCACCCTATCCTGTAAAGATAACCCCGCGCCTTGCCATTATAACATTAAATGCACTCAGATATGGTAGGTGGTTTCCGCCCATTACGAACCCGATACATACACTCGGCAGAATCCAGAAGTTTTGTACGAGAAAATCAGAGGTTGCATTTAATTCACCCTAATTTGCCCTAATTTTCCTGAGTGGAGAGGTTAAAAGTGATTTATAGATTCATTTCATACTTACCTTGCAATAAAACAAATTTTTATAGTGTTCTGAGCTTACAAATCCTCCTAAGGCTACTTGTGGATGCATAGAGCTTGAATTAGAACGGGATACGAGAGCACTGTTGGTAATTGAGTTCCTTTCATAGATATCAGCATAATTAAGAAGATAAGCGCATCAAGTAAGTAATTGAAACCCTCTGGTTGTCATATTCTGCATATCCAGGTATCATGAGGTTTTCTGGTTTGAAATTTCAAATTATGCATGTCAGGATAAATGAAGTGTGGAAAGAATAGTAGTATGCATAATGAATAATGAATATGTAATGTATATGCATGTTTGTATATGTATCAATTGTAAGACCAGGTTGTGTTAATTGCAGGCATCCATGGTGGATAAACGGCTGGCTAAGTCAGAGGTAGAATTCCTAAAGCCAATGTTTGCTCATCCTGATGGTGTTCAATTCAAATACGGTGCCATTACAAACACACACCAAGGGAATATAGATCTGGCTACCTGGTCAGTCAAAATGAATGATGAAAAGAGTAGCAGCACCTTGTTGGATGTAGTCTTCGTATCAGGAATGTGGAGTGCAGTTGGTTTCCCGTATTCTATGGAAATCCCTGAGCTGGTTATTGAATGTGCAAGGAATTATAACCCACAGACCAGGAGGGTAGAGAAACATGGCAGAATATATGCTGATCTGTCAATTAAGGGTATTGCTGCTACATTTGGTTTGCCAATGGGCAAGAAGGTTGCCAACATAGACCTAAAGAAGTTAGAAGTAGAGTACGAGAATAATAAGAAGTCTACCAGGAAGAAGATGTATCAATGGAGGGCGAAGAATAGTCCTTATCTGGTGGCAGCTAAACTTCCTGTACATTTGTATAAGTATGACTTTGATGATGAGTACCAATACATGATAGCCCTGCTCAGCAGAGTGACAGGCCAGCCTGATGCTGGAAGTTTTAAAGACTGGATGTATGTAGTCATCCTGATGTGCCTATACACAGATAGCAAGCCAATGTGGGCTAAAATGATAAGTGATGCTCTGAATGAGTAGCTGATGAATCTGGGAGGTCTGGATTGTTCATTCTACATGACATCATATATAGTTTATTCATGTACCTATAAGGGTACATTTGATGCCTTGATCACAGATGGAAAAATTGGAGGCACAACCAATGATGCACACATATGGGATCATCATCCCTAGCTGCAAAGGGTAAATTACCTCTAGGATTATAAATTGGTGAATGATGCATTCTCTATGCATCTAGTAAGGACCATAGAGGAAGACAGAACTAAGAGGCTGAGCATGGAAGCTCAGGAGGTAATATATAGGCATGGGGCTTGGTTCATTCAGTTTGCAACTTTTTCATACATTAGGATTGAAGGATTTATAGAGCACCCTCTCATGCTCCCAAGATATCCAACTGATGTTGTAGTATTAATGGAGTTCATGAGGTAGGTTGAAACAATACTGGATTTTTATAAAGCTAATAACAAGCTTCCCCCAGTATTGTTTCCAGTAACAATGGGTTGGTATATGTGCCTAGACAGTGAAAATATTAAGAAAGCCATAGCTAGTTTAACAATGATGAATTTCCAGCCATTTCCATTAATAAGATCATATGATCCTTATGGAAGGATGCAAAAGATCATGGGACAACCCATTCACCAAAGGAATCTTGAAGATTTTTGGGCAGATTGTGAAGATGAAGCTGAAGCCAGAAGAAGAAGATACCAAAGGTTAACACTTAATCAAATCAAGACCTTTGATTGCATCTCCATCACAGCACAACTGAAGAAAGATGATGGAATGATAATAGCTGATGAATATGAAGAGAAGAAGATATACAATGATACCATATCAGCCCCGGATCTTACAATGTAGGAGGACATCTCCTTGGATCCATTCACGGGCAGGATATTATAGCTACCCAAGCTTGGGTTGATGAGCAAGTAAATATACTGAAGAAAAAGGGAGTGGTCATCACTGTTGATAATAAGAAGAAGAGACAGGAGGTTCCTGAGGGTGAATTTGATGATTTCCTAGTTGAGAAGAGGAAATCCAAAGGAGAGAAGGCACCACCTCCTGAAAAAAACAAGAGGTCTTCAAGAGGTAGGAAGACTGATCCTGAACCCAAAGGGGTTATAGTGGAAAGAGTGATAGTGCCTGTTGAAGATGCATCAGGATCTGGACAAGCATCAACATCATCAGCACAGCCTCCTCAGGATAAATAAAAAGCCAAACAAATCCAGAGGCCAATTGCACAGACTACTATTGCATGTGAGGAAGATCAAGTCTCACAGAAGAATAAAGAGAAGGATATTCCTCTTGAAGAAGAATCTGAAGAAGAGGGAGGGAGGCCCCATTTCCTTCACAAGGAAAAGAAAAGCACCTCAGGTGATAGTAACTACACCTAAGAAACCAAGGACTTCTATGAGGGGTGAAATAAGACAAACTCCCATAATGTTGAGGGGAGCAGGTGGGGAAGTGTTTAAGAAGGAATTGCAACATAATGTTCCACTTCCCACCATTGTGAAGTTTAAAATTGAACAAGCAAAGGAACAATTGAAAGAAACCTCCAAAGTACTTCAAAGTGGTCAAGTTTCATTAGATGAGATAGTCAACCTATCTAATGATGAGGTGGTGAAGGATGTAACTTCACAAGGAATGGAAACCCTTACTGCTAGCACTCAGATAACTCCTCATGGAACTCCATCAGTACAAACAGTGTTAGAGGAGATGAAGCAAGTGGAGTCAGGGAAAGAGAAGAGACTAGAAAAGGTAGCCCAAGAGATGGGGCTGGATACCTTAGTTGAACAAGTAACAAGTCCTGTAGTAATTGATCTCACCTATAGACAGGATGCAAGTCCTAAAAATCAAGGAGGTACACAGGATAAAGAAGAAAATATTGAGAAAGTAAAAATGTAGGGATAGAAAGCCATACTTTGGATATGGGTGAGCAACAACAAAAGGAAGTACCTGTTGGGCCCAAAATAGTAGACATCCCACCAACAGACAAGGAGGATAAAGAAATATCAAGTCCTGATGAGCATAAGGCTCAAGAAGTAATTGTTACAGCTACAGAACAAATTGCAGTTGCAGATCAGCTGGAGGAGCCTAAGGTAGATACAGTAATATCTACAGAAACTAATATGCCTCATGATGAGGAAATCACTAAGGTAGATGAGACACCCATGGGGGAAGCAAAAGATCAAGATCAGGATAAACATGAAGATGATCAACAGGATCACCCTTCAGAAAAAGAAGGTCCTCAATAGGAGGATATACCCAAAGATCACCCTCATGAGGAGCATCATGAGGAAGAAATAAGGAGATCACCCTTCCCATCGCACATGATGATGGATACAAGAGATCAAGGCGATCATCATGATGATGATGGAGACCAATAGCTAAAAGATCAAGTTCCTTCATGGCTCAAGAAAGAAATTGGTGCAGAACTAGGTATAGAGGCACAAGAATTTGATGTGTCTACATTATTTTCAGAAACATTAATAACGCCTAAGAGGAGGGCAAGGTTAACTTCTACAATAAGAAGAGATCCTGATACAGGTAGGAGGATGGCACAGTTAGCAATCCCTACAGTTGATAAAGAAAAGGGCAAGATCACTCTGGATGAATTCCAGATTACTACAATGGATTTGGGATTTGCCAATGAAGATCAAGAAGGCCAAGAAGGTAAAGACATTATTGATTCATTGACCCAAAGGGTGAAAAGAGAGAAAGAGAAGAATAAGCAGCATAAAGAGCACATTGCTTAGCTGCATGCATATATAAGAGGGTTAATTAACCCTGACGATACATCTAGTGATCATGCAGTCCCATTGACTGCTATTTCTCAGGAGGAGGTCAACAAGTTGAACCTCATGAAGCATGAATCAACAATAATGTTGAAATGGATGTCATCCGTGCTCGATGGAGCTGAAGAAGTGGCAAAGGCCTCTTTGAAGAGGTGGAATTCTTTGGGCACCTCCAAGAGAAAAGTAGATAAACTGCAGCTGGAGATCGGCAGGAGGTCATTTCAATTAGAAAAGATCATGAGCATTTTGGATGAAATGAAGAAGATTGATCCACAGATCCTAATAAGGAATCAGGTACTGAATAATAACACCGCCCTATTGATTGGTATCTAGAATAAGGATGTCAGATTTGAATGTGATGTGCTTAAAAGATGCAATAATAAACTAAGGAATATCAGCATGAAGCTACATGATATGATGTCCCATGAGGCAGAAGTTTTGGAAACATTAGAAGGAGATGAAGAAGGCAAGATTGAAAATCAAGATGAAGAGTTTGTCATCAAAGCTCTACATAGTAATTCCAGCTAGTTGCTGAAGACCCTCTCAAACACCTGACAGAAGAAGTGCTGGATAAAATAATGAGAATAAAGGTCAAGGTGGAAGATTATAATGAAACATCCAGCAATAGGAGGAATAAGTTGGAATCTCTCTGGAGAAAATATCAGGTGCATAAACATGCCATCACCAAAGCGAGAACTCAGGATGGCAGAGAATTGGAGAAAATAGTTCAAGCATATGAGAATATCAGGATAGCTATGCAGGTCCATATTCAAAAGGACGATCATGATGATGATGAAGATAGCGAGAGCGGTGAAAGTCATGATGATGACAAAGAACCTGATGAGGATGCATCATAAAGAGAATATATGCATCAGATACTTATGAAAGTATAAGTTGTCTAGATGGTTGCCAGCTGGCAACCTGTGCCATGTGGAAATGTTGACAAAGTCAAGGAGAAATGTGAACCATAGATTTCAATAGATAAATCTTGATTGTAGATCAATTGTAACCGCTCCCTCATCTTGTTCTATAAAAGGTGCAAGGATGCCTCATTTTAAAACATTCGAAACTTAATTGAAATATGTTTGCTGAAATATTCAGGGCTTATTTCAAAGTTGTTGTATACATATATGTTCTTGCATACTTAATGAATGAGAAGACTGTTTCGATTACAATCCATCATAAATCTTAAGTAATCAGTGTGTGAATTCTGGAATATGCTTTGATTTGTTGTGTCCCTTGGAGTGCATATCAGCTTGCATATGTTGTCTCCATACCTTTCCTTTGAAGTTAGCATCGACTGTATCTAGCTGTGGAATGTCTTGGTGAACATATGGTTTGATTTCTCCTCTTCATGACTGTATCTGATGTATATGTGGTTCAATAGCTGAAGGTTCAACATTAATTTGAAGTATTTCTTTCAGTTTCTTTCAATTTCAGAGCATTTCATCATCATAATTGCAAATAATTGACAATCATAAGCAAATATTACAAATATGCAGACATCCCGTAGATAAATGAACCTATTCAGCATATTTGAAGTTAGCATGTCAAAATGACAAATATCATGCAAAGATTTAAAGATAGACACAATATTTGAAGTATATCCTGTGTAGAAATAACTATCTGTGTAGTATCATTACAGGAAACATTATCTTATTGATGAGATCTACATAAGGCCCCAAAATGGAAACAACAACACACATCAACCTCTGAGTAACGTCAGAAGATTAAGACCTAATCAACGGAGACTTGAGATCATGAATTCTCTGAATTCATCATATCTTTCAAGATGAATAAGGGTTAATGTGTACTTTTATTCTATGTTTGTTTATGATTAACATCATGATCAACACTTATGAAAAAATGATTTGATGGCATTTTGTGATACGTCCATCTTTTTTCATAGTATTATTGAAATTTATAATGTATTATCCAATCTTGACATAAATTAATGCATGTTGCTGATTATTTTAGACGGAGATTGGAGCAAATGCAGAGCTTGAGCATTCAACTACAAAACAAAAAATGTATGTACATGGATGTGGACCTAAAACAGTTAAATCACATAGATGATAGTCGGTGGAAGAGGATATGACGATGGATCCTATAGACACAACAAATGATTGCACTGAAAAAGAGGTTGGTTAGGACTATAGTACATGGGATGAATACTTTGAGAAAATTATTGTTTGTGGTTGTTCTATATGTCGTAGAAAGAAACAATTCAAATGAGTAATTGTACAAAGACATTACCTATATGATGAGCTTCCAGTTAGTAGTATGCCTCCTACAATTGATTCAAATCCAATAGGAATTGTGGTAAGGAATTTTCCAAATTGATATAAATAACATGTATGCTTTGTTTAAACATTGTTTTATATTATTTAAATAACAAATTTTTTTCTTAATGGATACTTGTAGGATAAAGTTCTTGGTTTAAAGTTTCATGGATCTTCCAGCCTAGAGGGCAATGATCATTTATCAGATGATACATTTAACAAAAATATGTGCCAATAGACTAGCTCAGAAGATGAGGAATTGATGAAAACAAGCAATAAAACAAGAACTGGTTTAAAGATGCATAATTTGCTTAAAGACAAGGGGAAGATGGATTACATACCCTATCAGAATGAATGTGATGGAGATGATGACTTGCCCCTAAGTTTGAGATCAATTTACAAAGAGACATTTGATTGTTGACTATATTGTGCTTTGCCTAGTGATCAACAACCACCTAGAGTGTATGAGGTGCTTCAATTTTGGGGATACAGCTACATGATACGACCCTCCAATATTCATGGAGCAAATCTAGGCCTCTTTATTGTCCAAAATGTACATGTGGGATCTAAACATAGAAACAATTCAGAACAAACCACTAGGAGATTAATGCCATATTATGGTCCATCATATTACAGTGGTGAATGGAGAAGGCTAGCAGAATATAAGCCTAGCATGTCAGCATTTGGTCTAAATTTGAATATGTATACACATCATCTCTAATTGGAAAGTGGAAAAGAAATGAATAGAGGTCATCTTATGTATATAGATTGATGTGCACACACACACAAAAATATTGCAGGATTTATAAATAGTAGTAAGGGAAGGGACCCTACTGTAAGACTGAATTGTCAATTTGTTGAGGTTATAAATGATAAAGATGGAGATATGGAAAGAGAGGTTGATATATTGATAATGGTTGAGGCTATTATGGACCTTACCATTGGGGATGAGTTATTGATTGATTACCCCTTCTTAAAATGCACTCCTACGCAAAAGAAGAGGGAAGAACAAGGTCTCCCTAAGGATGTTCTTAAGGGTAGAAAACCAAAGAATAATAAATGAGTGTGGACTGATGTTTTATAAACTATGTTGTCAAAATTGTGTTTTATTTAAATTATTGTATAAAAAAGGTAGTATATAAAATAGTGTTCCATTATTCAATTGATGTATATATGTTCATACAATTTATATTTTTATTTTTTAAGGCATATTTGATTATATTTCTTTAAAATTGATACATTTATGATTTATCCAATTGTTGCCAAACATTAAATAATGCTTGCGTTTGTTGATAGGTAGAAGATGTTGATGAAACACATACTAATACCCAAGATCCAACTGGGTTATTAAGATTTGGACAGGATGATCCAAACCATCCTTTAAACAATACCAGGGCAAAAAGAGCATTATTGAAGAGAATACTACCAACTAAGAAATTTGAAGAGATGATGAGATCTGCATACACTGATGACATGCCACCTAGCCTTAATAATGATGATCATGATAGTGAAAATGTAGTGTATGAAGAAGGATTGAATGAAATACTTACAAATTTCTTTGGGGATGAAAACAATGATCATATGGTTGATAGTAATGATGATAGCAGGGGTAATTACCACCAACGTAATGTTGATGATAACAACCTGAAAGACTCCATCAAGCAAGCAGTGAAGACACCCGTGTTCAAATCGGGTGCAAGTAGAACCTCAAAACTGGCATGCACATTAATATTATTAGAAATCAAGTCACTATTTGGTTGGTCAGACAAAGGATTCACTACCCTACTGAAGTGAGTTGAAATCTATTTCTTACTTTGCAATTGTCAATTGGTGTACATAATTCGTAAATATTCATCAACTTCGTTTATACTTCTTTAAGGGGATTTTAAAACCACATATTGTATATAAATAGTCCTAGTATAGATTGACATATCAAACATGTTCATCATAAGTCAAACATTCAATTGATTTAATCTCTGACAATCTTGCAGGGCACTAAAAACTAAAATATTCCCTGAAGATAATGTGTTGCCATCAACTTGCAGAGAGGCACGTCTATTGTTGGTTGAGTTGGGGATTGAATATAAGCAAATTCATTCATGTAAAAATGATTAAATTTTATACAAAGATGACTATCAAAATAAGGTAGAATGCCATGTATGCAAAGAGAAGAGATATCATACATATGTACAAGGTCCTACAGTTCCAAAGAAGGTTTTACGTGACATGCCAATTATACCTAGACTTCAACGAATGTTTCGTTGCAAGTCACTTGCACAATTGATGGAATGGCATGCAAAGAATAGGAGTAAAGATGGATTCATGTGAATTCCATCCCACTCCAAAGCAATGAAATACATAGAGGAAAATGGCCAAGAAAATTCAAAGATGAACCCTGTAGTATTAGGTTTGGTCTTGCAATTAATGGAGTGTGCCCATTCTCTTTCCTGAGCTCAAATTATAGTGTTTGGCCAGTTAGATTGATAGTATACAATATTCCCCCATGGATGAGTGTTAGAAAGGAGCACCTTATGCTAACTCTCATTGTTCCAGGAAAACATCAAGTTAAAAACATGGATGTTTATCTTACGCCTTTTATTGATGAGATGCAACTGCTATGGAAAGGCATAAGAATGTATGACATATCACATCCCCCATCAAATAGGTCCTTCATGTTGTACGGTGTGCTATGTTGGACTATTCATGATTTCCCAAGACTTGGTGTTTGTTCTGGTAAGATAAAATATTTACGTATTTACACTCATAAATTATTTTCATCCCAGCTTTCATACTTAGTTTATACTATTTTTTTTTATGTTATTAACATTACTTATTGAATTGCAGGGCTTCAAAAAAAAGGGATATTTGCATGTCCAAGATGTGCAGAACAATATTAAGGGTGGTATTCTAAAGATCTACATAAATTTATTTACGCAAACAACAGGGTTTTTCTACCACTAGATCATAAGTTTAGAAATCGCCTGAAGAATCAATTTGATGGAAAAGTTGAAAATAGAGGTCATCCCATGATTATGGTTCTAGGTGATTGGCTTAAGAAGTATGAGGATGTTGAATTGAAAGGTTGGGAGGAATTTTTTGATCGGGGTGATTCAATTGAAGAACCAGAACAAGTTGTAGTTAATATGCCAGAAGGAATGAAAAGGAAATCCATATTTTATGAGCTCCCTTACTAGAAGGATCTATTAATATCTCACCTATTAGATTCTATGCACATCTTCAAAAATGTCCCAGATTCTATATTTCAACATATATCAGGCAAAGAGAAGGACACCTTGTCTTCGAGGAGAGATATTGCTCTTTCACGTACCAAAATTGATGGAAAACATTTGTGGCCAAATAGGGAAAATGAAACATATGCAGAAGCTCCATAGATTTTGAAAAAAAAAGAGCTAGACCAACTAAAAAATGTCATCCCTTCAATAAGAACACCTACTAGCTATGGGTCATCATTGGCTAAAGCTTTTACAGTTGATGGACATATCACAGGATTTAAAACACATGATTTTCATAATTTTATGAAGGTATTATATATCATCATTTAACATTTACTAGTAACATTGATTAAGCACTAAATATATTTTGATATCGTTATGTTGTGTGGGAAAAATTTACTAATGACCTTTTCATAAATGTGTTTCATAGCATATCATGTCATTGGCAATTAGGGGGGATTCCTGTCTTACAGTTGACTTAAGGAATGCCATAAGTCAATTGTTAGCATTTACAAGGTATGTGGTTAATGTGTGAGAGACATAGATATATTATATTGCATTTTAATTTTTGACTAAAGGTTCATACTAATTTACTATTCTTATACTAGGTGGGTGACCTCTAAGGAGATCCATGAATGTAAAGTGCCAAAATGGAAGAAGGAAATTGCAAAAATTGTATGTGTATTTGAGAAGGAGCTCCCTACAAGTTTCATGGACCTACAAGTCCATTTACTTATACACCTAGTTGATGACATTGAATTAGCAGGTGTCATATCAATGAGGTGGATGTTTTTCTTTGAGAGGTATATGAACACTAAAAAGATATGTCCGACAAAAGGCACATCCAGAGGGTTGCATGGCTGAAGGGTATGTATTGAATGAAGCATTTTTCTTCTTGTGTGAATTCTTTGGTAAGGATTTTGAAGATGGACCATGCTTCTGGGATGAAGAATGAGCATCAGATATTATTGATGGAGAAAAACCACAATCTAATGGTGTTCAAGTAGAAATTAGTAAGTAAATTCATGATCAGTGTAGTTTTTTTTTCTTGCAATCATTAATTTACTCTATAATTTACTTGTCAAATTAATAGCATGACATTTGGAGTTTGAAATAAACATGTTGACATGTAATAGGTGTAGACAAAAGTGCTATACTCGACAAGTTCATTCTGTACCACATGGACTTTATGAACAAATGGATTTATCTATATGATAAAAAGAGAGAAGTGTTAGAAGCAAGGAGACAATTTAAGAGATCAAACCTGAGGAATACTCCACTTCCCACTAATCTGCTTGGGGAATGGGGCAAAGATTGCACACTAGAATGGGTTACTAAACAAATTCAAAATCAAATAGAAGATGCAGGTATAGATTCAAACATAACAAAAGATGAAACCAACATGTCTAGAGGATGTGAAAGAAAGGTACAGTTAGAATTTTCCAAAATGTTGTTTCCTTATAGCTTTGAGACTATTAACTATTTTAATATTCGTCATTATATTTATTTTCACTGAAATAAATGGTCTTTCACATGTGAGGAAATTTCCAGCAATGTGGGCATATGGTCGACATTATCATGTAGAAAGTGTAGATGTAAAGAGATGATCCTTTGATTGTGGCATCATGGTTGACTTCAAGCAATCTAGTCGATCAAGCTCAAAAGATAAGAATATAATTGAAGGGAATCCACAATATGTTGGGAAAATACAAAAAATTATTGAGTTGGATTACCGCTCTTTTAAATGTTGTATTTTTAAGTGTAGATGGTATGAAGCATTTGAGAGGACATGAAGACATGATACCCATAGTGGATTTTTTTCTATAGATTCCTCATGTTTCCTACCAGAGGATAAGGAGCCTTATGTTCTACCAATTCCTTGTGAGAAGGTATTTCTTTAACTCAAACAAGAAGTGGTAGTGATCATTAATCTATTAATTCATAGTTTATTGCAAATATATACATGTGTTTATTAATCAATAAAATTGTTATACCATACATCTAATATATGTATGTCATTCATGTGCAGGTATTTTTCTATGAAGATATTTTAGACCTGAAATCAATATCTGTCATACATTATGATCCAAGATTAAGGCATGTATTTGACGATACATTAGTGGATACTGAGCAAAACAATGATGGCCAACAAAATGAGAGAGAGGGATTAGAGAACATCAAAGAAATTGACATCCATGATGATGTTGAAGATGGTTATGTTCAAGCACAAGAAGACAACAATTCAAAGTTGGATGATGTTATGGAAGACAACAATATGGATGATATACAAAATGATGATCCAAATACATCTGGTAACAATATAGATGGTCTACAGTCATATTTCAATGATGATGAAGATGATGGAGGTCAAGATGAGGATGATGATAATATTAAATACTTGAAAGAACATATGAACATTGATAATGATACACTGGATGACATTGTAGTAGACAATAATCTTAATGACCAAGACTTCTAAATTTTCAGAATTATTTGCAATCCATGTTTAAAAAAGGATGATTAAATTGTTGGCAATAATGTTAATTAAATGGATTGTTCAATTGTTGACAAATTACCTATTGCAATATTCTTAAATTGTTCAATCTTTAGTATGAATTGTTGGCAATAATGTTAATTAAATGGATTGATTGATGTTCTTCATAACTTGTTAATGGATAATCCTTATGTGATGGAAGTATTAAGTGATATAGGTCAAAGGATAAGCTCATCAAGTTCCTTAAATAGTGGGCTTTACCTTGTTTCACCAATGACAATGTACTTTCAAGTTTGTTGGTGACTTCAAAATAGATTAAGGAGCTTATGTAATTTTGTCAATTAAATCATCCACTTCACTTAACCCAATCTGGCATATGATTTGGATTAATGTTTTCTATAAATCTTTAAACCCTGCTCCTAAAACAAAAAAAAATAAATTTGGATTTTGAAAATATATACAAGGGAATGATTTTCAAAAGAGAAAGACCGATGCTTGCCACATGAGGAATTTGTTTATCTTTAATTATTTTTCATATATATATCCTTAATTGTATCTATGCCATGTTATCTTGTGATAAGTACTTGAGTAAGACCATCAATGAAATATGAAGTGGACATATTATCACCTATATTAGCTAATTGATTGCACAAATATTTAAATTTATCAATGATCTCATGTTTCTATTCATTTTCAACACTTTTAATAAAGACATCATGATCATAATATTCTTCTTCTTCATTAGAATGCAACATGTGATCGTCATAGGAAGTAGGAGAAAGAGGTAGTCATGTTTGCAAGGTGAGGGTTTGACCTAGTACTTTGTTTAAGGGGACATAAGGATCCTAGATGTTTCTTAGGAATGCAAAATTAAAGGCATTGGGTTGTTTCCAACAAATGCAAACCACAAAAATCTCAAAATAAAAAATCAATCTTTTTTTATCCTAAACATAGGCATGGAAATTGCGAGTTCAAAAAAATGTAGGGAAATAAATCATACCCTATAATAGAATATTTAAGTCCAATCCTAGATTTAATTAAAGTTTAAAGTACAAGGAGTTGATAGTAGAATAAAATATTGAGATATTAAGTAATTAAGATAGAAAAATGAAATAGTTGAGAAGAAATACAAAACTTATTTGATCGTTTTAGCATGATGTCAAATGTGAAGTGTGTGATTAACTAATGCATTATGAAAAAAGAATGAAAACTAGGATTTTCTACTAGAATAATGATCATGAGATTGTGGCAGTGATTAACTGATTTTTTGTATTCCTTCTTCACTTGTCCTCTTTTTCCATATTTCCAAAACTTTACTCTTATCTTCCTAGGGATTCTAGATTTTCCTCTTCACTTGGATTGATATTTATACCATTCCCATTTAGATCCACTTTTGTCCTTGGGCCTTTGCAAAAAATGCAAGGCATCCTTAGAACCTTCATCATTGAACTTTCTCCTCATATCTCCATTGAGCATTGTAACTATAAAGGATTCCATAGTCACCTTTGCAACACTACCATTTATAACAAGCATTATGTTCTCCTAATTTTTGGGTAAAGAAAAAAGTGAGAAGATACATTTGTCTTCCTTATCAAGTTTAACATTTATTGAACCTATTTGACTCAAAATCATATTAAAGGTGTCAAAATGTTCTATAGTAGAATATCCTTCCTTCACTTTTAATTAATATAAACATCTTTTGAGATATAACTTATTACTTTATAATTTTAGTTTGATAAATATCACCTATCCTCTTTTGTAATAATGCAAGGGTCTCTTTTAATTTGAATAACAAAGAAAAAGTAAATTGGAGACAACTAGATAAATTATTAGCAATCCAATTCAACAAACAAATGATAACCAAAAGTTGACCACCAGAGAATAGCAACTTTTATATTGATTTGCTTCAAAGTATAGGCATTGCAATGCCTCTTTCAAAAAATCAAAACCCCAGATAGATTCTGAGCCATAAGGTCTTGGTTTCACATTCAAAATGGCTCTTTCTATTCCTAACCCTTGATATTACAATATTTGTCTTTTATAAGTCCATTTTAGATTTTCATATATATTTGAATACATTTTGAAAACATGAAGAAAACATAAAGAGACAAAAAGAGAGCATTCAAGATGTGGTGGTGCTATTTAATGCCATCATATGGCTTATTGCTCTTCTGCACCTCAACCTGTGCTGCTGATGATTCATCTCTAAGATATTTCTCCTCCCATTTATATATTGTAAAATCACCAGGCCATTGGTAACCCTGAATCTGAAGCAAGTTCTCCTGGTGATCTTTCCATCTTTTATCAAGAGAATCTCTGACATCCATCATAAATTTTGCATACCCAGCATCCAACGCAATTACTTGATCTAATATCATGTTGAAACTAAGAAAGCTGACATCTCCATGCTTCTTAAAAAAATCCATAACTTGGAATATTCTTTGGCCGAATTTCATCTTCCATGTGTCAAGACTTTTGATTTTCTCTTCTTCTATCAGTATGAAAGGAATAAGTTTATGCTTGAATGTAGTAAAAGATTCAACCTTTGCTTGCATCTTCTAGCTTTCCCCATTCACATACTGGTATTCATCAATGATCATTTTGACTATTTTCTCAGTGGGCTTCAAAGTTGTAGGGGCATCGAGATTCCTTTGCACTACTAAGCACATTGTAACCAAATTGTGATGATAGGGTCGCCATTTTTTAAACAACAAATCCAAAAATAGAAAAGTTTATCTTCAATTGCTCAATGGCCTGAGATAAAGAAGAGTAGCAATCATGCACACTCCCAAGCTTATCCACAACCAATTTTACTCTACCCTCCAAAATTTTCTCAAAAATTTCAAAAACTTTCATCTTTGCCTCATTCTTTATCATTTCATTTTGTTTATTCAAACTTTCAATTTCCTTTTCAAATTTCAATCTTGTTGCATTAAATTCTTCAGTAGACACTGTGAGATCACTAGCTATTTGTGGCATAGGGGGCTGATAGGGTACAATGGCTTGACTTTGAGAAGAATTCACAGCTTGTAATTTTTTCTTTAATTTCATATTTTCAAAATACAATTTGTTTACTTCGTTATTCATTACTTTCTGAGTTTGTTCATAATTTGTTAGCCTTTGTTCTAACCTCTTCACAACAACATGAGTAAACATAGCAGTATGAACATTGAGAGCAGCTACTTCTGTTGCTGATGTATCTCGTAAAGTCATTACCATAGTTGTACCCCTCATTTCTTGAACAATATTAAGCAATCTTGGTTTGCTTGTATTCTTCTGAGTAGTCCAGATTGCAAGGGTCTCTATCTTTGGATTAAAACCACATCCACTTATGCCATCTTCATTATAAAATTCTGAAACAAGTTGTGGATCATCTTGACTTATAACTTGGTCAAGCAAAAATACCTTTTTCAATTCAAGGCCAGGGATGATGAGCATATTACTTTTCAACACCATTTGTCTTGCCTCCTCTGGACTCACATCAATTTCATCTACTTTCAATTCTTTGAAAGTTTGTGTAATGATTTGATCATGTTGTGTTTCATCAGCACCCATTTTATTTATTGCAACTTTTTCATTATATTTTTTCATTTTCATTTTCAGCCAAAAATCCTTAAACTCTAGAGTTTTGATGAAGTCTCCATCTTCTATGAACCTCATGGATGCTATAATCCTTTCATCCTCCAACTCTAGTTCATCTTGGGTTTGCTCACCCTTCCTACCCTCGGGCTTATGTACATCAGTGGGTTGACCAACCAATGGCTGATCAACCTCTTGCTCATCTCCCACGTGCCTCAAGATGTTAGCCACCTCGTTAGTATCCCCCACCTCTTCAGTCATTTCATAGGGGACAAGTGGAGATACCTCTTCTGTCCTCTACTTCTTTGCTAGTGGTGATTATGAGACCTATGGATCTTGCACTGACACAACATCAGGAGTAGACTCATGAATCTCAATCCTTGTAGACCTTTTCACTAGAAGTTTAGTAGCCTTAGGAGGCTTCTATTCAGATTTACCATAAATACTTTCAAAATTATCAATGATTGCATCAATTCTCTTTAGAGGGTCTTTTTCTTCAACAAAGAATCCAAGAAATAGGGGATTCTACTTTTTCTTTCCATCTTCAATATTTTTCAAGATATCCCATTTTCTCTTCCTACTGTATACCTCACCAAAAGTGACAAGATTTCTTATCACATCCTCATCAAATAGGACCTAATGGGATATGGCCATTTTAGTCAGAACTGATTGTCTCACAAGATTCATATGACCCTCAGGGTCACAATTCCTCTCAATACCCAATTTCAAAGAATATTTCGCCTTTAAAAAGGCTTGCAAATTTTCAAGAGTGTCAGAGCCAATAGACCAATCACTAAAAATTGTAGCATCAGGCAGAAATGTACCTTACTTTTGTCTTTTCATTACCTTCTTTTCCATCCACATCATTTGCCACATAAAATCCATGAATACAATTCTGTCTGATACAAATTTTGGTAATATGTGAGGTGGTTGGGGTCCACCATACACTCTAATTATAGTATGATCTGACATAAAAAACCAATCAGTAAAATTACAGTTGTGGCCCTGCTCTGGTTTGTGTGCAAGCAGCCTCAACATTACCTTGACTTCCGTAGTCAACCTAGGAAACCAGATACCAAGAGAAATCAATATCTTGACAACAAACAAATCATGAAATACAATGTAGTCACTATTTGGGCAACATGAATCCCGCTTATAACACCAAAACTAAGTCGACAATCTTTGTCCTTTCTCATCAACCATACTCAGATCCATTTTGCTTGACCATCTCCCTCTGTTCTGATATAGAATCATGTAACACAATAAAGAATAGAATTTGAAATCTAAGGGTTGCTTGTTCTCCTTCACACAGAAGAATCCTTCATGCAATTTTTTCTCAATATGAGATGCAAAGTTGTATTCAATGTTCACCTCTGGATGTTGTATTTTCATAGCCATCATCATTAGGCTAGTTGGCATTCTTCCTTGTGCATCAATTCCCAAGACCTAGCATAGTGCAAAATAGGTTCTCTTGAAATATATAGCAAATTCTTCCACATGGAAAGGCTCAATAGCATTTGATGGAATCTCAATTTTTCTATTGTTGGCCCCCTTTCTCATATATATTGGAAATTCATCTCTCCTAAGTGTTTTCCTTAAGCTTTTGTAATCTCGTTCAAATCTCTACAAATCCACTTGAGTGGGAGCTTGCTTGTTCAACATAAAATAGTCAACAATTGCATTCCTATCTACTGTCACCAATGGCAATCCATTTGGCATTCTGACTATTTTAGTGGCAAGATGGTAAAATTGTCCTAGTGCCCTAATCAATTCCACATCCACAAATACAGCGAGCACCACCAATTTTTCCAAATCCAATTTCCATGGATTTCCAACTAGTCCCTCGCCATCCCTTTTTGCATAAAAATACCAAAACAAATCCCACCCGAAGATAGGGATTGTAGCATCCTGACACCCTTCTGCTACATCTATGAACATCTTCTTTGGACCCTTGTCTATGGACCGAGGCAATACTTCTAGCAGAGATTGTTGAAGTAGTCTTTTCTTGGGAACTACAGGCTCATCACCTTTACTGGTAGAATTAGACCTCTTGGCTACCATGTTTAATGACTTGAATAGGCTAGGGTTTTTCAAAATTCAACTTACTGTACCAGCAACTAAAAAATAGAGTGAAAGAGCAAATGAACATGACAAGGCCAATTAATGTAGGTAGACAGGAATAGAAGAACAACATTTAAAATTAAAAATAAACCCATTCAAGAATGGATAAGAACAGGATTTGTATCTTCGGTTAGCATCACAGTCAAATTGGGGGACTTTACAAGTAGCAAAGATAGAACAGACTATAACCCCCCTACTGTATAACACAAAAGCTTAGCCCCAACCTTTTTTTAAAAGAGAAATTTTATATTAATAAAAGATGTAATTACAAGAACCCCCAGTACTATCAACTAAAAAATAGAGTGAAATATACACCAACTTCTAATCAGAGAGTGCAAGAATGAACTTACCCAGTCAATTGTAGTTTTCAGAAAACACACTGAGCTAATTTGTGCCTTCTCCAAGTTGCAAATTCTCTGAAATGAGCAAATGCCAAGCAATCTTCAAATCTTATTTAGCCAAGGAGTTCATCATATCACCATTACTTTGGTTCATGCCATGAGATCATGAACTCGCAGCATTCAATTCCTTTCTTAAGGTTTGATAGCAATTCTCAATAACTGTGACCCCACATTGAATGTACTTACCATTTATTTCTTTTACCACATCGCCGCAAGGCTCGCCCAGACTAGCTACAGGGTAGCGGGGGCTTACAGCCACTACACTTCTATTTCATCCTTTACCACCAGACTGCAAATGCTTAGATTGACCCATGTGGGACCACGAGAGATTATTACCTGATGTCCATCTGTTTACTGCCAACCCGCAAATGTTATGAATGACCATCACGGGATAGTGGTGGCTTACAACCACTACACTTTTATTTCATCCTTTACTGCCACACTGCAAATGCTTAGATTGACCCCTATGGGACCGTAGGAAATTATTACCTGATGTCCTTCTATTTACCGCCCAACTGCAAATGTTATGAATGACCGTCGCGAGACGGCGGGGTGAAAACCCATTACATTCTCCACTTGCCGCTCTACCATGGGCCTCAGTTGAAACCCTTGCAGGGACGTGGTAAGTGTTATTACTGCAATGCCACTAGTTACTTTTCAAACCTCTGCGGGACTGTGGGAAGAGATTAACACTACTAAGCATGAGATGAACACTGCCAAGCATGAGACGAACACCGCCAAGCCATAAGTGTTAGATGAACTGTCCACGGGGTAGCGGTAGCTCTTCATATCAACCGCTTCCTACCACCAAGCTGCAAACTATTCTTTTATGCTCTGTGGGAATGTGGTATGTGCCATATTTCATTCCTCTTATTCCTACATAACTGCAAAAGATAATCTATTAACCTATAGGACAACGGTAATAAACAAAAACACTCATATAGTAAAAAATAGTCAAGATTGTTTCACAATGGCCATGATATATATGTATTTATTTAGTTGTGGGGGAATGTTGGGGGTGATTGATTTAATTAAATAAATGTGGATTTATTTAGTTAATGTATTTAAATAAATGTGGATTTATTTAATTAAGGATGAGACTTTAGAGGAAGGTTTAATATTTAATTAATGTCAGAAGAACAGTTAGATTTATTAATTAAATAGCATTCAACTTATTAAACTAATATGAGGAGGAATGATCAAAGTGGTTAATTAAATAAATACGATTTATTTAATTAACATTGTAAGAGGAGATGTGGATAGATCTGGTGTGATGTTAGGCCATGGTAAGATTTAGGTGTCTACATTTCTAACAGTGCATTAATTTTTGGGTCGATGAATAATGATCATAATTTATCTTTGGTAATTTTTTCCTTCACCATATCCGGAGACAATTTTGAGGAACAAAATTGATGACAAATTTCTCTATGGGTTGACCATGTATTTATTTTCCTTCACTATTAAGATAGATTGAATTAGGAATACAAGAACATCAAACAAGGATCAAATTAATGAGTGCAATCATGATTATGTTATTAGATTTCAAACTTTGTCAACAAAGATACACTATCAAATTCCTAATGATGATTTTGATACACTATCAAATTCTTAAGTCGAATGCACTTAAATATCGATCTCATCCTTCAAAATTATTTCAATAGGAAAATTCAATTTTCAAAAGGGTGAAAATAAGAAAGAAAATCAACAAAATGCTCACCATGTTGTTAATTTACAGTCAACTTCAGATGTTATTTCATCTAATTCCCAAGGTGAACTAGTGAGGGACAATCCTATATTATCTATTAATGTAATTAATAAGATCATAGAATACATAAAGGAAAATAGATATGTAAACCAAAACACATTCAAATATAGAAGGGTTCTAACATATATGTCACTACTATTCAAAATGAACAAAGGAAATATACACAGAGGTAAGATGAAAATTTGTTATATATACTTGCTTTTGCTCTACAAAATGTGCAAAGTAGGCATTTGTTCAAGAATACCGTCAGCTATTCTACATGTAGATGTTGACAAATATCCAACATATTGTATGGTGCATTTCTTATATGGATGGGATGAGAACAAATGTACTTAAACTTCTATGGTGCCAACTAGTCGATCATTGTGGCATATTGTGGCGTACGTGGACATCATGACCATGTGTCAGATGCATACAGTATCAATTATATGATCATGTTTTGCAGTACAAATGTCATTAGGTGACACACGTGTATGGAAACATAACATGTGGTTGTTGATGTTCCATGTGTCTAACTAGCTACCAACATGTGTAGCAATGTGTATAGCCACACTATCTAGATCCTTGAAGATCTGTAAACCTTGAATAATGCCCCTAATAACTCTAAACCTTAACCCCTAACCCCTAAACCATAAACCCTGTCTCTATCATTCCTCTACCTCTCAATATCTTGCCCTATGTCTCTAGCCATGTCCCTCACTCTCTATATCTCCCTATTGGTCCTCTCTCTCTAAACACTAAACCCTATACCTCTAAACCTTAACCCCTAAACCATAAACCCTAGTAAACTCTAAACCCTAAACTTGAGTAATGCTAAACTCATAAATGCTAAATAATGCCCCTAAACCCTAAGCACTAACCCTAAGCAACTCTCTATCTCTGTCTCACTCTTTGACCTATATATTATCTACCAGCTCCTAGCTAGTTAAATCCTTTTTCTGGGTAAGTGCAAGAAGATGGGGGGCCAAAAAGGGGTCTTAAGTCGCCACTTTTTTTTTTTTTTTTTGAAATCAAGAAATATTGGCCTTGGATGAGAAATTGAGCATAGTTACACTCAAAATTTGGAGATGCAACCAAAATAATGTTCGTAGTGCTCCAAGTCTACTTTCTAAATTACTATTTTTTTTTTTTAAATGGCATAGATTAAGGGGTTCAAAAGAGGGAGCCACAGAAATTGGTGTTGTTTCTGTCAAAAAAACATAACATAGCATAGCATGTTTTGTGGCTCCCTCAAAAGGTCAACATTTTTTTGGTATTTTTAAAATCGCTTTAGTGAGAAATTAGCTAATAGCATGTATTTTATGCCTGATTTTTCTGATAATTTTTTGATGAATATTTGATTTTTTACTAATTTTCAAATTGGACACATCCTAAAAAATAGAATTTTGGCCGTGCTACCCCTATAAATTTTGAAAACTAATTGAAATCATTTTCTTCTTTTTTTAATATTTGTAGAATGGAGTCTAGTTTCTAAATATGTAATTTTTTTGAAATTTCAATGAATAGTTAATTTACAATGAAAAAAAGACCAAACAGTGGTTTTTACCCAAAAACGGACACACAAACAAAAGAAATTAAAGATGAAAGTCTTAGCATTGTTAAAATGTGAAAAAAATGACATTGTCAAATAGCTAAGAGAAAGCCTAACATTACCCAGGTGTTTGATTTGTTTGACCTTGAAACACGTGCAAATCTAAGGGTTAGCATGAATGAAATTATGTGAAATCTTGAAGAATATGGAAAAACACGTCTGTGACTGTTCAAAAGGCACTCCAAGCCTTTGGGTTAGAAATCCAAAGCAAATCCCAAGCCCAAGGCTTGGGATTCCCAAAGCAAGACATAACGCGAGCGTGTTATAACGTGCTCATGTTATGTTTTGCTTTGATTTTTCCTTTTCCACCAAAGTCTGTTGTTTGTCATGTTTGACATAACGCGAGCACGTTATAATGCGCTCACATTATGTTCCCCTTAAATTTTTTTATGTTCAAGGCTATTAATCATGGATGTATGTATGTATGCCTATATGTATGTATGTATGTATGTATCTATGCATGCCTATATGTATGTATGTATGTATCTATGTATGCCTATATGTATGTATGTATGTATCTATGTATGCCTATATGTATGTATGTATCTATGTATGCCTATATGTATGTATGTATAGTGTCGAGGGCAGAGGAGGGTAGAGATGGGAGTGAGCCAGATAGGGGAGGAGAGGGGTGGATAAGGATTGATTGATTAAGGTTTAAGGTTGAGGGTTGAGAGTTTAGGGATAGGATGTAGAGTTTAGGGATAAGGGATTAGAGTTTAGGACCTTGAGGGATTAGGGTTTAGGGTTGAGGCTTTAGGGATAGCATTTAGGGTTAAGGGTCGAGGGATTAGGATTAAGGTAGAGTGTTGAGGGTAGAGGGATTAGGGATAGTTTCAATTGTGGGCATTATTATTTTAGCAATAAAATTGACAAAGGATGAGAAAGAACTTACATGAGCCAGTAGCTTCAATTTTTTTTTGGTAGCCCCTTTACCCTTTTGGATATGTTATTGACTGAATATTTGACATGGTAAAGGTTGCCTTCTACAGTAGAAGGTCCCAAATCCACTCTACTCATTTTGAAGTTAGCCTCTATCACTTCATCTTCATTCTTATCCACCACCAGATCTATAATTTCCAGAAATTGATTTCCCGAGGCAGGGTCAATCACCATCCTTGACATCCTTTTAGCACGTTTAGGCCTAGGAGTGATTTGTAGCAAATTTGCTACAGTATCAATGCCATCATCTATAGGTGGAGTATACCTCTTTTTCTTTTAGACTACTTTCTTCAACCAATTTGGAGATGGGGCCGAAACGTTAGCAGTATTAAGAGTAGAAACTGTTTAGTGGAAAATTGGATTTGTTAATATTTTAGTGTTTTGATGTTTAAATCTACCTTTGGCAAACACTATCATACCCTAGAGACACTATGAGATGTAGGGAAACTTAGATTAGGCTATTTAGTTGTTAATTTTCTCCCTCCTATGCTCAATTAACCATTAAAACCCTAATTATGTAAAAACAAAAGTAAACTAATGAATTACAGACAATGTTGCTATAGACGGAAGAAAAATACCAAATTACAGAATACCTATTTTCAGGGACACGAGAGTGGGCACCCAAGTCCAAGGCCCTATTTTCTGTTTGGATCTAGCAACAAGATCTGCAACCTGAATCTTCTATATCAGAGATTTTCTCGACACGAAACTTCAGGGACTAGGGAGCAGGTGCCTAGTCTGGGGGTAGATTTTCTTCCTTTCCTACACTTCAAACAGTCTAATATGCTCCTCTGCAACTCCACTCAGTCCAGCTCTGCAACCTGTAACCTGCAATCATGAAAACTTGGTTTGGGGGTTGTGGTGTTTAGGAGCTTGCCTCAGTCAAGCCCTAGAAGGACACTTAAGTCTTCCAAACACCTTTGTTAGATAGAGAGTGTGTGCCCTTATGAGGTAGAGTCCAAATCTAAATGAAACAATGATATAAAGCACAATGATATCACCTTGTACTAAAGATCTCATGGGAGGAAGATGCTCTTCATTCCATGAGGAGATGAATGCTCAAATCTACAAATACAAACACATAAACAAAACAAGTCTACTCTTGCAACACTATGAAAGCCTTGAATCACCTTAGGATGCCAAAATCACATGAACATAATATCTAGTTTCTAAATGAATGCATAAGCATGCTTTTATATGCAACTACAAACATTCCCGCCAAGATTTCAAAAATCAAAACTTACCGTGTTGGCCTAGGGACCAAATAAAGGTCATAAATCAACACTTAAATTTTGGGCCTGACCCAAAATAGGGTAGGACTAGGGCGCGGGTACCCAAGTCCTCTCCCCCTATTTTTGGTTGGGTTAAGGTCAAGCGATCCTCCTAGGTCCACTTTTCCATGAAACCTAGGTCTCATTCCATCAAGATGCCAAAATATGAACTAAGATGTCCTAAATGCATGCTAAAGACCTGGGAGCTAAACCTTATGAGGGAAAAGCCCCCAAGGGGACATTTTTTGATGTTACATTTAGCCCCCACTTTAATGTATGTATAAACATGAGGCCAATACATGCTTTAAAGTATGGTCACAAACACAAAAAACATGCCAAGCATGGAGAAGACACACCAATCACATAGAAGACAGTAACAGGCACACAAAACATGAAGAAGACAATTACAGTCACGCAAAACATCGAGAAGATAGTCAATGCATAGAAGACACATTAATGCATGGAAGACATGCATGATTTCTTTTCTTTTCTTTTTTCTCATATATATGAAATGCAAATGAAAGTACTGGAGAGTAAACAAACCTCCCATAATACAGGATGCACTTATCAAGCAAGTCTTTAGACTGTATATATGGGGCAACACACATGCAAGACACACAAAACCTCCCAAACTACAGGATGCACTCATTGAGAAAGTCTTTAGACTACATATGGGGCAACAAACATGCCACGCAAAACAAGCACACCAAACACACACTTTTGAAGACATAGAGAAAACATGGCAGACAAGCGATGGAGTGTACCTATTTCTAGGTCCAACACCATCTTAGACACATTATAGGCACACACCAATGATTGGGCTTCGCCATAACAAGCACTAAAAACATGCTTAAGGGTTGAGTTAGTCACAAAACCACTCCCCACCTCTATAGAGGACTGTTGAAAATGATAGGATGTGTAATCTGCTCTGAGAAATACACCATCCCTACCTCTGTAGAGGGCTTAAGATAAAAAGGATATACATGATATCCCAACTCTGCAGAGGGCTTACATAATTGATTGATTGATTGTAAACAAACTTAGGATGTAGGATGCACTCATCGAGCAAGTCTTTAGACTACACCTGAGGACAAGCACATAGCTAACATCTACAGTAGGCAACTTACCTTATATATACCCCCACCTTAACGTGGTTGATATCAGGTATCGATATCAAGCACGTTAAGGTAGGAAGAAAACACACAAGGGAACACAAGATCTTGCAAAGCCCATGCCCCCAAGAGGTGAGATGTACTTCACAATCACCAAATGTTCCCACAAACACATCCCTGCAAGAAATATGTTAGTGTCTATAAAATCATGATAAACAACAATATTAATGCATATGAAATCTGAGGTATGCAAGATTCAAGGTAGACAAAGTGCACGGAGCAACAATATTGTTTATGATTTGTAAATGAGATAGAACACCATCAAAATCATCACTATGCAGAAAGCATGAGTGTTTCCACTAGCCAAGTGTCAGATAAGATATACAACCCCATCATCATATTAGGAACTAAGTCCATTTTTTTATTTCTTTCAAAAGGGACACTAGGTTTGCATCAACATAAATGTTTGTCGTCATCCACCTGCTAGGTGGAAACACTAGAGGAAGGGAAACAATAAATCAGAGAAGAGAAGCAAGTGTCTTAGGGATAATCATGTAGGAGGGTTCCCCTAGGTCACCAACCACAATGCTATGTCCATAAGACACAACACACAATAATGAAATTAGAGAGAGATGCAATTTAGAAGAATGATGATACAAATAGAAGGTCACAACAGAGGTGGTCTCTTGGTATCCTGAACCTTAAGGGAAAATCCAAGGTCATCCCAGGAGGCCTAAACAACATATAACACATCATGGGGGAAGCACATCATGAGAGAGATAAAAGGTTAGAGATACTTACCTATAGGGTCCCTACTAGGCTAGAGGTTATCTATAAGCAAATCATCATCGTCATCTTCCCACTCCCTAATATTGGAGGAAAGTGGGGCATAAGCTATCATGGCTATAGTCATGTCTTTCTCATCACATTGCTCATTGTTATGATCACTATTGTTTGATTGAATGTTGGGATCAATGTTTTCTTGTTGAGAGGCAAGGTTTATAGCATAGGCTTGTCTCCTTTTTCTTCTTTCTCTTGCTTTTCTATTTCATTTTCTTTTACTAATTATCTCTTGTAAGATAGGGCTATCCTCTTTCATAGGCTTGTGCAATTTAGAAAATGAAGCATTGGGATCAAATCTCATTTGTCACAGTGGAATGTTTTGTTGTTGACAATGAGCTCCCGATCCTTGTAAGGATTTGGGGGAGGAACCTCAGCATAGGGACCTTGTCCTTTCAATCTAAGATTCTCTTCACATGTGGGTTGTTTGTCTTTTGTCATTTCTTGTATAGGAGGACTAGCTACTTTAGTTTTATCCCAAAAGTAATTCAATGTATAATGTGTTTTCTCAACCAAAGGTTTATATTTGTTGCGAGGGATGGTGATTATACGGCCATCAAGAGGGAATTTTAGACAATGGTGTATTGTTGAAGTGATAGCTTTCAATTATTTTAGCCAAGGGTGTCACAATTTAATACAAAAGAGGTCCGAAATAGGGACAACATCAAACCATTGTTTGACATGTTTTCTAGATAGTGTTACCAACAATGATATCTTACCAGAAGGCTTAATAAAGGTTCCCTTATGTGTTTTAATCATCATGCTCGAGAGGTCATAAGAACCTTGCATTAATTGATGTGAAAAGAGGAACTCTTTCATGGAAACATTATTCATGTAATTAGGATCTATAAGAGTTCCATTCACATGGTTTCCCATTATTTTCATAGTGATGTAAAGGGGTCCAATCTTGTCTTCAGTTGTTCTGTCATGAGGTGTAAATACTATTTCGGGTTTAGGGACTTTTATTTTCATGTAAGGTCTAGGAGGGAACCTATTGTTGTTGTTTTGATTAGAGGCCATGTTTATGTGTTCAAATAAGATATAGAAGTTTCTCCAAAAGTATAGCAAAGGCAAGTGTAAATCTATATGCAAAAATGACCTTAAAATGCTAGGTTTTTCGTATGTTTTCAATCCAAATGAATGAAACAAAGGGTGTTGTAAGGATTTCAGTCAAGGAAAGAAAGTTATATGTCTGATATCAGTCCAAAAAAGCAAAAGTATCCTTCTCAACACACTCTTGATTAAATTTCAAGTTAATGCCAAGTCAAAATATAGTGAAAATGTCGAAATAGGCACTTTTTTCACCAAAAATCAATGCAAGAGGGCATAACAAAGGGTGTTGTGAGGAAATTTATGATGTAAATAAACTTATATCAGAAATAAAAGCTACTTAATGTTAAAATACCCAACACAACATGCTTTTAGTGCCACTTAAGGTAAAACCCTATTGAAAATATAGCAAAAATAGGCTATTTTTCACGGTTGTTCAACTCCAAGACCTAGAAAAAGGGGTGTTGTAATGAATTTTAGGATGCAAATAAAGTAACACTAATGATATCAATCAACTCAATCCATAAAATTTGTCACAACACAGTTGGAGTGCAAACTAGGTCAAGCCCCAGGGCAAAATTAGTCAAAATATGTAGTTTTTCACCAAAGTTTCAATGTAAGAGGCCAATAAAAGGGTGTTGTGAAGTTTTTTAGGAAGGGAAGAAATTAATTACCCTTATAACAACCAATTTGTGAAAAAATACCATTCACAACACACCTATGGTGCAAGTTTAGAGAGTCGATAAGGCCAAATTTAGTGAAAATCACTGTTTTTGAAGCCCTGGGCTCTAGATCTTGACATAAAATGATATGTGAATGTTTTAAGGTCTGTGGTGCAGGAGCACCCCTTCAACAAGATAAAATATGCATAAAAGGGAGAATAATAAGGTTTTAATATGTTTGATACATTTCATGTTATCATGTAGCATTTTGTGTTAACATTTCATGTTTGTAAGAACCGACCCCACCATCCACCATATGAATCGAGGTCTCAAATTGGGCATTCGAATAAGCCAATTTGGACATTATTAGATATTGGGATATGTGGATGATTAAATCAATGTGTCAAACTATTTGGAGTTTTGTTGTCTAAAGCCAAACAGGTGTTGTGAGACTAGTTAGGGTTTTCGTTTATAATCTTGTTTTAAGCAAAATGAGGGAGAGAGTGTTAGAGGAGAAGGGAGTGGGGTAACAAAATAGGGAAGGTGGTTGAGGAATAGAGAGTTCTTCCACCTTCAGAAAAATCTCTGTAATTCATCTATGTTCGATAATGTGAAATGAAGAAGTAGAAATTCTGTAATTTGTGTTCTACCAAATTCTGGATTTGGTGTAAATTCTTTGTATATCAAACCATCTTGTATATTATTTGTATAGATTTGCCTTGTGTTTCATTTTGTTCTTCTCTGGTCAAGATGCATGATTAAATCCATTCCACTGGTGGATTTTTGTGACATCAGTGGAATGGATTGTGTATACTAGTTTTCTGTTTGTTTTTCTTGTGTACGATGGACACGGATGAATAGAAATTGCAGAATTCGTCACAGAAGAAGTTATTAGAGGGAAGTTCAAATATGCATCAATTGCATGAGGAGACAGTCTGTGAATATATCACATTCGCATGCAAGCAACTTCCTGTGTATATGCTGTGAAAATGGTATGTATAAAAATCTATTTGAGTCCAGTTTGTGTTGGTTATTGAATATACAATTTCTGTATATATCACAAATGTATGAAGGTGCATTTCATGTGTATATCATGTCTATATGTGAATATACATTCTATGGATGTCCTACATCTATGTATCAGGTTGAATCATATTAGGGGAACCGATAATAGATGTTTGTAGGTGGTTGAACCAATTTAAAGGTTCAGCGATTCATCGTAGTAAGGGTTGCCGACAATTGAACCATCGATTGAACCGGTTCAATGGTTCAACAGATACAGTGGGTTCAATTGGTTCACTGAGCTCGAAGGTTAAATTGGTATAGTTTATGCGATGGGAGTATACTGAACCGCTAGTGTATGTTGAACCGAATAATTGAAGGTTCAACAATTTAAAGGTTCTTTGGTTCAATGGAGTAAAAGGTGCTAATAGTTGAAACAATGGTTGAGCCAGTTCAGTGGTCAATGGGTTCATCGCCGATAGTGTGTAAGTGTGCGATAGTTGAATCTACAGTTGAACCAGTTCAAGGGTTCAACCCTTAGTTGAAGGTTCAATGGTTCAATGAACAGATGGGGTTTCAGCAATTCTGATCTACAAAACTGAATGTATTTGACAGATGAGGAAATAGACAATGGTAAATGTTTGTGGGTATTTAGAAATACATAGACTTACATTATGAGTGGATGCTCTACATCAGTCTATTTTATGATAAAAATTAAATTTTATTAGATCTAGAAATGAATTCCAAGGTTGACCATGCAAAGTGCTAATTCAAATTTAATGAAAATGCATGAAAAATGCTAGTTTTTGTTAAAATTTTCTATGCAAAAATGCAAATATTTTGAATCTAAATGCAAATTTACACTAAAATGCAAGACTGCAACCAAATACAAATTTGAATGAGCCTCTAAAATCAGTAGAAAAGTATGAAAGAAGATTTTGCCTACTAACCCTAGATTTTAGAATTACTAGGTTTAATGAATATTGTCAAAATTTCTACAAAAGCCTAGCAAATTTATGATGAAAATGCAACGCAAATTATTGAATTTTTGTATTTTTCTATAGTTTATATTAGATCTGATGGAAAAATCATGAATTAGGGAAATTTAGAAAGAACTGATGCAATTTAGTGAGCTATATGAAAATGCAAGCTAGGGTTTTCAAATTTTTGCAAATTTTTCATTTTTTTGTAATTTTTTCAATGCAATAAGATGAAAGACTGTATGAATGAATGAAATCAATGTAAATATGACAACAACACTCAACAAGTTGCAATTTAAGTCCAAAAACATGGGTTCACCAAAATGTTTAGCGAAAAATTAGATTTGTTAATGTTTTAGTGTTTTGATGTTTAAATTCACCTTTCCACTTTACATTCAAGGACCTAGGGTCAAGTGGTGAGAACTATAATACCCTAGAGTCACTGTGAGATGTAGGGAAACTTGGATTAGGGTGTTTAATTGTTAATTTTCTCCCTTCTATGCTCAATTAACCATTAAAACCCTAATTATGTAAAAACATAAGTAAATTGATGAATTATAGAAAATGCTGATACAGACGGAAGCAAAATACCAAATTATAGAGTACCTATTTTTGGGGACCCAAAGTGGAAAATTTGGGGACATGGGAATGGGCACCCAAGTCCAAGGCCCTATTTTCTGTCTAGATCTGGCAATAAGATCTACAACCTGAATCTTTCGTATCAGAGATTTTCCTGACACGGAACTTCAAGGACTAGGGAGCAGCCGCCCTAGTCCAGGGGGTAGATTTTCTTCCTTTCCTGCACTTCAGACACTCCAATATGCTCCTTTACAACTCCACTCAGTCCAGCTCCTCAACTATAACCTAAAATCATGAAAACTTGGTTTGGGGGTTGTTGTGTTTACGAGATTGCCTCAGTCAAGCCTTGGGAGGACACTTAAGTCTTTCAAACACCTTTGTCAGATAGAGAGCATGCCCTTGTGAGGAAAAGGCCAAATCCAAATGAAACAATGATATAAAACACAATGATATCACCTTGTAGTGAAGATCTCATGGGAGGAAGATGCTCTTCATTCCATGAGGAGATGAATGCTCAAATTTGCAAATACAAACACATAAACAAAATAAGTCTGCTCTTGCAACACTATGTAAGACTTGAATCACTTTAGGATGCCAAAATCACATGAACATAATCTCTAGTTTCTAAATGAATGCCTAAGCATGCTTTTATATGCAACTACAAACATTCCCGCCAATATTTTGAAAATTAAAACTTACCGTGTCGGCCTAGGGACCAAAGAATGGTCATAAACTGACACTTAAATTTTGGGCCTGACCCAAAATAGGGTAGGACTAGGGCACAGGTGTCCAAGTCTTCCCCCTTATTTTGGGCAGGGTTAAGGTCAAGGGGTCCTCCTAGGTCCACTTTTCCATGAAACCTAGGTCTCATTCCATCGAGATGCCAAAATATGAACTAAGATGTCCCAAATGCATGCTAAAGACCCAGGAGCTAAACCTTATGAGGGAAAAGCCCCTAAGGGGACATTTTCTGATGTTACAGAAATAAGAGGAATAGGGTGAGAATTTTTCTCTAGGGGTTCATTTTGATGGGAGGAGTTTGGCGGGCTTAACAAAGAGCGCAACAGGCTATCTTCTCCAATTTGAGAGAAAATGAAAGAATCACTATCACTTACAGGGTTATTCATAGGTGGCACATGGTCTACTTTGGATGAAGAAGCAGCCAATCTGGTATTTCCTTTCATTGGTTGAGTGTCTTGTTCACATATCATTTTCACCTTTATAGACTCCTCAGGAGGCCTGTCATCACCACCATTCGATTGTGAGCCGACTCTATGAAGAGTCTGGTCCAAAATAGAAGATCTTCTATATGAATGGGTAGTTTGAGACCTGCTTTGGTTTTGAGAAGCTGAATCTTTTGGCGTAGTAGAACCAACACTCTTTTACCTTCCCCTTCAACCATTTCTCCATTCTCCTCAACACATGAAGGGAAAGAAACTTAACATTAGTAATTTCTTTTTCAAACCATTTCATAGGAGGTAGGGGTTCCATTGAGATGATGTGATAGCCTTCATCCATTATACTTGAGTTATCATCGACCATGTTGGGAACTTAAAGATCTAGCATGAAAGCTCAAACCTAGTCCACCATTAATCTCATCCACTTTCTCCTTTGTACCTCTCTTTCATCTACACAGTCTTCCCAACAATCCTTGAGTTGAGGTTGATGTAGGTAAGAACCACCCCCATGCATGTTTTCTTTTATGAAGTTCTTACTATCAAAAGCCATGCGGGGTGATAAACTATGGAGACTAAATTTTGATAATAACTTGTCAACATTTTTGGCCCCATCATTACTTTTGCAAGAATAGAAAGACAAGGTCATAGGGAAAGAGTATCCCTTCTTCATGGCTTGGTATTTTACATTTACAGCCGCCATTTGATGGTACAATTCTAACAACACCAAATAATCATATGGGTAACTTGGCAATTTCAATGGCGCATTTTCATAACCCCCAATTCTCATATAAGAAAAATGATCAAACTGTATATAAAAACTACCAAATTTCATGACCAAAGCAGATGCTTCAACTGAGAACCTTCACTCTATTGATCCATCAATTTTCTCAGCTAACATCATGGAAAAAGCATCATTTATTCTCTTAAAATCTTTCATACCTTCTACTTTTTGTAATTGAGGAAAAGGTTGGTACACATGCATACTTGCTACAGGATTTCCCTGAATCCTCAACCCAGGCCAAGTAGCCTCTCTTCGAGCCAACACATACACTAGTTGGGAGTTCACATGTGGAAACTCACACTTCTTGTAAAATTCATCAATTGTTCATGCAGACATTCACTAATGATCTTTGCCTAGTCAATGCGATGGTCCCCACAAATTAACAAAATGAATCTACACATCCAAAATTTAAAAACATCTAATTCTAGGTTCCCAACTACTCTATTCAGCAAGGTTATCATATCTGAAATCTCCTCCTTAAAATGGTTCGTTTTTAAGTTGGCGGGAAGCTGATATTTCCCAGTCTTTTCAACTTCCAACTAGTTCTTAGCAATGCAAGTATGGCACCAATCTTTCCTTTCATTACAATAATTCTAAGTAGAAGACATAGAGACATCAGCATTATCTTTGTGTTCCTCCAAATTCAAAGCTAGGGCAATAGATTTCGAATCAACTTTTGCCATGACGATGCCATTAGAGGTTTTTATCTCCTGGGACTCTAGAAAATAGCAATTCATACATGCTACCATCAACTCAAGGCAATGCACGATGAGAAGAAAGCCTCTAGCTTTATCCAGACCACTACTAACAATCTTTCCCGCTAAGGGAGTTCGATTCTCAGACCGCATTCTTCCCTAGAAGTCCTCCAAATCAACGTGGCCTATGTTGGTATCTCTCACCTCAGAAAAACTATTCTCTACTATAGATGCCATGGGGACTCCTTGAAATTTAAACTTCATCTTCATATACTTGAGGAACCAAAAAACTAGAGACTCTAAAACATATGCAGACAATACATGAGAATGCAAAGCACTGACATGAAGCTCTTTATGCAAATACATGGAAATGGAAATTTTCTAACTCCCCAAAGAAAGTGTCATGCTTTTATAACAGAGTAGAACAAGAAAGAGATGGAATTGCTAATCATGTTGACTTGTGAGAATGGAGTTATGCTGATATCCTGCATGTAGCAAGGTAGTTGTTTAATACTCTGCAACACATTCCCTTTGCGAAATGACACAACTTTAGGTGAGATGAAGAATTTATCAATGTCATTTCACATAAATTCACTTGTGGAGATAAATTCTGGCAGCGAATTTAACCTTTAAATTCATCAATACATGCCTCGAGTTTCCCTTGAAAGATTATTCCACAATGTTTTCACGTACTTCTAATTAAATGCGAAGTGACAAGTGTCATTCCTTCACTCCGTACACTAGCACAGTAAAAACACTGCAATAGGTCCTTCAAAGTTGGCAAGGTAGGTAGGAATTGAAGTTTTAAACTCCAAGTCAAAGGTTCGGAAGTTCAATGAACTCCTGACCACCTGACAACAAAGGGACTCCACAATACCGAGACACACAAAGGAAGACTCAAGACATTGGACTTTTCGTGCAAAGTTGGCAAATCGGGTAGTTCAAGAACTTGTGAACTTGCCAACTTGGTTCAAGCATAGAAAGAATCACTAATGACTCGAAATAAGACTAAGTAAAATGGACTCAGGATGAAAAAGCAACAAGTAGAACATATAATGTAGAGACAAGGGCTAAGATATGAACACTTTAGTACATTTTTCCAAAAAATGGGACAACACCTTGATATGTTCTTATCCAATCCATTGTGTATTCTTTTTTCAACTAAAAACTAATTTCTAGGTTTGATTAAACAGAGTCACCACTTCCCATCTTGGAAGAAAATACTTGAATTTTCACTGTGTTATAAAACTACAATAATCTCAACTAGAATCAACTAGGTCCTTAGCAATAGTGTCATTCTATTATTCCCAAAATAATCCCTCCAAAACCCTAGGGTGTTTCCTTTATCCCAGGCCAGGGATGTCTTCAAAGATACAATGAAAAAGCCATCATCAGGCGATGGATACTTTTGACCCAATTTCTAGGAGTGGGTAATCTCCTCTTTACTTATGGTTCTGCTAAACCAAGGAGGATGTTCCTAGAGGTATCCCTTAGTAGAAATTTATCACAATGCAAATTATAAACAAGAAAATATCAAACCAGTAATACCCAAAGTGCATTTTTTAACTCCAAAGATTGTCACTAGGCTAAAACTAGCTTACTGCATCATACAACCTCTTCCTAAGCTAAAAATGACATCATTGTTGAAATGCAAAATGCAAGTATGCATGCTAGGTTTGGAAGAATGGAAATGTGTATAAAAAAGAACCCTAGATGCATATAGGTTAACCTACATCTACTTCACATTGAAAAGGTTGATTTATTTTTTAGAAGGTATGGGTCATCAAATAATTCTTTGAATGGTGCCTATCTAATTTGCCACATAGTCTCCAGTTTATCAAAGGAAAACAACAACAAAAATAAAATATGATCACCTATCCAAAATACCTAGATGCGTGGAGCTCAATATAAGGTAGTAAACATGCTTAATAATCCCTCACTATACCATATAGATTCATATACAATCCAAAAAAGACCATTACAAACATAGCAATGCTTTAAAATGTTGTCACATTCATCTAATCTAAAATTACAATCATACCCTTAAACGAGGTAAGAAGCAACCCTAGTGAGGGATTACGAATCTCCTTGAAAACATACCCACAACAATGGAGACATTCAAAACTTATATCAAATTTCACATTACAATTCACATACATTTTTAGTCACCACTTCCTAAAAAACTGGAACTTGTCATTGGTTGAAGCCCTAAAATGCTCTACACTCTGGCTACCTAAAGAAAATATGATAAGAGACCAACCCCTTTAAAGAGAATAGATTTTCATTTTATACTTGATGTAGAAGCATCTAGGTTCACTTGCAATCCTATGTCACCAAAAATATATTTAATTTTCTAAGATAGTTTTGGCTTTATTTCATTGTAAAGGTGGTTTTTTGTGTTTTAGGAGCAATTTCCAATTTATTTGGTCAATTTCAAGACATCATCTTGTAGAAGACCCAAATGGGTATCTCCAGTTTCATTTTGGTGAAAACTGGGTTAAAATTGGCTTAGTTATAGCCAATTGGTAATTTTCCTAGTTCACGAATTGCCCAGTTTGCTAACTACCTAGTTAGTGAACTTCTCAATTCACTGACTCAACACTTACCCAATCTGATAGTTTGCTGATAAGAACTTTTGCTGACAAGTCATAGGGAAAAGTTTGAATTGTTCAAGGTTAACTGTTGACACTTTACTGATTGTACTCTAAGTGAGTCTTGGAGAAGTTCTTTTATTGTCGGCGAAACAAAGGGGTTGAGAACTTTGTTGGCAAAATCTTCAGTTTGCAAACCCATAGGTTCGCCGACAATTTACTTTGCTGATAAAGGATTTCAAGTTGAAGACAAAGTTTCTTTGGTACGTAGAGATTAGAAATCATTGATAAAAGAGATAATGTTAATTCTCAACTAGTTTGTTTGTTTTGAAAGTTATCGATTCACTAACCAGCATGTGAATGCAATTGTTGAGGATAAAATAAAGGGTTCATCGAAAACAAGTTTTACCAATAAAAGAAGTTGATAGCTTGACACTTAGTATCAAAAAACTTTATAGTTTACAAATTAGCTCGTGATTCCCAAAATTTGCTGATATGTCATCCAAGGTTTGAGGAAGTTATAATTTACTGATAACTAAAGGCTTACATCAGTAAGTAGTTAGTTTGTGAAATCATTACTTTTCTGATAGCATATGATGGAGAACTTCTAAGTTAGAGAAAGACTACATTTGCCGATAATTCCCCTTCTTGATGTGTCAGAGAATATTGAAGTTTACAAACGTGAACAAAAGATGATATAGGACTCAATGGTTTGTGGAAACAACATTTCACTGATAACTATTTAGAGCCTGGATTTGTATCAACAGTTATGTGTACCTAGTGGAAATTATTGTATGCTCACAAAGGGGTTTAATGGTGGTGGTTTAGCACTGAAACTATTCAATTGATCTGGTAATTCATTTTCTGTTATGACGGTTTATTCAGTTTCCTAACGAATAGGGTAGTTAAACTATTTTTGGTGGAGTTTCATAAATACCTTCTTCTACTTCTGAAAGGGGGTTCAGTTAGATTTTTCTTGGTTCAATCTCTTGGAGAAAAGAGATGTGAGAAGTTTTGTAAACAAAGATTGATGTATCATAAGATAGTGTTAAGAATTTTGTACTCTTGTAATCATTTTGTTGTTGCTAAATAAATAGATTCATTTTGTTGTGGCATAGTTTATTTGTGTTAATGTTTGTATTTTATTGCTTAATTAGGTAGTCTGATAAGACCCCTGAATTTAGTCCTTCACCAAGTGGTATCAGAGAAAGTTTCCTGAGGAGGTTGTGGACGTGTCAAAGAAGAGATTATAATATTTTTGTTGTGGATAGAGGAAAGCGCGTGTAGACCTGCAACTATAGAGAATATGAAGAAGACACGACACAGAGAGGACATGGTAGAAGAGGGCCACGAGGAGATATGGTGATTGTGGAAATGTTGAGAGGAATAACCACAAGATTAGATGCTATAGAGATGGTGCAACATAGAGGAGTACATGTTGAAGATGTGAGTGAGGATGAAGAAGAAGTTGAAGTGAGAGAAGATGATGTAAATGAAGGAGATGAACCAAAAAGAAGATTTTTTAGGGTAGTGTCCAAAATAAGTAGTAAGCCTCGTTTAGATCTTCCTAGTTATAATGGTATTTTAAATCCAAAAGAATTGATTGACTTGATATTGGAGATGGATAAATATTTTGATTTTGAATAGATTGAAGAGTGTAGGAAAGTGAAGTTTTCCCACACGAAGTTGAAGGGTCATGCTTCCCTATGATGGGAACATGTTTAGATGGAAAGACAAAGAAAGGGAAAAGAGAAAATTCAAACTTGGGAAAGAATGTTAACTAAGTTAAAGGCCAAGATTTTGCCTGCAGAATATCAAATTAGTTTGTTCAAGAAATTGCAGAATTTGAAGCAGAAGGAGAAGAATGTACAAGGATATATTGATGAATTCTACAGCCTAAATATTTGAACTGGTCATGTTGATGATGATGTTGAGAAGGTTTCTAGATACATTAGGGGATTGCAGTACTCCATTCAAGATGAATTAAGCATGGTGAAAATCACCAGTGTTGAGGAAGCCTACCAATATGCCCAGAAGGATGAAGATAAGCTTGCAAGAAAGCATTCAATAATTCCAGAGGTAGGGGTAAATTTTCACATGGAAGAGGACAGTCTAGTGGTGGAAAAGGATATCAAAATAAACAAGGAGAGCCTAGTTTGTTACAAAAAAATACCCAAGAAAGTAAAGGAAGAGGAGATTTGTCAAGAGGAAGAGGTGATTATTTCAGAGGCAGGGGATCTTTTGGAAGAGGTAGAGGAAGAGGATCAAGTGGTACTTGTTTTCAATGTAGAGAAATTAGAAATAGGGCATTTGAGTGCCCTTATATCCAATAGACTATTGGAAAAGGAAAAGAGGTAAGAGTGAATGTGGCACAAGCTGAATATGAAAGTGTGGCTTCACTGAAGTATGGAGAAGATCCCAAGGATGGAGAATCTTTGATGTTGAGAAGGATTCTGTTGAACCCAAAGAAGGAGAAGTCTGAACCTATTTAGAAGAGAAACTCTTTTTGAACCAAATGTAAGTCAAGTGGTAGGTATTGTAAAGTTATAGTAGATAGTAGTAGCACAGACAATATTGTGTCTAGAGAAATGGTTAATAAACTAAAGTTAAATTAGTTGAAGCATCCAAGCCCTTACAAAGTTTCTTGGTTGTAGAAAGATCATCAATTGGTGGTAAGTGAACAATGCCTAGTTAATTTTTAAGTTGGTAGTTATAAGGTTAAAATTCTGTGTGATGTAATGTTGATGGATGCATGTTATATTTTGTTGGGTAGACCATGGAAATTTGATAGACATGTTGTTCATGATGGGAGAATAGATACATATAGAATAAATAAGAATGGGAAAGAGTATACTTTGAATCCTATGAAGGAGAAGAAAGATGAAGTAGAGAGTAATCCTAGAATTTGTTTGATTTCTAGGAAGAAATTCTTGAAAGAATTGAAGAAAGGAGGGTCGTGTTTTTCTTTTATTCCTAAGCCTGAACTGGTGATGGAAAAGAAAAAACAAGAAGAGCCACCCATGGAAATTCAAGAGATGCTGGAAGAATACTCAGATATAATGATGAAGGAGTTACTAGATGGATTGCCACCTATGAGAAATATTAGTCATTGTATCATGGATTTGATCTTTGGTGTGAGTTTACCAAATAAGGCACCATATAGGATGACACTTATGGAGAATGAGGAGATAAATAGGCAAGTTCAAGAATTGTTGGATAAGGGATTGATTAGGGAAAGTCTCAACCCATGTGTAGTACTAGTATTGCTGACACCAAAGAAGGATGGAGAATGGTGAATGTGCACATATTCGAGGGCCATTAACAAAATAATAATCAAGTATAGATTTACATTACCATGAATGGACGATATGATGGATTGCTTAAGTGGAGCAAAATATTTCACAAAGATTGATTTGAAAAGTGGGTACCATCAAATTCAAATCAGAGAAGGAGACGAGTGTAAGACTGCTTTCAAGACAAAAGATGGATTATATGACATTTGGTTGGTGATGCCTTTTGGGTTGATGAATGCTCCTAACACATTCATGAGGCTAATGAACAAAGTATTGAAGCCATTGTTTGGTAAGTTTGTTATTGTATATCTTGATGATATTTTGATTTTTAGTAAGAAAAAGGAAGAGAATTTGCTGCATGTTAGGGTAGTATTGCACAAGTTAAGAGAAGAGCAATTGTTAGTCAATTTCAAGAAGTGTAGTTTCATGAAGGAGGAGTTAGTTTATTTGGGATTTGTAGTTTATGGTAATGGTTTGAAGATGGGTCTGGAGAAGGTCAAGACAATTATGGATTGTCCTTCACCCCATAGTAAGTTTGAAGCCACAAGTTTTCATGGATTGGCAAGCTTCTATAGGAAGTTCATTCAAAATTTTAGTGGGATTTGTGCACCTATTACCGAGAAAATGAAGGGTAATAGGAAGGAGTTTGTGTAGATAATAGCAACTGAGAAGAGTTTTAGGATTTTGAAGAATAAGGTAATTGAACAACAAGTATTGGCACTCCCTGCTTTTGGGAAAGTTTTTCAAGTGGATTGTGATGCAAGTGGGACAACGATTGGAGGTGTCCTTAGTTAAGAGGGGAAATCAATTGCATGCTTCAATGAGAAGTTGAACGAAGCAAAGAAGAAATATTAAATGTATGAACAAGAATTTTATGCAATTATACAGGCACTCAAAAAGTGGAGACATTATTTACTACCAAAGGAATTTGTGTTTTATATTGATCGTCATGCTTTGTAGTTCATTAATAGCCAAAGTAAGTTGAATCAAAGACACATAAAATGGGTTGAATTTTTGTAGAGTTATTCTTTTAATTTCAAGCATATGAGTGGAAAGTCTAATAGGTTAGCTGATGCATTGAGTAGAAGACATCTATTGTTTAATGAAATGAGGGTGAGTATGGTTGGTTTTGATTCTATGAGAGAATTGTATAAGGATGATGTTGATTACAAGGAAGTGTGGGCTTCTTGTATGAATCTAGTAAAGAAGGATTGAACACCATGGCTAGAATATTTTATTTAGGAAGGTTTGTTGTTCAAAGTTAAGAAATTGTGTATACCCCAAGGATCACTGAGGGATAATTTGTTGAAAGAAAAGCATAGTGGTGGTTTAGATGGACACTTTGGTGTTAATAAAACATTGGCACAATTGAGTGAAGGTTATTTTTGGCCTGGTATTTTTGCAAATGTGAAGAAGTTAATACAAGGATGTAGAATTTGTTAATATGCTAAAGGATTCGGGCATAGTACTAGTTTATATAAACCATTGCCTATACCTGAAAGACTTTGGGAACACATAAGTATGGATTTTGTTTTGGGATTGCCTTAAATAGAAAGCGGTAATGATTCTATTTTTGTTGTTATTGATAGATTTTATAAAATGGTCCATTTATTCCATGTCAAAAGAGTAATTATGCTTCCCACATTGCTACATTATTTTTCAAGGAGGTAGTTAGATTACATGGTTTTCCTAAGAGCATAGTTTCAAATCAAGATGTGAAATTTGTTGGTCATTTTTGGCATACCTTGTGGAAGAAAATGGGTACACAATTGGGTTTTAGTTTAGCATACCATCCTCAAAGTGATGGTCAAACTGAAGTTGTAAATAGAAGTCTAGGAAATTTATTGAGATGTTTGGTAGGGAATAAGCCTTACCAGTGGGACTTGGTTTTGGCTCAGGAAAAATTTGCCTATCATAATTATGTCAGTCAGACTATAGAAAAAGTCCCTATCACATTGTGTATGGTTATAGTCCAAGAGGGGTATCTAGATGAATTGTGAGATAGTGTTGATTTGACTTAGAAGAGTGTTGTAGCTAAAGATTTTGCAGAGTATATCCATGATTTGCATAAATAGGTGAAAGAAGATTTGGAGATAAGTGCCGCCATATACAAGGAGCGTGTTGATATTCCTAGGAGAGAACAAGAGTTTTAGGTTGGCAATTTGGTCTTGGCAAATTCGTGGAAGAAGAGGTTCACACAAGGAACTTATAACAAACTAAAATGGAAGAAAATTGGACATTGTAAGGTCTTGAATAAGTTTTCATCCAATTCTTATGAAATAGAACTTCCACTAGGTGTCAATATTTCATCCATTTTCAATGTGGCAGATTTCTATCGATATTATGAAGGAGAGTCAAGCACAAAGGGAGATTTCAATTTAGAAGTTCAGGATACATGTGAGTGGATAGACCAATTACCTAAGAAACATCTTGAACAGGTTGATCAAGTGATTGATTCACGAGTGGCTAAAAGAACTAGGGGAAAAGAGTACATGAAGTATCTTGTCCGATGGAAGGGTAAACCAACTGATGAAACCTCTTGGCTGCAAGCTTTTGAATTGGCTAAGTATGGGATTTTTGTTCCAGACATGCCAAAATTTTCTTGAGTCACAGCCTCAAGAAACATTTCTCTTACCTGGTGTGTTTGATGCAAGAGCATCTAGGTTCACTTGCAATCCTGTGTCACCAAAAATATCTTTTATTTTCTAAGTTAGTTTTGGCTTTATTTCTTTGCAAATTTAGTTTTTTATGTTTTAGGAGTGATTTTTAGTTTTATTTGGTCGATTTCAAGACATCATCTTGTAGAAGACCAAAATGGGTATCTCTAGTTTCATTTTGGTGAAAATTAGGTAAAAATTGGCTTAGTGATAGCTAGTTGGTGATTTTCCCAGTTCACAAACTACTTAGTTCATCATCTCAGTAGTTACCCGATCTAAGAGTTTGCTGATAAGAACTTTTGCCAACAAGTCATAGGGAAAAGTTTGAATTGTTTAAGGTTATCCATTGAAGTCTTTATTGATTGTAATCTAAGTGAGTTTTGGAGAAGTTCTTTTATTGTCAGTGAAATGAAGGGATTGAGAACTCTGTCAACAAAATATTCAGTTTGCTAACCCATAGGTTCATCGACAGTTCACTTTGCTGATAAAGGATTTCAATTTGTAGCTAAATTTTCTTTGGTTCATAGAGATAAGAAATCATTGATAAAAGAGAAAATGTTAATTCTCAGCTAGTTCATTGGTTTTGAAAGTTACCGATTCATCAACTAGCATGTGAACGGAATCATTGAGGATAAAATAAAGGATTCATCAATGACAAGGTTTTCTGATAAAAGAAGTTGATAGCTTGACACTTAGTATCAGAAAAATTTATAGTTTACAAATTAGTTCGTGATTCCCAAAATTTTCCAATATGTCATCCAAGGTTCGAGGAAGTTACAATTTTCTGGTAACTAAAGGCTTACACCAGAAAGTAGTTAGTTTATGAACTCATTACATTGTCAATAGCATATGTTAGAGAACTTCTAGGTTAGCGAAAGACTACATTTACCGATAATTCCTCCTCTTGATGTGTTAGAGAATATTGAAGTTTGTGAACTTGAACAAAAGCTGATACAAGACTTTATGGTTTGTGGAAAGGGCATTTCATTGATCACTATTTAGAGCTTGGATTTGTATCAATGGATGTGTGTACCTAGTGGTGAATGTTGTATGCTCACGAAGGGGTTTAATGGCGACAGTTTAGAATTGAATCTATTCAATTTATCTAGTAATTCATTTTTTTTATGACACTTTTTTCAGTTTTCTAATGAATAGGGTAGTTAAACTATTTTGGGTGGAGTTTCATAAATACCTTCTTCTACTTCTAAGAAGGGGGTTTATTAGATTTTTCCTAGTTTAATCTCCTAGAGAAAAGATATGTTGTGAGAAGTTTTGTAAACAAAGATTGATGTATCTTGAGACTATGTTAAGAATTTTGTACTCCTATAATCATTTTGTTGTTGTTGAATAAATAGATTCATTTTGTTTTGGTGTAGTTTGTTTGTGTTAATGTTTGTATTTTGTTGCTTAATTCAATGGTTTGATAAGACCCCTAAATTTAGTCCTGCACCAATACCATTCTCGAACACTCAGGTCTGCTAGTGCGAAAACAATTAGTGCCTAGAGTTGAATCTCATCCACCACCATGAATGTAAGGGAAGAGGAGAGACACATGAAATTAGAAAATCTCACCAACCTTACATTAGAAAATCTCACCAAAGGAGGAATGGATGAATCTACTCATAAAAACAACACTTGAGATGTTACAAGAGTCAAATTGAGCCATTAATAGTGAATCTATGAGTTGTTTGAATGTCCTATTATGGTTTTGGGCCTTGACTAAAAGAGGTTTGGGTTGGGGAAGATTTTTGGCTAGAGAAGACAATTGCAAGGAAACAAGAATTAGGAAAATGGGAGGAAAAAGGAAAAAAGAGATGAAGGCAAAGGAGGTTCAAGTTGGGAAAAGTTCTAATCTAGACATGCAAGGGAAGCGGGCAAAAGGGATGGGGAATGAATAGGGAAAAGGGGACCAAATGAATGAGGTTTTGGGTTAGTAAAAAGTTTTGGTTTGAGATGGCCTGAGGAAGATCAAGAAACATAGGAGCAAGATTTCAATAGCATGGGGAAAACAAGAGCTTTGGAATAAAGTTGCAAGGTTATGGGAAAACTTGAAAACCTACAAAAAAACAAAATAAGTGAATAGAAGACCAATACTTAGAAATTCTTCATCACTCGAAATTGATGTTAGGGTGATGTCACTAACAAAAATAAAAGGCTAATAGAGTGGGGAATTGATGTTAGGATTAATGTGCCATTAATGTTGTAAATCCTATGTAATTAATTACTCCTAATATTGTTTGTAAATCACCCATAAGGGATGAAAGGTTTCACTAGCAACGATCTTATTTTAGCTGCATGTTTATAACCAGTCCTCGATGTTAATTTATCCGTGAGGGGGGTCACAGTGAGAAAACCCCTTTTATAAGGATATTTGTGCTACATTTTTAGTAGAGTTGAGAGTAACATGCATCATTGGATTGAAGACTGAAGAGGAAGAGGAAGTGCATGTATTGTAATCTAATATTTGAAGATAATACAACTTGGAGTCTCTTTTCTTGGTGGAGTTTTTTACTTGAAAAGATTTTGTCCATGTTACATAGTGTGTTATGTATTCAGTTCTTAATGCATGTTATTTATGTGTAGTGGGTTTCATTTCTATTGCAATGTCCATGATTTTACATTATTTAGAGGACATTAATACAGTTTGAATCAAATTTCTATTATGTGGTTTGCACCCTCATTTCTAACACTAGATTATTGAGAGGACCAAGGACAAGAGAACCAAAGGGTGAAAAGGTGTCTGAGACAGGAAAAAGTTTCAGCCTAGGTCATCTGTATGTTCCTAGAAAACATGAAAACCTATAGGAGGTCAAAATTACAAGATAAAACCTCCTAGACTTGGAAATTATTGGAATTTTTAGATTGTTCAAAGGTTGAAACACAATACTTGAAGCAAGGGGTCAACACAGGGGGGAGATTGAGGGAAAGATGGACAAAACACATAAGTTTGACAGCATGAAAAACTAGGACGCAACAAAAGTAATGATTAGATCTTCATGAAATTTGATAAGAACATGAATAATGTTCTATAAAGCTTATGTTTTGAATTGCACCTCATATCATATAATTAAGGAGAAATGTGACATGAAATACAAATGATTATGCTTTCAATGGAAAATACGAAGCTTCAAAAAATATGCAAATGTGATGAGATGTAGTACCATAAACTTGCTACACTTTATTAGAATACAACCAAGAAATATTATAGTACCTACAAAATAAATAAACATTAAAATTTTATATTTTTGGTTGATAGAGGGTTGTTTTTAGTCCTTGGATTCTACTATATTAGATACCTTGTGTAACTAAAAAGTGAGTCCCTCACTTTGGATTAACTAGAGGGAAACCAAGGTACTTCACCTTAGTTGAAGATAACTATGTGGAATATTCAATAGGGCTTCCTTTCCATTTTACCAAATATTCTTGATAATTCTTACTTTTAGTGCTTCTTCCAATTCTGCTATTAAATAATTCTTCAATTTCTTATATTTGTGGTCTTGGTACTAGCTTTTTTTAGTCGATCTTTGCTCTATTTTCTTCCAATTATCCTTCACATTAATACTCATATAATTTTGGAATATTAAACACTAGTGATATACCAAGATCTTTTGATAATTCCAGTTCATATGCATTTCTTGAATCAAACTTCTTAATGATTTTAAAATGCTTCCAAACTTCTTTATTCTCAACTTATTTATATGTTATAGTAGTAAATATATCATTTCTTAGATATACCATTACTTTATCTCTTATCTCATTATTTTATGTCTCCTCTTTAGATGTGCATGTTCCTTATACTTCATATAAATGTTTTTCAACTAAAATCTTACTTCCTCATGTAAATTCTTCACTTTTTCTACATAATCTTCTACCATACCACTCTTTTTATGACTTGTAATAAATTTTCTTAATTATAATTTAATATTTCTAAGGTTTTATCCATACATAATCTCAAATGGTGTTTTACATGTACTTTTGTTTACTAAATTATTATATGAAAATTTATCTTGTGTTAACACTAAATCCTAGCTACCCATATTTTCACTTGTCAAACATCTCAATATGTTTCCCAAACTCTTCTTTACAACTTTTATTTTTCTGTCAATTTGTAGTTGATAAGTTGAACTAACATTTAATTTTGTATTCATCTTCTTCTAGAATGTTCTACAAAAATGACCAATAATTTTCACATCTCTATTTGACTCAATGCTCCTAGGTAATCCATACAATCTCACAACTTCTCTAAAAACTATATGAAATATATGCATAAAATCATTAGTCTTCTTGCAAGCAATAAAATGAGCCATCCTTAAAAATCAATCAACAACTACCAAAATGGAAAAAAATTCTCTTTAATCTCTTGGAAATTCTAAGACAAAATTCATGCTAACATCATGCCATGGTCTCTCCAATATAGACAATAATGGATATAAACCCACATTCTAAAAACTACCTTTTGTAATTTGATAAATTTTTAGTTCTACACAAATTTCTTGACTCCTGCATACAATTTAGGCCAATAATAATTTTCACTTACTAAAACATATGACTTATCCATGCCAAGTGTCCTATCAATCCTCCATTATGTTTCCCCTTTATTAAATTATCTCTTGTAAAACTCTTAGGAATGCATAATTGATTAAATCTAAACAACAAATCATCTTGAATTAGATAATCTAGCCACATAGTTTTGTCTACAATTATTGGTATGTTATATGAAGTCCATGTCTTACAAAATTAGTCTCCTTCTCAAGAAAAATATCCTTCTCATCAAAACTAGTAACTTCTATTTTCTATTTAATGCTAACTACTTTGTTCGATTTGCTACTTCTATGTTTCAACATAAATGAATAGCTCTTGAAAAATTCAACTCACTTGATATGCTTTTGTTATGGAGTAAAAAGTAACCTTATGCCTTTTTACCTCCTAGTTTAGCTCCTAGGTCCCCGTGTTTACATTATGCAAGCTTAATACTTATGCCAGAGCAATTTCCCCTAAAACCCATATCAAACGGGAATTAAGAGCCTATTCTAAACCTTAATCAATACCAAATTAGGGCCTTGGTACTTGGGCACCCATGCCCAAGTCCAACCTAATTTGTTGGGATGAAAATCAATGCATGTCAGCATGGGCCCTCTCAAAAGGTTTCCCTTTGTCGGCCTATTTAATTTAATTTATGAATGTTAGTAGGAAAGCATATATATAAGTGAGTTTATGATTTCATTTTACACCTAGATGGAGAATACTAACTTGTGATATTGAGTTAAGGGATTTCAAGGCTTTCATTATGTTGCAGAGTAGAATTGTGTTGTTATTGTGTTTGTTTGTTGTGAATTTGGCTTCATCGATCCATGTCCTCAAGATTTAAAGGCTCTTCATCTCTACGAGGGCTTCACCTCTAAGGTGACATCTATTTGTATTTTAATCATTCTATTTCATCATTAGATTTAGCCTCTACCCTCCTTGGTCATGCACTCTATCTAAAGATGGTGTTGGAAGACTTGAATGTCATTCTGGGGCTTGACTAAGGCAAGCTCCTAAACACCACAACCCCCAAGCCCCTCTCTTTGTGATTGCATGTTATAGGCTGAGATTTGGAAAAGTGCAAGTACAGAGAAGCAATTCAAAGGATAAGGATTTAGGATCCGAAAGAAAGTTGTTGATATTCCTCCCTACTAGATTAGGACACCCACCCTATAGTCCTCTCGACAAGATTTTCCCTGAACTCAGGAACAGGTTAGAGTTTGACATTGTTCACTGCTCCGGATCTACAGAAAAACTACCCTATCAAACTTGGACACTTGCCTTGTAGTCTACAAAGTCTTCAATTCTGGAAATCCAACTTCTGGTATGTTTTTGATCCTTCCTGAATGTCTTCTTGTCTCATTTTCTGTAGCATTCTCTTCATCTATATACGATTGCATTATCATTAGTGTTTGAGGCCTACTTGAACTAGGGTTTTACAAATCTATCAATCTAATATATCTTTCCATATCATTCCTGAGTACACAAACCTATAGCTAAGTAATCTTTCATCTGCAGTGACTTGGCTAGGTTTGTGTCCTTGAATGTTATTGTGAAAGGAGGGTTTGATTTGATACACTTTGGTACTATCTATCATCTTCCCACTTTTCACATCTAACAACTTTGAACTCAACTTATTTTAACTATTTGGTTATTACAATGCTTAGTGATCATTATAAAAAAATCATTTTTTTATTAGGGTAAATGTAAGTGTTTTGAGAGGGCACCAACACCTTTAAGAAATTCATAATGATAGAAATATAAATCGCAAAAATAGAAACCAATAAGGAACTAGGCCTAAAATCAACCCAAGCCTCATAGAACCATAGAAGTAGATAACAAATAATTTACTACTAGCTAGTCTATAGTCAACAAATCAAGTCTTTTGGGTGATGGGACAAAGATATAGTTGAGTTGGAAGACCTAAATTTCTTCCTAGATATCTAATTCCTTCTCATTAGCATCTCTTAGCTAGGACTCCTTTCCTTTCTTAGTGACTAACTTGTAATTGAATTTCACACCTTTAAAGGGTATAGATTTATTAGAGGACTGCTAGAAACCATTATTTTTCTTTTCCTTAGATTTAGGTTATAAAATCTAGATATTAGAATTCCCCCTTGGTTGACACAACACTTCATCAGAAGGGATTTGCATTTATCCATAGGGAGTTTATCACTAGAACTACCCTTCTCCTTGCCTAGACAATTAAGACCCAACTTTCTAGTGTTAATAATTTTAGGATCAATAGTAGGTTTACCCAGCTGAAATAGTAGAAAAATTAGGCCTACTAAATGGGCTTGTCATTCCTTTTTTTCTTGATAGTCCAAAAGAATATTCTCTAGGGACATGAAGAGGAAAAATGGGATGCTCATGACTCTACAAAATAAATTCCTTTGATAACGAATAATGTCTACATTTCTTCAAAGCTTGCACAATTGCATAGAATTCATCATTAAATAAAATATTTCTTCTTTGCATCATTTAATTTCTTCATGAAGTATGCAATAGTTTTTCCTTCTTTAATTTAAGTAACTCCAATTGTAGTCCCACTTGTATCACAATCAACTAGAAACAACTTGTCAAAATCCAACAAAATTATTTCCTCTTCAACAATTAAAAAAATTATTAGCTAAAATAATCCAACCAATAATCCTTCTTATCTCTCCTTATATTTCAATAATTGGTGCACATATCCCACTAAAGTTTTTGATAAATTTCTTATAAAAACTTTCCAAACTGTGAAAAGATCTAACTTTAGAAATACTAACAAATGTAGGGTATTCAATAATTTCTTTCTTTAGATCCATCACTAGTCCATTATTAAAAATAACAAAGACCAAGTATATTAATTATTCATTCATAAACTACAACATTTATAAACAATTTGTCTTCTCTAAGAGTTTTTGCAATACTAACTCATTCATATTAAGAATAATGCTTCTCACTGGTGGTAACCCAATTGGTAGGTTATCACAAATAATTTTATTGTGTTCTTTCACTAGTTTAGAAATTTCTAGTATGAATAAATGCATCTACCTCTTTGACCTTTTCTACCTAAATATGCTTAGTAAGAATAACAAAGCATTTTTTTTCTTCTTTGAGATCTTTCAAAAATTAATTACTACCATTTACTAAAAACATGCATGCAAAATAATTCATTAATTTACCCTTCTCTTTTAAGGGTATAAGTGCATATTTCAGTTTATCTTTCTTTAGTCTATAAGAGTTTTCTCTACCATAATGCATAACTTTTATCAAATTTATATTGTCTATCTGAGAAAATATGACAAACATTCATATGCATGATAGCACAAAAGAATTCATCTTCATATACCTCTTAAATTTCATAAGACATCGTTCCCTAGCTATAATTTTATGATGCTCTTATAACTGAAGTGCTATATAAGGAGTTGGATATTTAATCATTTTTAAATTTAAATTTTCAACCATTTCACTTGAAATTAGATTATTAGTACTACTATCAATGATTACCTTTAATCATTGCAACATTTACCTCCAGATTTGCATATGGTTCTTAAAAAACTTTATCTTTGTAGTGGTTCATTTTGATCTTTTGCAAGATTCAAAAAAAAAAACTTTTTTATTAGTAATGACTTACGTTTCTCCAGCATACTTACTTGTTCAAATGGTGATCATTCTTCATCAACATATGGTGCCTTAAAAACTAGTTTCTTCAAACTATATGGAGGGGTATTCTCACTCTCTAGAAGTCCCCAAGAAAGAATAATTACGATATATGACTATGCCGCTATAATATGATGTGTGCAACAATTAGATATAGAATAAGTGAACTGTCTCATTCATTGTAGATGATAGCTCCTTATTCGTTTTGTATATACCCAGTGCTACTAATTAATTACAATTGAATATGTAGAATGCAACAATTACAAGCACATTATAAGTCAAATTAAGAGATTCCAAACTTTGGAATTCTCTATTATATTAAAAGGAAGAAACGTCCCCAGCAATAATTATGTGTCAAGCCATTGCTTCTCTAGCAATGACTTCATGAATAAAATACTCAATATTCTTATCAGAAGATCCACCTTTCACCATTGCTTTCTTTGTTAATGTCTTCCATTGCAAAGCGTTCTTTCTCAATTCCACACCTCCTTCACTTTCCATAACTGCCTTAATAGATTTCTCCACTTCATCCCTCCCAACTAGACCATCTCCTCTTTTGTTCAATCTTATTCCAGTCTTCCACACCTCTTCAATATACTTAGAATTAGTTGTTTGATCGCTCCATTGAGGAATAGATACCACAGGTAACCCTGAGCTGAGGCTCTCTAATGTAGAATTCCATCCACAGTGTGTGATAAACATACCCACTGAAGGATGACTAAGCACTGCCATCTGTGGACACCATGACACAATTAATCCTTGATCTATAGTTTCCTCAAGGAAACCCTCTAGAAAATCATGTACATTGTTATTTTCTTCTTTGTTATGATCAGGACGAATCACCCACAAAAAGGAATGCCTGTTGGCCTTCAGCCCAAGGGCTATTTCTATGATCTGCTCTTTGGAAAGAGTAGCTAAACTGCCAAAGGAAACATATACAACAGTTGAGGCTTCCTTTGTATTGAGCCAGTCTATACAGTTTGCTGTTTTCCAAAGATGTGTTCCAACGTCTTGGTCTTGTGGATTGTTTCCATCCAGGAAAGCTGAGGGAAGAAGAGGGCCTACTGTTTGGATTGGAATGAGTGAATCCATAGATTTTATCTCTGCCATTTCCAGTTCATTGAAGGAGTTCCCCAGTATCCATGTGGCCTGAGAAATGGTACTGAATTGGTTCATCACCAATTTTAACAATGATTCTTGTGTATTTGTAGACTGTAGAAATGATGGCAGATCCAATTCGCATAGTTGTGGAAGCCCTGGTATTACTATCACATCTTCATCTTTTGCCTTCACTAAACACCAATATCATAAAGTTGAAATCAATATTAATAATTAAGAAAACACAGAAAACAAATGCTAATAAATAGCAGGAACAAATTTTCGAAGAACTTCAATATTATCCATATCTAATTGCAACATTCCATTTTTCCAGCTAACCGACCCCATTGCAAAAAATTTAAAAGAATTTCTTTTTAAACAAAATAATTTTCAGCTCTCAGTTACTTGAGAATAAGCATGTTAATAAATTACGGAGATAAGTTAATGTCAGTGTAGAATGCCGCAAGCTTACAATAATCCAATGGACAGAAGGGAAGAAAGTACAATCGACAACAAATCATCTTGAACTAACAATTTATAGAAAGATGATTGTGGACAGAGTGAAAGTTTCCCTATCATCTATGTCAACAGTCTAAGGTTATTATTAGCCAATAAAAATAAGTTAAATATTTACCACTTTTCCTTGTGAATAGGTGTAAAATTACTATTGATTGTTTGACCATTGAAATGGATGATATTTAAATAGAGTACTTAACATATAACCAAAAAAAAAAAAGGATAAAATGGTGAATAGAAAGTTCTGAGACAAATAGCAAAATCAAAGGTTCTTAAGCAAGATATAGCTGTAGTTTTAGAGGACAGGGTTCTCTCATAAAGATAAAGGTTTAGATGTTCTATGACTCAGAAGCTCGAGACTTTCCTTAATTTCATAGAAACAATTTTTTAATGCAATATTTATGAATGACTGATATAACTTTGTAGCAATCATTCAGTAATCCAATCTAGGATATATAAACACAGCCAGACAGTCTCAAATTATCAACAATAGAAAACCTGAAATCCAATTTGAACCAAAAAAAAAAAAAAAAAAAAATCCACCTACTAGCGACAAATGATAAAGATAAAATTCATTTAGTATTATTTCATAAAGAACATAGATTTTCTCAGCACAATTTTTTTTGGACAGGTTGTGATTCATCATGGAAAGTAATAATTAATTTTTATTTTTTTGAACAGGGTGTGGTTCATCATGGAAAGTAATGATTAATTTTTATAATAATTATTGGAAATTTGGAAGATTTATTAATCACATAAATTTATTTTATATTGACTAATATTTATTTTAGAATAAAACAGCACTAGACCAGGTAGCCCAAGGCTTTTTCTAATTTCAAAAAAATCATATATGAATCCTAAACTTTGGTTATTGTCTAAGTGGCAGTTCGTCGGTAGAATGCATCAATTCTTGTTGGCATTAAAAAAACCCTTGTTTGTATTAATTTATTAAAAAACGTTCAATCCTTAATAAAGTGGAGGAGGTTAGTTTAGAAAAACATCTTAAAACCCTCAATCCTTGACACTGATGGTAAGAAGGTTGGTTCTATATACTTAGAAAATTATGAGGCATTAAAAGGAGGAGCTTAGAGTTTAATTTTAATATATATAAAGTTTTTATTAACATGAAATAAAAAATTAGATATACTGGTAACAGAACAGAAATATAAAGGATAATAGCAGCAGCAAGAGTACAGTTAACAGCTGACATAAAAATCCACTGCTGTTATGACCAACTGAACAAGCTCCACTAGATGCTAAGAAGATTACAATACATAAATAATAGAGACATTAGCTGTCCACCAGAAACAAAGGCTTCTCCTAAGATGACAGAACTAGTAGAATTTGCACACAATTTAAACATTCTACTTTAAAAAAAATTATAAATTATAAGTTGTACTCTAACAATTGGATTGCAAAAGTATTTAAGACAAAAAACAGTTCATTTTATTGATTTAAAAAAATTCTAGCAGCTGCTAAAATGGAATGTGGCCTAAATTTGACTGTCCACCCTGCGTGTCGAGCAATTTTCTTTTATGGCCGTCATTCATTTAAAAGTGCCCTTCAAATACTATGACATGTCTTTGTATAAGTAAAATTCTATATAAACCAAATAGATATATCATCACAATTCTATATAAATTTTGATAGTCTATCCAAAATTTCTCTTTTCATATGATACAATCTTTTTAAAAATTTGATGATATTTTACGGCAAAAATAACTAAATACGACCATACAGCCATCAAATTTAGACCCTATTAACAATCCCCAACAAAATCAGTTTTTTAACAACAAAAGGAGATCCCTTTTATAACCTGCAAAAACAATTTAGTAACCTGAAAATCCCACATTCTTAGCATTGTATGAAGGAGTTTCTACAAGTTGAAAACAATTATGGGATGTTTATCCTCCCACTTAATTGGAAAAACAAATTCTCTTTTACATAGATTTATTTAAAAAAATCTACGCTGTCAACTATTAATTGCTAAAACGTATAATCTGTAAATACTTGGATTAAGATAAGCTTACCCATTCCTGTGTAAAAATGATAATAGATGGAATAAGCTGCACATGACTGCGTCCAGAAAAACGCTGAAGGAACATTAAACTTGTTTGCAATATCAGGAACCCATTCCAGCAGAGAATCGTAGACAATGCAAGAGACTGCGTCGCATTGAGAATTGAGCTTCTCTATCACTCCTTCAAATGTAAGACCTCCGACCTTTCTCATCAAATCTAATATCATCTCTACATCTTTCGTCCCCTCAAAATCAGGAGAAAGCCCGTCTGAGATTGTTTCAATTCTGATATCTTGTAAAGCAGTGGTCACATGAGCAGCAGCCCCATCCTGAGCTTGTATCATTCTCTCTCTAGCTCTCTCTGTGGTGATGAAGGTCACGTGGAGGTTTCTGCAGACAAGCCTCTTGGCAAACTCTATTAATGGATTTATATGACCCTGGACTGGGTAAGGGAACACCACTACACGGGGCTGCTTACTTCTTTGTTGCTGACCTAATGACCCCATCTTTTAATGCAACTCAGCCTTCAATGTAGCAAGGCACTTCTTTATATATACGGATCTGCTTCTTCTTTTCAGTGAGTACTTGAGTAAAAGAATGGGCTTGACGCCTTATTTTACATTTTATTTGTAACTCAAGTGAAGGGAATCGTACCCCATGTGCACTCTTTTTGTTTTGAGCTAAAATGACAAGTAATCTGATGAAAGCGCTTACGTCAATATTACAGCTTATCAGATTACTGCTCTTGTCTTTCTTCTGGCTATGAATCTAAGCCACGGAATAGCGATAGGGATCATTGGGTGATAGATATAATGAAAAGAAAAGAAAATATCATATTGGCAGCGGCTACGGGGGCATTCAGGATGCACCTATGGCATCGATGGTGCCATAGACACTGCTGATGCCCATGCATCCATACAGCCTGCTCCGCCAGTACCTGTCTCATTGCCGGCGCCCAGTACCTGTAGTTATATGGCGGATGCAATTATTGGTCCGGACAGCAGAGGGTGATGTGACTATTAAAAGTTGGCTGGGCTTAACCAGCACACTCTAAGCGCTGACCATCTGATGTGGCTGTGTGGTGGCTGTGTGGGCCCTTCAATTTCCGTCCATTCCCACTCCGTTTCCGTTTTTCAATTCGGCAGTCACGGTTTGGATTTAACAGTGTCCTGCCCAACCAATTTGAAATTGTCTCCCGCCGAGCTCATTAAATGAGCGATCCATTCAAAATGTGGAAGCATAAACAAGGCACGCGAACTGACTGACTGGATGGTGTGCAGAGAAATGTGGTCTGATTGCAGGATATACACAAAACGGGTTTGTTGAAGAGGCTTTAGATACTTTCAAGCAAATGCAATTGGCCGGTGTAAAGCCAGATTCCGCAACCTTTGCTAGCATCCTCCCTGCCTGTACCAAAATGGGAGCTTGAGAACAGGATATGGACATCCACCGCAGGATTTTATCAGATGTTGTAGTTGTAACTGCCCTGGTAGACATGTATGCAAAATGTAGGAGCATAGACAAAGCACGTTAACTGTTTGACAGAATGCCTAAAACAGATATCATGGAATGGAATGGCATGACTGCAGGATATGCACAATGTGAAAGCATATACAAGGCACGAGAGCTGTTTGACAGAATACCTCAAAGAAACGTGTTCTCATGGAATGCCTCGATAGCAGGGTATTCACAAAATGGATTTGTTGAAAAGGCTTTAGAAACTTTCAAGCAAATGCAATTGGCAGGCGTAAGTCCAGACTCTACAACCTTTGTCAGCATCCTCCCAGCCAGTGCCAAATGGGAGCTTTGGAACAGGGTATGTACATCCATCAAATCATAAAGGATAGAGGAATTTTTTCAGATGTTGTAGTTGCAATTGCTCTGGTAGTCATGTATGCAAAATGTGGAAGCATAGACAAGGCACGTGAACTGTTTGACAAAATGCCTCAAAGAAATGTGGTCTCATGGAATGCCATGATTGCAAGAATATGCACAAAATGGATTTGTTGATGAGGCTTTAGAAACTTTCAAGAAAATGAAACTGGCAATTTTAAAGCCAGCATCCTCCCCGCCTGTGCCAAAATGGGAGCTTTGGATCAGGGTATGGGCATCCATCGAAGCATAATGGAAGTGGGATTTTTGTAGATATTCTAGTTGGAAATGCTCTGGTTGACATGTATGGAAATTGTGGAAGCATAGACAAGACAGGTGAACTGTTTGACAAAATGACTCAAAGAAATGTGGTCTCATGATTGCAGGATATGCACAAACTGGATTTTGCAAGGATGCTTTCAAAATCTTTGAATTAATAAATCACTTTGGAACATATCATCACATTATAAGCTTTGCTTGTGTTTTATGCGTGTGCAGCCATACAAGTTTAGTGGATGAGGGTTGTACATACTTCAATCACAGAGTAACCCTTATTGCATTACACCTCCAATTAATCATTATGTGTGCATGATTGACCTTCTTGCCCATGTTAGCTATCTTGAGGACACCCTAAAATGTATCATTAAGATGCCAGTTAAACTTGTGGTGGTTGTGTGGATGAGTTTTCTTGGTGCTTGCAAACCACATATGAGCATAGGCTTGAGAGTATTTACAACGACGTTGCTTTTTTATTTGGTTCCTAAAAATGTTGTGACTTATTTTCTTCTCTCAAACATCTATAGTGGTCAAGTGGTGCGAGGTTCAAATGGTAAGGAGATTAATGAGAGAAAAGAATTAAAAAGATCCTTGGATGTAGTTGAATTGAAGGCCATAAAATGGTACGTGTTATTTGTGTAGGAGGCAAATTGCATCCACAGACACAAGAGATCTATGTAAAGTTGGATAAATTGGCTTGGGAGATTGTATAATTAAAGATCAACACTTAGCATTTTGGAGGAATTTTGGTAGCGTAAACCTACATAAAATCAAACATACAATCTCCACTTCAATCCCTTGGTATATAGGAAAAGGAGATCCTAGAAATCACAAATATTTTCCCAAAACCATGGACTCAAAACGATGAGTCAAACCTTGGTCCATCTTGTTCAAGTTGAACCCATGTGCCCCTCTCCAAAATTAACTCCTCCCGACTTAGAACTTATAACTCATGATGATGACCATTGACCCCTATGACCAAGGGAAACATATGCAACTTTCGAGTTCTCCTTGGTGGTGCAATATTGTCTCTTACACACCTCTTACAAACATAGATAAATTATGAGACAATTAAAGATGCCTTGACTAGTCTAACTTGCAATCCCCTTTCAATGACTTCTTACAATCGTTGAATAAGACAAATGACACACGATAGAGATTGCCAACAAAGGAATCTCAAGATTCTCTTCATGTGTGGCACCCTTTTCCATTATGACCAAACATTATAATATTTTGTAAATATTCAATAATGGCATCATCACTAGGACTTGCAAGGTTTACAACACCTACTCCTAACACTTTTTGCACTTAACTAGTTATCTAAAAGAATTTGAAGGTCTTGATCCAAGTGAATGAGGTTCTCATCCAATTTTATTTTGTAGATGAGGATGTCATCAAGGAATACCATAATGAATTTCCTAACAAATGGTTAAAAGATCTAAGAGGATTTGGAATGTAAACAAGGCATTAGTGAGGCCAAAATCCATAATTGGGAAATTGAGTGGCCCTCATGAGTTCAGAACATGTTCTAGAGCACTCCCTAAAGATGGATCTAGTGCCATGTAAACCATTAATCTAGTTTGGAGAAGAAATATGACTCATGCAATTCATCTAACTCATCAATCATAGGGATTGGAAACTCATCCTTGATTGTGAGTTTAGTTGAAGCTCAAAAACCTACACATAAATTCCATGAGCCATATTTTTTGAGGAGCACCACACAAGATTTTGCATAGATACAAGGTTAAATGACCCTGGCCTATTCTTGCTCTATACATTCATCAAGTCCTTATGTCCAATTTGATGTTAGACATTTTAACTTCAATTCTAATATCCTATCAAGGCTACAAATTATCTAAACCATTTCCATGTGTGACTCATCATCTCCCAAAGTTGAGCCATTTCCATGAAATTACATAGGTTTTATAGGATTTATTAAGTTCATAAAAAATGTATAAGAAAACAAGGTTTCCTAAAGCTTAGTCTAGGATAATCAAATCAAATGCATACACATTTAAGCATCACTAACCTCTAGAGACTAATTATGGAGTTGAGTTGACTTGAATATTGAGCTTAATAATTAAAATGTGCAAGAACGTAAATACAAAACTAGTCTACTTTGCTTGATAACTGATGAATGCACATAAAAACTTATGAAGATCTAATTTGTATAAGCTTCAAGGTTAGGAATAGGAGATGACAAAGAGGCAATCACCATGGGATTAAAATATTCTCTTGATTCTATGTAGGGATGAGTTATGATATAAGAATAATCTATGAATGTAAACTTGTCCTATGTATTCTACTAGTCTTTGATCTTTAGTTTACCTCCTCACTCTTGACTTCTCTATGTTTCTTAAACATTTGTGAACTTGGTGGTATTTATAAATACCTTAATGGTTGTCGATTAGTTACAGGTAGTCAAGTTCTCCAAGATCAGCCCCCAAAAAATACAATAATTGAATATAATAACCATATTAATGCTCTACCTAATAGCACAACTTAACATCACTTATATACTAGATCATGTGGTCAAAATATGAACTATAAATAAACTAGCACATTTAAGTGTTACATAAAAAAATAGTTTTCAAGTAGGAACAAAATAGTCTAATGTGCTTTACCACTAAATACAACATTTAATTTTCTATATATATTATATTCAATGGGACCTATGTATACATTAAAGTGATATGTTTTATCGTACGTGGGATCTGTCAAAGAAACACAACTTCCCATTTGTAATACCAATCCATACAATATATTCATAGCATGACTACAATGACTAACTTACACCCTAATATTTTGGTCATCTATCGAGCTAGTAGATAAGTGGTACTAGTATACAATATTGTCCCTAATGTTGTATACTTTTTTCTTTATAAAATGGAAGTTAAACAAATATCTTGATTATATGTTATATTTTTAAGGACCTCGTGTAATCTAAAGGCCTTATAAAAACCACCCTAGATCAAATCCATGGTTGTAGATTTGGGTTAGGTCATTTCTACAATCACAAATCCAAACACTAAACTTTTAAAATTTTAATTCAAAATAAGTCCTAGTGAAATCCTCCTATTACTCATTGTGAGCTAACCTAGTGCACATTGGTGTTGATATATGTGTTACATTATTGCATTTAAATACATTCATTCATTGATTTAAAATCATACTAGAATGTGAAAGAACATCTTGGTCTTGAAGAACTTAAAGTGAAACCAATTTGGAATTGTTTGCTTTTGAACTCATCCTAGGCCCATTGCACATTTGCTTGCTTTTCTTAATCATTGTTTTAAACTCATTGAATAAATCATCCTAGGGTTCTGACTAAGGATAACATAATCCTCTTAATTCAATAGATTATTGAAAGGTGTTTGCAAACATTTCTAGTCCTTACTAAAATTTAGATATTAGAAGATTGAGACAAGTGGCTTCCAACAATTACTTTCTAATCAATTCATTCTTGTGGATATAGGCTTAATCCATGAGTCAAATATCCACATCTAAGGTTACATATTTACATCAAGTGTTTATGAGAATCACTCTAAGGACATGTCTATTATAGAGCATCTAAAGCTACATATTTGTGTCATACATAAACCATTAGATCTCTACATATTGCATCATTTGTAAGTCATGTCTATAGGCTTATACATTATTATCCAAGTGTTTGACTTGTGTCCAATACAAGTTTCGGTCTTCCTCTCTTGCATTGACTTGATGAAGGCATGACAGACACTAAAACTAGGTTACACCAAATAGAATAGGCTGCATGATGTGGCCCTATCAGGTAGACTAGGATAAATGATGTGACCATGTCCTCATAACAACTATCTAGACTAAGCACCTCTAACATAGTATAATATGTTCCACATCTAAATCTAAATAAATTGTTTGCTATGTGTGGTAGAAAAAAATGAATGGAGAACAAACCATAAATGTTAACTATTTACTTATGGGAGCTTTTCCTAATAATTGATGTGCTTCAAAAACTAGTTGTGTTCTATTTTCAGAATAATCATGACCCATTCTTACACAAACTAAGTGTGCATTGACTTTGGCATAGCTCTATAATAACTAATCTTAAATATAGACTTTAACAAACAAGCAATGAAAGAGGAGTTATGTACCTAGTGTACTTTTTGGAATAATGTTCAAATCAAAATTAAAGTGGTGTGTGCTCTAAATAGAATCACTATGTAAAGAAAAACTACTTTGACTTAGTCTAAACTAAGTCTGATTTTGTTTAGGACTATGTATTATTTCTAATTGAAAATTACATATTACAAAATGAAATATAGGATGTCAATTACATACAACAAAACTACATAAGGAAAGATTTGAAAATAATCTAAGTGAAGAAAGACAAAGAATTTCTTCGTCTTTATACTTCTCCAAAAATTCTTCATATCTTTTCAGGGCCGCTTGGACTTCATTATCATCCAGTCCTGGTGTGTATCTAGAGATGGTAAGGACTCTTGTAATGGCGTCCACTATGGTCATAGACATGCCCTTATGTCTATCCAGAATCCTTTGCAACTTATCCAGATTTACATGAAAATCCACTAGCTTATCAATCGAAGCCAATGAGAAAGCTTAGATGTCTCTATTTGAGTGTGTACCAGTATAGTGAATTCTTGGATAATTGTTTCCACAAGGAGGGTCTTCTGACCATCATCCAACATCTAGAAAGGAAGCTCCCCAATCTTATCTGAAATATCTAGCCCCTTGTCTATGCTCACATCTAGGGCTTCCTTGAGATCCTTGATCAAAATTTGGAGGACTTCTTTCTTGTTTATCATAGTCTCCCTATATTCTACAAACATATTTCTATTGGGGACACCCCATGCTCTACCAAAACTTCCAACTTGAATTCCCACAATTGGGTCCATGCTTGAATATCTTTCTTCGTTAGCTGCAAGCCTTGTGAAAGCGTATCAAGTGTTTGGTTCACTTCTATTTTTACTTCACCCAAGTTGTTGTAAAGCTCGATGGAAGACCGTATTAGTTGAGTCCCTTGGGCCAACAGTCTTTCTATCTAGGCACTGACAATTTGACCTTGATCTCCAATCTTCTTAGCCTTTTGGATGGCTTCTTCATCAACACATACGTTAACAGGTTCTACTTTCTCGGAAGATTGGGCTATCTTTAGCAGAACAAAAGTTAGTTGTTCTACCTGCATCTTAAGTTGATCCTTGATCAACTTGTCTCTGTCATACCTTTCAAGCAAGGCAACCAATGTTTCTTGCAAGTCCTCCTTCGCACTTTCATGCGTCTTCTTACCAAGCTCTATCCTTGAAATTGCATAATCAGAAATGGACCTCTTTAATACCTTTTTCCTTTGGAGGCAAGGCAACCTCAACATACTTGTTACCTGATGAATCAATAATCACCCTTGATATTGTTTTGGCCTTCTTTGCTGATTTAGGCTTTGCTAGAACTAGTTGGCCAAAATCAAAATCATCAGGTGACACGACTTGCTTCTTCCTCTTTGGCTTATGATACATTAACCAAGGGGGAAGAATGGGTGATTCTTCTTCAGTTTCTATTGCTAGTGATTGTGGTGATGAGGTGACAATAACAGTGGGTCATGAGATGGATGGAATATTTGCAAGGTTGAAATTTCTTATTTTCTCTAAGGTAAGCTAATTGTAGTCTTGCATCCGAAACTCTCTTCTTTCTAAGATCCTTTTCAAACATGCAAATGTACTTGTAAAAGGCATTCTTGACCCTTCTGAAATGTTTGAGACTCTGTTTCAAAGTCAATTGTGGATAATATTCATACACCTGTACTTGTCTTCTATCACCAATTGAAGACAAGCCAGGGGAAGTCCTCATGCATGAAGCAACATATACCAAATATGATGTCATGTAGAATTTTAGTGAAGTAGATACCTCAGAGAGCTATTGGAAAATTGCATCACTAATTTTTGCTTAGCCCAGTATATATGTTGATTGTCCTTCTTGATGATGACAATGTACTTGTACATCCAATCCTAAAAACTATTAGAAGTTAGAAATCCTTTGACTCTACTTAGAAGAGTAATCAATTTACCTATCTATTCATTGAACTCACTCTAATAGATGGTTTTAGGCCACCTTGCTATAGTAGGTCTGGGAGTCTTGAGCCACCGAGAGTTAGACACTTGGTGAGATAGAATTAGTGGTAGAATGCCCAAGTCATTTAGAAGAATGAGGGTTAGGAAGTGGGCCCCTCGAGAGAGAAAGTAGGTTTATAGGGACTTGGGTGCTCACTTGAAAGGAAAGCCAAGTCTGAAATTGGAAGATTATCAAGATCTCGTTGGTTTTTATGAAATTGATATAGTTCCCAAGTATATAATATAAATATGGCTAGAGGAGGCATATGAGACCAATTTTTCAATGTTACCTAAATGAACACTATTGAGGGTTTAGATTGTACATATCAATGGCATTCAAGAAACAAATTTGGGATGGGTCATGTTTGGATTTAAATTATACAATAAGGAGGGTACTAAGAAAATTTGTGCAAGCATTGCAATTAGGGAACAATAAAAAACTACCCATGCTGTATTTGGATACTATGCACTTATTCACTTATAAAAGTAACAGATGTTACCATTGGTTATGATGTGAAAACACCCCATATCACTTTTTATGGAAAATCTAGATCATAGAGCAAATGCATGAACATGAGAGTTTGAGTCCAAGACTTGACGTGTTCAAACTCTTTATAGTTGATCCAACAAGGTGGATAAAGAGTTATAAAGGACAATCACAATTTCAATTTTGGGACAAATGCTTCTAAATGATTAAATGCATTTTTTATATTGTAATAAGCTTTAGGTTATTTGTGTTATATTTATTGGGGGAGTCATTAGTGTGACTTATACTTGCAATTTGATAAATATTATTTATTATTAGTTAAACTATAAATTATAGTGATTAGGGCACTAATGCATTGAGGTATTAATATTTTTAAAATGGTGTTTGTGATTTCAATCAATTTTATTAATAGTCTATTTTATGTTATAATTATATGATTTGATTAGTACTTTGATGATTCTGATTATTTTAACATAGTATGATTATGTTTATTGATAAGAACTAATCAATTTATTGATAAGTGTGTTTGGTGATTTTGAGTTAGTAGTGTCTCAAGTTAGAAGCTCATATGCAACCAAAGATATAAGATTAAAAATGTATAGGAATGTTGTACGAGATGCTATTCAAATGTTTGATGCTTTTGATATCGAGTGGTTGGATAGAAATGAAAATGTCATAGCTAATGCCCTTATTGTCATGGCCTCAAAATTCAATGCCTTTAGGAATGGGGACATAACGCTTTGTGTAGACTTTAGGAATTTAAACATTAAGTCCCTTAAAGACAACTACTGATTGCCTTGTATGGACCATTTATTACAAAAAAGTAACACATGTCAACAAGGTATGACAACCACTAATTGAGCTCAAAATGGAATAACTGCATAATAATAAATACAACACCATGAAAGAAAGCAATGAGAATAATGAATGTCAAAAAATCCATCAAGAGACACAAAAACAAGGGTTCAAAGGGTGAAAGACTTGGAATATTAATAGGACTCATGAAAATATGACTTGAGTAATGGCTTGTGGTGTCAGTACATTATCCTCACATATACCAATATCCTCATGTTGTTTATCCTAATGCATTTCTAAGACATGTTTGTTCAATGCAATAAGAATTTGCCCGCGCTCTATTACATTAAATGGCAAGACGGGGAAGAATTAAACTAAGAATTTGCCTACGAATTTGAGAAGACAACATTTGTTAGGCAAGACGGGGAATGTGAAGTAGTTGAGAGTTGATCAAATGAGTATACTTCCGACCTAAATAACATGGAGGAAATAATGTGAAAAGGGGCAAGTAGAGTCTAAAGAAATATATTTCTATCGTGTTAAAAGATTACAAAAGTTGCTCATAGGGATTTTATAGAGGTGGCCTTTTCGAATGTAGTGGATGAACAACACAGAAGAAAACAAGCTTCTAGCTGAGTGAGCAGTTAGGTTTTTTTGGGCGTTCACTATCCTTCGGTGGTCCAATATCCAGGTTTCACAGCTGATTTTGATTTTTTGTTTGTTTGATTATGACTGTGTGCTTGTTTGATGGGCATTGCCATTCCCACTAGAATTTGTGTATTCGTCCAACATAATTTCAAGGAAAAAAGGAAAATCTAGATTTATAACATTATTCAATATAAAAACACTACAATTGATTTTTTACAAAAATTACAATTCATCCAAAATATTACCTTCCATACAATACACTCCTAAAATTTTGATTGTATTTCACCATGAAAATACACATACAACCATATGACCATCAAATTAACCCTTGATCAAGTGGCTTGTACGAACGCAGATGGAAATAATTGTCTTCTAAAGTTTTTTTCCACTCATAGTAGAAGAATTTGCGCAAATGTCTCCATCCCCATGTCTTAATCAACTTGTGTTTTTGAATCAAATGTAGAAAATGTGGTTGGGAGAGACAAAGAAATAACCAACGCAACATAATTTCAAGAAAAAAAAAGGAAAATCCTGATTTCAAAAACTGTGCAAATACATGAATTCATGAAAACCCACACATAAATGTGGTTACAATAAGTGAAAATTTAGTATGATCCCCCAACTTGCTAATAAGGTATGATCCCGGTGCCCACCTAGTACTTTGAAACCCATAAACAAGTTGCCACATTTGATTACAATTAGGTAGGAAAGGCCCACCAAGTTCGATAGAATAAAAAAAAGTTGCATGATCAAACATCGATTTTTTAGTAGCTTAGGTTTTAAGCAAACTCTATTTCTGCACATAGTTTTGGGCAAACCACTTTATTTGAAGATCCAATGCTTTGAAAAGAAGCTTTTTATATTAAAATATTTCAAATAATGAATTTAAAATTTAGTTTTTAAGGATATTATTTATTTATATTTATGATGTTAAAACTATGATATTTAAAGATTTATAATTGTGGTGGTGAAAACTATATGTTAGTATTTTTACTTTTTGTTTTGAGTTTATATTGATTGTGTTGTTCTTAATGTAATTCCTAGTATATAGGTGGTCTATTTCAGCATAAAAGTTGGTAAATACCTAAACTTACTTAATTCCATCTACATATATCTCTAAGAATTAGTCTTGATTCTTAGTTTATTTATCTATTGCATTAGGTCAAATATGTAGGCATGGAATTCACCTAGTTCAATTTCATGGGGTGTGGAAATGACCCTAGTACTTGCAAATTTAAATTTAAATCAAAAAATTTAGAAAGTTTAAAAAAATCAAAAAAATAAAGGGAAAAAAATTATGTCAAAAAATTATTGGTTACAACATTTAGGCAACAATCCTATCTAGTAAAATAAGCAAAAGAAGTCCTAACCAAAAGTCATCCCTCTAAATGCAAGCCATCCAAATCCATAGCACAATACAACAAAACAATCCTAGCAACATAATCCAAACATAGCCAGAAAGTAAAAAAATCTGCACAAATATCGTCAAGCAATCTAGCAAATTATCCCAAAGCATCTATAGGTTTTGTTCCCAACCTTGCTACAAGTCTTGCTTAGTTCTAAGAAACTCCTCATCACTAGGATATATAGTTCACAATCCTTGCATTGTTTCTGGGATATATCATTCCCATGTCAACAATCCTATCATCATAATTAATCAAACTTACTTTTTAGATTGACCAAGGGAAAATTTTGTCTGTCTTTGTATCATTTTGGCATACATACTTTCTTTCTTGTGTGTTTTATCTTTTTGTTTTACATCCATATTGGTCCTTCTAGCATATTGCCATAAAAACATCATGATCTTCCATATCATGGTGCCATAGGTCAAATGCTTTCTTGTGACCTTTTCTTTTGGGTCCATCCTTCACACACTTGGCACATCATCATCATGATCCCTTATATCATGATGCATAAGGGTAATGCTACAACAGACGTTGTCAGGTGCTCTCTACATGGAAATTTCCTTCCTAGCATGTACCTACCATCAACCATACCTAATTATCATTACCCATATCCTCATCCATACACCTTTTCCCACATATCATAATTTCTTCAATCCCCATGCATCTAACCATTTCCTTCCCTTCTATTTATCTAACTACCTCTCATCCATTTTTCATCCCTTCAGACCTGGCTTTCCTTTCAAGCGACCACCCAAGTCCCTGTAAACCTACTTTCTCTCTCGAGGGGCCCACTTCCTAACCCTCATTCTTCTAAATGACTTGGGCATTCTACCACTAATTCTATCTCACCAAGTGTCTATACTTATCTTCTTTCAAACTACGCCACTTCTCTTAGTCATAATGCCATCTGAAAGAGGGGAATTTAATGTACACACTTAAAATCTACTTCCACATTTTAACCTAAAATTATCACACCTCTATCAATCCCCATCATTGCCCTACATCAAATCTTCACTAATTAATTAAATAAAATTATTTAATTAATTAGGTCATCTTTCCTTTAATGATTAATTAAATAAAGCATATTTATTTAACTAATCAAACTAACCCCTTCAGTAATTAATTAAATCATATTAACCTAAACTAACCTTCCTCCAAATAATTAATTGAATAAGATAAGCTTGTTTAATTAATAAGCTAATTAGCCTCATTCATTTTCCTTCTAATTAAATATTCAAGCCCTCTTTCACTACAATCCAAAAAAATCTTCCCTCCAATCCTCACCATCCATTTCAAACTCCAAATGCATCTTGACCATTCATCTTCACACATGTCTCCTCCACAAATTATCTCTTCCTCATGCTCCATGTGTGAGTCATGTAGTTTGGAACAATCCTCATGCTCATCTCAAGATTCAATCTCCTTCATCCACTTGCCTCCTCCACATTCTCCCACATGCTTGCATCTCCCCTCTCCATGTAATTTATGAAAATCTCCTCAATTCATTAAGTCCTTTCATATTCTCCATCATCTTATCATGAGGCTAGCTAGCACATCCATGCAAGGCAATCCTAGGCCTTCATCCAATGATCAAATCCCAGCCCTCCATGTCCATGGTAGAAAGTTTATTTAAAGAACTCTACCCAAAGTATAATCAAACAATCACCCTTAACTAAGTACATGATGCCAAATTTAGCAACTTCAAGCAAGAGAACAACCAACATACATTGCATAGCATATCAATTCATCTCTGAGGAAATCCCAAATATCATGGATGTATAATTCTTATGTTTATGTGGTACTTGCATGTTGTTTATTTCCTCCATTTTCTCAAACTAAAAGTGTTTGTTTATTTGAATTGATTTTCTTGTTTGAATGCACTTACATCTCATTATTTGTTCAAATTTAGCAACCATAGAGATAAAAGAAAGTGGCTCCATAGGAGCTTGCCTTCAAGTCAAGCCCCTATTTTTCTCTTTCAACCTCCATGGGTAGCTAACATAGAAAAATGTAATTAGAGAGTCTTTTCTCTGAGCTTTTGTGCATCTAGAAAAATAAGAAAAACACTATAAATGAATCTATAAATGTAAAATCCTTGGTATATGGGGATGAACACCCTAGTGTGCATGTGTGTGGAGATATAGAAGATGGTGATAAAATTCTCAATGTGCCAACAATGGAAGTTTGTAATGATAACAAAAACAATGATAGTGAGCATAAATAAAAATGAAAACTTGAACAATATCACATGTAGATCACAATGGTTGTTCTCAATGAAGATAAAATCTCATGAAGACAATGCTGGATATTTATAAGAGTGCTCAAGAGTGTTGTACATTGTTGTAGAGTGCAAGAAGATAGCTTGAAATAGTGTATGAGATTGGTAGAGAATGATAAAATTTCAAATAAGAGATAGATTGGAAGGTGAGGAGGCATGCTAAGTAAACAAATTATTGGGATTCACCTAACATATCTAATATACTTAGTTACATTTGCATGCACAGGTGAAGCAAGACCTAGTGAAAATAGAAGGGCGCAACTGCATCCTAGCCTGACACATTTGGGCATTAATGTCAATTTATTATGGGGGTTTATATTTTTTTACCATGTTAAGTTTTTATTTTTACCATTTATCTTTTACTATTTTTCTCCATTGTCTTCAAACTCCTCTGCGACGCCATCTTCATCATTTCTCAATGGATTTGCAACTCATCGTTCATGGATTCCTATTCGCTAATCTTAGGTAGGAGTTTCTGGTTTCGTTGTGACATTTCCTCTTTATATTGTTTAGTGTTTACAAAGTTTGTTTTCCATTTTTAATCAAAACCTAGGTTTTACCCTAAGTTTTAATATGTGAAACCCTTTGTTGAAATCATAGTCGGGGGTGCAAAATAAATATCAACTCTCAGTGGCTCAAGACTCCCAGACCTACTATAGCAAGGTGGCCTAAAACCATCTATTAGAGTGAGTTCAACGAATAGATAGATAAATTGATTACTCTTCTAAGCAGAGTCAAAGGATTTCTAACTTCTAATAGTTTTTAGGATTAGATGTACAAGTACATTGTCATCATCAAGAAGGACAATCAACATATATATTGGGCTAAGCAAAAATTAGTGATGCAATTTTCCAACAGCTCTCTGAGATATCTACTTCACTAAAATTCTACATGACATCATATTTGGTATATGTTGCTGCATGCATGAGGGCTTCCCCTGGCTTGTCTTCAATTGGTGATAGAAGACAAGTACAGGTGTATGAATACTATCCACAATTGACTTTGAAAGAGAGTCTCAAACATTTCAGAAGGGTCAAGGATGCCTTCTACAAGTACATTTGCATGTTTGAAAAGGATCTTAGAAAGAAGAGAGTTTTGGATGCTAGACTACAGTTAGCTTACCTTAGAGAAAATAAGAAATTTCAACCTTGCAGATATTCCTGAGAATATGTAGTCCTATGATGATGATATATTGGACCCTACGTATGAGAGCAATAAAATTGTTGATACCCCTCTTCCACTAGTTCAATGGTCACTGAAGGAGTCCACTTCCATAAGGGACATGTTTCAAATCACCCTTGCCCACACCAATGTCTGGTTGGAAAGGAAAGGAATAAATCTAAGGCCATTCAAAACATGGTCAGAACAGGAATATGTTGAAGGAGCCTTTGGCAAGAGAGTTGTGTTGAGGACTAAGAACAAGGAAGATACTTTTGGTTCTTCACAGAAGCTAGAATTTGTTTTCAATAATAAAGGGGAGAAAGGAAAAGGTAAAGAAAAAGAAGGAACATCTGCTCAAGTAGATGTTGAAGATAATCCTGTTGTATATGAATCACAATTCCCTCCAGTCACTTCTCAGTTGGAGTCCTCTTAGATGATATCTCCTACATCACCTCCTATGGTTTTAGTAGTGCAATATCCATCTGTGGTATCTACTACCCCTACTGTGTCTGTTCAAACTATTCATTCATCTCAATCATCACCCACAAGTGAGTCATTGTTTCAAAGTCCTTCTCATGGCAATATGGAGCATATGTTTGGTTCTCTTTCTTCTTTGCCTAGTCTAATAGGTTTGCCATCACCAACTACTGATACATTCATTACTACTTAGTTGGACTTTGATAAGTTCATGTCCACTTCTACACCCAAAGTGTCAAGTAATGTGATCCCTACTATTGTGTTAACTCAAACACCACCAATTGTCACCACCACTTCCGTTCCACCTACTATTCCATCCATCTCATGACCCACTGTTATTGTCACCTCATCACCACAATCACTAGCAATAGAATCTGAAGAAGAATCATCCATTCTTCCCCCTTGGTTAATGTATCATAAGCCAAAGAGGAAGAAGCAAGCCGTGTCACCTGATGATTTTGATTTTGGCCAACTAGTTCTAGCAAAGACTAAATCAACAAAGAAGGCCAAAACAATATCAAGGGTGATTATTGATTCATCAGGTAACAAGTATGTTGAGGTTGCCTTGCCTCCAAAGGAAAAAGGTATTGAAGAGGTCCAAGTTTCTGATTATGGAACTTCAAGGATAGAGCTTGGTAAGAAGATGCATGAAAGTGCGAAGGAGGACTTGCAAGAAACATTGGTTGCCTTGCTTGAAAGGTATGACAGAGACAAGTTGATCAAGGATCAACTTAAGATGCAGGTAGAACAACTAACTTTTGTTCTGCTAAAGATAGCTCAATCTTCCGAGCAAGTAGAACCTGTTAACGTATGTGTTGATGAAGAAGCCATCCAAAAGGCTAAGAAGATTGGAGATCAAGGTCGAATAGTCAGTGCCTAGATAGAAAGACTGTTGGCCCAAGGGACTCAACTAATACGGTCTTCCATCGAGCTTTACAACAACTTGGGTGAAGTAAAAATAGAAGTGAACCAGACACTTGATACGCTTTTACAAGGCTTGAAGCTAAGGAAGAAAGATATTCAAACATGGACCCAACTGTGGGAATTCAAGTTGGAAGTTCTAGTAGAGCATGGGGTGTCCCCAATAGAAATATGTTTGTAGAATACAAGGAGACTATGATAAACAAGAAAGAAGTCCTCCAAATTTTGATCAAGGATCTCAAGGAAGCCCTAGATGTGAGCATAGACAAGGGGCTAGATATTTCAGATAAGATTGGGGAGCTTCCGTTCTAGATGTTGGATGATGGTCAGAAGACCCTCCTTGTGGAAACAATTATCCAAGAATTCACTACACTGGTACACACTCAAATAGAGACATCTAAGCTTTCTCATTGGCTTCGATTGATAAGCTAGTGGATTTTCATGTAATTCTAGATAAGTTGCAAAGGATTTTGGATAGACATAAGGGCATGTCTGTGACCATAGTGGACTCCATTACAAGAGTCCTTACCATCTCTAGATACACACCAGGACCAGATGATAATGAAGTCCAAGCGGCCCTGAAAAGATATGAAGATTTTTTGGAGAAGTATAAAGACGAAGAAATTTTGTGTCTTTGGACACTTAGATTATTTTCAAATCTTTCCTTATGTAGTTTTGTTGTATGTAATTGACATCCTATATGTCATTTTGTAATATGTAATTTTCAATTAGAAATAATACATAGTCCTAAACAAAATCGGACTTAGTTTAGACTAAGTCAAAGTAGTTTTTCTTTACATAGTGATTCTATTTAGAGCACACACCACTTTAATTTTGATTTGAACATTATTCCAAAAACTACACTAGGTACATAACTCCTCTTTCATTGCTTGTTTGTTAAAGTCTATATTTAAGATTAGTTATTATAGAGCTATGCCAAAGTCAATGCACACTTAGTTTGTGTAAGAATGGGTCATGATTATTCTGAAAATAGAACACAACTAGTTTTTGAAGCACATCAATTATTAGGAAAAGCTCCCATAAGTAAATAGTTCACATTTATGGTTTGTTCTCCATTCATTTTTTTCTACCACACATAGCAAACAATTTATTTAGATTTAGATGTGGAACATATTAAATACTATGTTAGAGGTGCTTAGTCTAGATAGTTGTTATGAGGACATGGTCACATCATTTATCCTAGTCTACCTGATAGGGCCACATCATGCGGCCTATTCTATTTGGTGTAACCTAGTTTTAGTGTCTGTCATGCCTTCATCAAGTCAATGCAAGAGTGGAAGACCGAAACTTGTATTGGACACAAGTCAAACACTTGGATAATAATGTATAAGCCTATAGACATGACTTACAAATGATGCAATATGTAGAGATCTAATGGTTTATGTATGACACAAATATGTAGCTTTAGATGCTCTATAATTAGACATGTGCTTAGAGTGATTCTCATAAGCACTTGATGTAAATATGTAACCTTAGATGTGGATATTTGACTCATGGATTAAGCCTATATCCACAAGAATGAATTGATTAGAAAGCAATTGTTGGAAGCCACTTGTCTCAATCTTCTAATAGCTAAATTTTAGTAAGGACTAGAAATGTTTGCAAACAGCTTTCAATAATCTATTGAATTAAGAGGATTATGTTATCCTTAGTCAGAACCCTAGGATGATTTATTCAATGAGTTTAAAACAATTATTAAGAAAAGCAAGCAAATGTGCAATGGGCCTAGGATGAGTTCAAAAGCAAACAATTCCAAATTGGTTTCACTTTAAGTTCTTCAAGACCAAGATGTTCTTTCACATTCTAGTATGATTTTAAATAAATGAATGAATGTATTTAAATGCAACAACATAACACATATATCAACACCAATGTGCACTAGGTTAGCTCACAATGAGTAATAGGAGGATTTCACTAGGACTTATTTTGAATTAAAATTTTAAAAGTTTAGTGTTTGGATTTGTGATTGTAGAAATGACCTAACCCAAATCTACAACCATGGATTTGATCTAGGGTGGTTTTTATAAGGCCTTTAGATTACACGAGGTCCTTAAAAATATAACATATAATCAAGATATTTGTTTAACTTCCATTTTATAAAGAAAAAAGTATACAACATTAGGGACAATATTGCATACTAGTACCACTTATCTACTAGCTCGATAGATGACCAAAATATTAGGGTGTAAGTTAGTCATTGTAGTCATGCTATGAATATATTGTATGGATTGGTATTACAAATGGGAAGTTGTGTTTCTTTGACAGATCCCACGTACGATAAAACATATCACTTTAATGTATACATAGGTCCCATTGAATATAATATATATAGAAAATTAAATGTTGTATTTAGTGGTAAAGCACATTAGACTATTTTGTTCCTACTTGAAAAATATTTTTTTATGTAACATCTAAATGTGCTAGTTTATTTATAGTTCATATTTTGATCACTTGATCTAGTATATAAGTGGTGTTAAGTCGTGCTATTAGGTAGAGCATTAATATGGTTATTATATTCAATTATTGTATTTTTTGGGGGCTGATCTTGGAGAACTTGACTACCTGTAACTAATCGACAACCATTAAGGTATTTATAAATACCACCAAGTTCACAAATGTTTAAGAAACATAGAGAAGTCAAGAGTGAGTAGGTAAACTAAAGATCAAAGACTAGTAGAATACATAGGACAAGTTCATAGAAGTAGGACAAGTTTACATTCATAGATTATTCTTATATCATAACTCATCCCTACATAGAATCAAGAGAATATTTTAATCCCATGGTGATTGCCTCTCTGTCATCTCCTATTCCTAACCTTGAAGCTTATACAAATTAGATCTTCATAAGTTTTTATGTGCATTCATCAGTTATCAAGCAAAGTAGACTAGTTTTGTATTTACGTTCTTGTACATTTTAATTATTAAGCTCAATATTCAAGTCAACTCAACTCCATAATTAGTCTCTAGAGGTTAGTGATGCTTAAATGTGTATGCATTTGATTTGATTATCCTAGACTAAGCTTTAGGAAACCTTGTTTTCTTATACATTTTTTATGAACTTAATAAATCCTATAAAACCTATGTAATTTCATGGAAATGGCTCAACTTTGGGAGATGATGAGTCACACATGGAAATGGTTTAGATAATTTGTAGCCTTGATAGGATATTAGAATTGAAGTAAAAATGTCTAACATCAAATTGGACATAAGGACTTGATGAATGTATAGAGCAAGAATAGGCCAGGGTCATTTAACCTTGTATCTATGCAAAATCTTGTGTGGTGCTCCTCAAAAAATATGGCTCATGGAATTTATGTGTAGGTTTTTGAGCTTCAACTAAACTCACAATCAAGGATGAGTTTCCAATCTCTATGATTGATGAGTTCGATGAATTGCATGAGTCATATTTCTTCTCCAAACTAGATTAATGGTTTACATGGCACTAGATCCATCTTTAGGGAGTGCTCTAGACCATGTTCTAAACTCATGAGGGCCACTCAAGTTCCCAATTATGGATTTTGGCCTCACTAATGCCTTGTTTACATTCCAAATCCTCTTAGATCTTTTAACCATTTCTTAGGAAATTCATTATGGTATTCCTTGATGACATCCTCATCTACAAAATAAAATTGGATGAGAACCTCATTCACTTGGATCAAGACCTTCAAATTCTTTTAGATAACTAGTTAAGTGCAAAAAGTGTTAGGAGTAGGTGTTGTAAACCTTGCAAGTCCTAGTGATGATGCCATTATTGAATATTTACAAAATATTATAATGTTTGGTCATAATGGTAAAGGGTGCCACACATGAAGAGAATCTTGAGATTCCTTTGTTGGCAATCTCTATCATGTGTCATTTGTCTTATTCAACGATTGTAAGAAGTCATTGAAAGGGGATTGCAAGTTAGACTAGTCAAGGCATCTTTAATTGTCTCATAATTTATCTATGTTTGTAAGAGGTGTGTAAGAGACAATATTGCACCACCAAGGAGAACTCAAAACTTGCATATGTTTCCCTTGGTCATAGGGGTCAATGGTCATCATCATGAGTTATAAGTTCTAAGTCGGGAGGAGTTAATTTTGGAGAGGGGCACATGGGTTCAACTTGAACAAGATGGACCAAGGTTTGACTCATCGTTTTGAGTCCATGGTTTTGGGAAAATATTTGTGATTTCTAGGATCTCCTTTTCCTATATACCAAGGGATTGAAGTGGAGATTGTATGTTTGATTTTATGTAGGTTTACGCTGCCAAAATTCCTCCAAAATGCTAAGTGTTGATCTTGAATTATACAATCTCCCAAGCCAATTTATCCAACTTTACATAGATCTCTTGTGTCTGTGGATGCAATTTGCCTCCTACACAAATAACATGTACCATTTTATGGCCTTCAATTCAACTACATCCAAGGATCTTTTTAATTCTTTTCTCTCATTAATCTCCTTACCATTTGAACCTCGCACCACTTGACCACTATAGATGTTTGAGAGAAGAAAATAAGTCACAACATTTTTAGGAACCAAATAAAAAAGCAACGTCATTGTAAATACTCCCAAGCCTATGCTCATATGTGGTTTGCAAGCACCAAGAAAACTCATCCACACAACCACCACAGGTTTAACTAGCATCTTAATGATACATTTTAGGGTGTCCTCAAGATAGCTAACATGGGCAAGAAGGTCAATCATGCACACATAATGATTAATTGTAGTTGTAATGCAATAAGGGTTACTCTGTGATTGAAGTATGTACAACCCTCATCCACTAAACTTGTATGGCTGCACACGCATAAAAAACAAGCAAAGCTTATAATGTGATGATATGTTCCAAAGTGATTTATTAATTCAAAGATTTTGAAAGCATCCTTGCAAAATCTAGTTTGTGCATATCCTGCAATCATGAAACCACATTTCTTTGATTCATTTTGTCAAACAGTTCACCTGTCTTGTCTATGCTTCCACAATTTCCATACATGTCAACCAGAGCATTTCCAACTAGAATATCTACAAAAATCCCACTTCCATTATGCTTTGATGGATGCCCATACCCTGATCCAAAGCTCCCATTTTGGCACAGGCGGGGAGGATGCTGGCTTTAAAACTGCCAATTTCATTTTCTTGAAAGTTTCTAAAGCCTCATCAACAAATCCATTTTGTGCATATTCTTGCAATCATGGCATTCCATGAGACCACATTTCTTTGAGGCATTTTGTCAAACAGTTTATGTGCCTTGTCTATGCTTCCACATTTTGCATACATGACTACCAGAGCAGTTGCAACTACAACATCTGAAAAAATTCCTCTATCCTTTATGCTTTGATGGATGTACATACCCTATTCCAAAGCTCCCATTTGGCACTAGCTGGGAGGATGCTGACAAAGGTTGTAGAGTCTGGACTTATGCCTGCCAATTGCATTTGCTTGAAAGTTTCTAAAGCCTTTTCAACAAATCCATTTTGTGAATACCCTGCTATCGAGGCATTCCATGAGAACACGTTTCTTTGAGGTATTCTGTCAAACAGCTCTCATGCCTTGTCTATGCTTTCGCATTGTGCATATCCTGTAGTCATGCCATTCCATTCCATGATATCTGTTTTAGGCATTCTGTCAAACAGTTAACGTGCTTTGTCTATGCTCCTACATTTTGCATACATGTCTACCAAGGCAGTTACAACTACAACATCTGATAAAATCCTGCGGTAGATGTCCATATCCTGTTCTCAAGCTCCCATTTTGGTATAGGTAGGGAGGATGCTAGCAAAGGTTGCGGAATCTGGCTTTACACCAGCCAATTGCTTTTTCTTGAAAGTATCTAAAGCCTCTTCAACAAACCCATTTTGTGTATATCCTGCAATCAGACCACATTTCTCTGCACACCATCCAGTCAATCAGTTCACGTGCCTTGTTTATGCTTCCACATTTTGAATGGATCACTCATTTAATGAGTTGGGCGGGAGACAATTTCAAATTGGTTGGGCGGGAGACTGTTAAATCCAAACCGTGACTGCCGAATTGAAAAATGGAAACGGAGTGGGAATGGACGGAAATTGAAGGGCCCACATAGCCACCACACAGCCACATCAGATGGTCAGTGCTTAGAGTGTGCTGGTTAAGCCCATCCAACTTTTAATAGTCACATCACCCTCTGCTATCCGGACCAATAATTGCATCTGCCATATAACTACAGGTACTGGGCGCCGGCAATGAGACAGGTACTGGCAGAGCAGGCTGTATGGATGCATGGGCATCAGTAGTGTCTATGGCACCATCGATGCCATAGGTGCATCCTGAATGCCTCATAGCTGCTGCCGAAATAAATGGATTCATGTGCAGCAGCCTTATTAGTAGTTGTCATGGTATGGTACTATATGTAAAATTTTGCATTAGTCTTGTGAATTGTTGGTGAATCATTTTATTTTATTTTTATTGTCACTATAATTTGTAGTGTGGACAAAAAAATTTGATTGGCTATGAGACTTTTGCCTCTTCACGTGAACCAAAGCAAGCATCAATCAATATCAACCATACCCAAAATTATATTGGCCCATACTCTAAATCAAATTAAAAAAAACTTTATTGTTATGGAAGTCAAAATTGAATTAAATGTAGAGAAGACATTCTTGTCGGATATCTTATGGGATCTCATCTATAGAAGTTACAAATCAAATATAAAGATTTACCTTGATTTTGTTTACTTTTTGTTGATATGACGTTAATAGTTTTTTATTTCTACATATCTCTGAGTCATTGTGGTCCATGAAAGTATTTCCAACTATGATATTTAAGAAAAATTCTAGTTTATGTTAAAATGAGATAAAAACCCATTACATGGAATAAGTAGCAAAAGAGAGAAATGGATGATCAACTATTTGTTTGCAAAGCATAAGTTTAATATTCACTATTTTCTCATAGTGGCACTGCTGGAAGAGCTGTCACAGTTTTCCTTTGAGGAGGCAAGACTTCCTCCCCAGTTTTTAGGTAGAATGGAATCCTTTTCCCTCTTGTCTTATTATATGGATATCTGTTACAGTAAAAAATCAATGGTTTTCTTTCATTTTAAATTAAAAAGGGCTTCAAAAGGATAGACAAATCTTTTTTTTTTAAACCATGAGAAGGACTTTTGGGTTTCCAATTTAGCTACTAATGGAAAGGGTTCTTTTCTCTCTAATTACTGCTAAGAAGTTAAAATATATGTAGCGCGCATGTGACATGGTCCTTGTGGATCCGTTCCCCCATGATTACCTCATCTCTGTATACTTGAAATTTAGAAAGTTTTGAGAATTTGTGGAAAACCTTCTTTCACACTCCAAGTAGCTTCTATATGTTGTATGTATGACCTAAGAAACTACTATGGTCCTCAGCTGTTAATTCCATGCACTGAGACTATTAATAGTGTTTCTTATGGATTTCTTCAAGACTTTTTGTTCAATATGGTTTGAGTGTGTTTGAGTTGTCCAGATTGTTTGTGTTTCAGAGCCCATGGAAGCGTGGAAGTAGTAGTTTATAATGTGAAAAATTCTACATGGATTTGGCTTCCAAAATGTGACAACGGATACAAAGGTCATAAGCAGATGCTTATGAGAAGCTTGGTCTTTCAACCATGGAGTGACTGATCTATAGAAACAAAATAATTTTGGTTTTATTTTGGCCTTGAAGATAAGAGAAAGCATCAAAGGAAATAAAACAACAAAATGCAAGAAAAACACAATGTTATACCTTTGAAGATCTCCCTCACTCCTTGATAAGGTTGAGGAAGTGCACCCAAAATTCCTAGCTTTACCCAAGCAAAGTATTGTAATGTGGATTTCTCTCAAGTGTAAACACAATTTAGCATTATCTAGCTATGGAGATGATAATCTTAGAGAGATTTTGGCATAATAGATTTTCTCTAAACTTGGATGTGAAAATGACTTGTGGAGGCTTGTATTTATAGGCAAATTGGATGGGATTTTAATCCAACGATAGAGATTCAAAGTTGAGATCAATCGTGGAAATGAGAGGATGAGATGGAGGGTTGTGATTTTATCAACAAGATTGGATGGATGAGATTAAAAATGAATTTTAAATTCACATGGGGAAGAACTTAGCATTTAATGAAGATTAAGACAAGTGAGAAATAAAAAATAATTTTGGGTGGGAGGGGGTGGAATTAAAAGTTCCATTTTATGGGTGAGTGTGTGAGTCATGTGACATGTGTTTATTTGGCAAACACATGTGTGAGCTCTTTGCATGGAGAAGAGCTCTAACATGAAAGAGGAAAGATGAGTTGGAAGGGTCATGTGACCCATTTGAATAAAAGTTAATTTTGTATTTGTGGGGTGTAAAAAATGGTGTTAAGCATGCTTTGACTAAGTTAATCATGTGATTAACTTAATTAATGTGGCTAGACAAAATTAGTGAGTGAGCTAATGAGAGATTAAAATTAATTAAATAAGAGTTTTTTTAATTAATTTAGGTCTAGGGGTGATGTAGGCTAGGGTAGCTAATTAAATAATTAGTATTCATTTAACTAGACTAGGTTCAGGCTATAGGATAGGGTAGATTAATTAAATAAGCATGATTTATTTAATTAATCAGGATTAGGAAGGTGGATAAATTAATCAAATAAATATTAGAAATATTTATTTAATTAATTGGAATGAAGTTGTAAGGTCTAGTGCTGAATTAATTAAATTAATTCATGACTAAGGGTGAATTAGGGATAAAGGGCTAAGGGTGAATGGTTAGGGGCAACTTAGGTTAATTAATTAAATAATTATGATTTTTATTTAATTAATTGGTGAAAGGATTAGGCTGGTAATGCAAGGATGTAGGAAAATGGTTAACAAGATTCAAGCATTTTCAGGTGTCTACATTTTGCCCCTCTTTGATACATGGTGTTGTGATCGAGTAGGGAAATGGTGTAAGGTCAAAGAATTTTGCCCCAACTGATGGGAAGGAGTGAAAATGGATGAGGGATGCCCCCTTGAGAGGTCAGGTGAAAAAATTATTTTTTTCGGGTGAACTCTTGAAAAGGAGGGAACAATGGTGAAAAGGGGATTTAAGATGGAAAATGGGGTTAATAGAAGAAAAAATAGATGAAAAAGGTTAAGATTTGTGGTCTAGGGAGAAGAAATGATGAATTAGGGCTAACATGGCAGCTATAGATAGCAAAAGTGGTCCCAACATGCCACATTTGCATACCTTTGCTGACTAGATTTGGAAGCTTTGGAGAAAAGAGTGATAGCGATGGTGCAACTGAACTTCCCACATCAAAAGCACCAATTGGAGAGAGTACGAGAGTTCCAATGGATGGCGAAGGCTGGACCACAGGTATGTCGTCTAACCTTGCTTTTTTTTTTTTAGGATTCAGGTTAGGTTTAGGGTCAAAAAAGGATAGGTTAGGAGGTTTAGCACTATCACACAGCCGCATAGCACTATTGGGGGCACAGTTTAGTGCCATTGGGTCATTTAGTGCCAAAAGGCTAGGGTGTGAAGAAGGCAGTTTAGCATCATCTATTAGTGGTTTAGTGCTATCAGGTGGTTTTAGCCATGAATTTTAGTGGGTTTGGCAGTTTAGCACCAAATTTTGGGTTTAGTGCTATCGGGTAGATTAGCACAATTGGTAGGGGAATTAGCACTATTGACTACTTTAGCACCAATATTTAGGGTTTTAGGCAGATTAACACTATTATCAAGGGTTTCAGGGGTAAGTGCATGAAGTTGTGGGACCAAAAAGTTGCCACTTGACTTTTTGGTCCCATGCAAAGAAAAATATGAGCACATTATAACGTGCTCACATTTTAAACTGTCAAAACTTAAAAATCAAAGAAAAAGCCCAAAATCAGAATGCCACAGCTCATTTCATCACTTGGCAAGCAAAAAATAGGTTTTAGAGCACAAGCATGTTAGAAGGAGGATTGAAGCAATTTCTAAGTGGAATCAAGATTTTCACCATGCCACCTCACCAATCTCACTCTCGAGGACGTCATGAACAAAATGTAGAGGGTGTAGCAGTCGAAAAAGGTAGGTTTTGATTGATTTTTGTGAATTTGAAAAGAAATTTTTACTTTTGCAATTCTTGATTGGTTTTTTATATTGAACTTACAGTCAATGAGGTAACATAAAGCACAAATTCAATAGAGGAGGGTCAAAACAACCTCAAAAACCCTCAAAACCCTCAAAACCCCCACCTTCACATCCTCTCCATGAAAGAGACACACAGGAAAACTATTTAGGGTAAATTGAAGAAAACAAAAAACATCTTCAAATGCTATTTGAAATGTTAAATAGTCTAAGTGCAATCACTGATCGTAGGAGAGCCCTTACGAAGTCATTAGAGGTGATTTTTTCTCACATTGAATCGGTGACAAACCAAATCACCAAATGGAATGACTATAGGGAGAGGTGTCGGCAATACTATACTAACAAACTGTCTTACCAACAAGTGAAGGATAAAAAAATTACAAAATCTGCATTATGTTCACATTTTATCAGTCCTAAAATTGGCCAAACATTAGAAGAGACTTGCAAGCGCTTCTTGATTCATTGGTGTGTGAACCAAGATATATCCCAAAACTTTTGGGATAGATGGTACATGGTCTTTGATGAGCGTCCATGTAATAACAATGAGGTGCCACAATATTTCTTGAGAAAACTCCATTGTGAGTTCATCCTCAAGGAGATTCCTAATTACTTCGACATTAGAGAGTTCCAAGGCAGAGGTGGTGGGTCTACCCAAGATAGAGAGGGGGCACAATGAGAACAAAACTACGTACCTAGACCCCTAATGAGGCCAACAGGTGTCTCAGTCCCTTCGACTTTGAAGGAGAGTGTTGAGGTGGAAACACTGCATTCATTGAGTTCTCTCACGTAGTCTTTAGCACAACATGATGAAGATTTCACCCAAGCTGACGAGGGTGAGAGAAGTATGCATCATTTGTCCCCACATATTTATAGTTCATGTGGGAACTTATGCTATTATGGGGTACAGGACTCTCGACAGGATGTTGTGACGAAGGGGCATCAGCTAGTGATAGACATGTATCCATATTGGATGATCTTGTTCTCACAGATGATGTCTTATAGCATACATTTGGTATTGACTTTGAGGTAATTTTTTACAATGTTCATCTTGATTTAATATATTATCTATATTTGAAATTTGTAATTAATTTTATATGACTATCTATATTATAAGTCAATATTAATGTATGTAATTGTCTACACAATGAAATTCTAGGGTCAGAGTCTTCATTATGTCTCTGTTATCCATCTAGTGGCAGCTTATGAGAGGAGGTCAAGTCAGCAAGTATGTAATTTATCACATGATTGTAAATATAGTACATATATAAATGGTAATCTTATTTAGTGACATTTTGATAATTTCAATAGGGAGCTTCACTAGCAGCTCCATGATTTCCTTGGTCCCCTAAACGTAGAACCACTTTTACAGAGGTAATTTTAACCATTTGTAATCATTATGCATTTAAATAATGTTATGTGTTTATTTTGGTCAAATAACCTTGAACTCTATTAAACTTAGATGCTAAATATGGAGACTCCTTATCTTTGCTAGTCAGTAGAGGTAGGCATTGTTGTAGTAGTGTTGTCTTCAAATCCTTTGACCGAGGTATGAGCCAGTAACATGTAAATGTTATTTTGTATTTCTTATTTTATCTCATGTCATTTGATGTACATAAATGATATTTATGTTTAGTCAATTTTGCTTCTTGATGCTTGTCATAGGAGGTCACAACTCCAACCCATCCAGCTATAGACAAGGAGAGAGAAAAGATGATCGAGAGGGATCATCAACTAGAGGTAAGTGATTGATTACATATGTGATGTTATATATTTCATGTTTCCTATATTAATATGCATATTGTTTGATTGTATTAATAGGTGGAGTTGCAAAAATCTCTGTTGAGGAGGTCTAGTCGATGGGAGAGAGAGGATGAGTCACTTATTGGCTTTCCATCTTCATAGCCAAGCAAGGGTCGCCGATTATTTCATAGTAGTTCATAGGAAGGTAGATTTTGGGATTTTTTTTGTATACCTAGATGGCTTCATATACATACTTTTGTATGTTATCGATGTATATCTTTGTATATGCATGTATGGCTTTTTTTGTACATGGCTCTATGGCTTTAAATATAGACTAGATGTTATGTTCATGACATTATGTATATGACAGTTTACATTAAATATAATATGATAATAAATTATCGTTGTACAGGAATTTGGTTTTACATGTTCCAATTGCATTTTCTTGAATGTTTATAAATCTTTTTCAAATAATCTATTTTGTGCATATCTTGCAATCATTGCATTCCATGAGACTATGCATTTATTTGAGGCATCATGTCAAACAGTTCACGCGCATTGTCAATGCTTCCACACTTTACATACATGTCTACAAGGGCAGCTACAAATACATGTGATAAAATTCTTATATCCTTTATGCTTTGACGGTTGTCTACACCTTGTTCCCCAGATCCCATTTTGGCATAGGAAGGAGGATGTTGGATAAGGTTGTGTAATTTGGTTTTAGACGTGCCAATTGCATTTGGTTGAAAGTTTCTTTTATGCATTTTCTTGAAAGTTTCTAAATCCTTATGAAAAATCCATTTTGTGCATATCTTTCAATCATTGCATTCCATGAGACAACATTTCTTTTAGGCATCGTGTCAAACAGTTCACGTGCCTTGTATATGCTTCCACACTTTGCATACATGTCTCACAGGGTAGTTGCAACTACAACATTTGACAAATTTCCTATATCCTTTATGCTTTGATGGATGTCCATACCGTGTTCCAAAGATACCATTTTGGCATAGGCAAGGAGGATGTTGGCTAAGGTTTTGGAATTTGGCTTTACACCCACCAATTAAATTTTGTTGAAAGTTTCTAAAGCATTATCAAAAAATCCATTTTGTTCATATCTCGTAATCATTGCATTTCATGAGATGACATTTCTTTGAGGCATCATGCCAAATAGTTCATATGCCTAGTCTATGCTTCCATACTTTGCATACATGTCTCCGAGGGTAGTTGCAACTACAACATATAACAAAATTCTCATATCTTTTATGTTTTGATGGATGTTCATGATGTGTTCCAAAGATCCCATTTTGGCATATAGGCAAGGAGGATACTAGCTAAGGTTGTGGAATTTAGCTTTACACCCACCAATTGTATTTGCTTGAAAGTTTATAAAGCCTTATCAAAACAATGCATTTTTTGCATATATTGCAATCATTGCATTCCATGAGATGGCATTTCATTGAGGCATCATGTAAAATAGTTCATGTACCTTGTCTATGCTTCCACACTTTGCGTACATGTAGATACTAGGGCAGTTGTAACTACAAGATCTGACAAAATTTCCATATCCTTTATGCTTTGATGGATGTCCATACCATGTTCCAAAGATCTCATTTTGGCATATGAAGGGAGGATGTTGGCTAAGGTTGTGGAATTTGGCTTTACAACTCTCAATTGCATTTTCTTGAAACTTTCTAAAGCCTTAATAACAAATCCATTTTGCACATATCTTGCAATTATTGGATTCCATGAAATGGCATCTCTTTGAGGTGTTCTATCAAACAGTTCATGTGCCTTGTCTATGCTTCCACACTTTGCATACATGTCTACTAGGGTAGTTGTAACTACAACAGATCTAAAAAAATTCCCATAATCTTTATGCTTTGATGGATGTTCATACCCTGTTCCAAAGATCCCATATTGTCATAGGCAGGGAGGATGTTGGCTAAGGTTTTGGAATTTGGCTTTCCACCCGCCAATTGCATTTTCTTGAAAGTTTCTAAAGCCTTATGAACAAACCCATTTTGTGCATATCTTGGAATTATTGCATTCCATGAGATGGCATCTCTTTGAGGTGTTCTATCAAACAATTCATGTGCCTTGTCTATGCTTCCACACTTTGCTTACATGTCTACTAGGGTAGTTGCAACTACAACAAATCTAACAAAATTCCCATATCCTTTATGCTTTGATGGATGTCTATACCGTGTTCCAAAGATCCCATTTTGGCATAGGTAAGGAGGATGTTGGTTAATATTGTGGAATTTGGATTTACACCTACCAATCACATTTTCTTGAAAGTTTCTAAATCCTTATCAACAAATCCATTTTCTCCATATCTTGCAATTATTACATTCCATGAGATGGCATCTCGTTGAGGTGTTCTATCAAACAATTCACATTCCTTGTCTATGCTTCGACACTTTACATACATGTCTCCTAGCGCAGTTGCAATTACAACATCTAAAAAAAATCCCATATCCTTTATTCTTTGAATTATAAGATTAGTTAGAATTACAAGCTTGGTGAAGAATATAATATTCATGAGTAAATTGTAAATCTTAAGAATTTTGTGGATTTCTTTCTGGGAAGTATACTTGTAACTTGAATTGAATTTGTAACACATTAGGTAAGGTATGCAATGTGTTTGAATTTTGATCCCTTAGTATTATAATTTTGTTATCAACCAATATTGTCCATATTGGGGTGTAAAGACAAACTTTATTCTCAAAAGAATTTTCTAGAAAGTCAATATGAATTGTTTCCTAGACAATTGAATCCAAGAAACAATAGTTGAATTATGGATACTGAAGCTAATTTTTATTTGGCTAACAAATAAATATATTGTGAACCTATTTGAAACAACTTATGATATGGTTTTCATATAATTAGTTTTTGTATATAAATTATTAGTTAAATTTTACACTTTTATGTTAAGAAAAATATGGAATATGAAACATAAAATAAAGCAGTTTTGTTAAGAGAATGGTGGGTACAAGGAAAGGTGCATCCAATCATAGGATTTATCTTTTAGGCCTTTATAATCTTTTTAGATGAATCTAACAATTCATAGTTTGAATCATATAAGGGAATATAATTTGTTTATGCAAATTATTATATTGATGCTAAGTACATTAGTTAACATATTTGTTGTAATCTTCTTTTTGTATACATCTCATAACAATCATGATATTGAAAGTACTAGATTTGATATGATGTTCATAGATAATTTCTCATCTTACATGTTAGACATGTATCCTCATTTCACCTTCTATTTGTTTGACATCATTTTCCTACCTTCATCTCATGTTAGATACATGTTTGACATTATATTTTTAGTTAGGGAGAGACTTAGGGAGAGACTAAGAGGGAGATGATATGTTTGACATTATATCCTCATTTCACCATCTATATGGGTTGTAGAAAGAGCAGAATGAGGAAGAGGGGAAGAGAGAGAGAGACATAGGGGAAGAGACATCTCGATCATGATGAGTATATCCTCATTTCACATTCTATATGGTTTTTGGATGCTTTGCATACTCTCGTTTCACCTTTCTACATTTGCTTTACACCTACCAATTGCATTTGCTTGAAAGTTTCAAAAGCCTTATCAAAAAACCCATTTTGTGCATATATCTTGCAATCATTTCATTCCATGAGACAAAATTTCTTTGAAGTGTCATGCCAAACTATTCACATGCCTTGTCTATGCTTCCACACTTTGCATACATGTCTAAAAGGGTAGCTACAAATATAAAATGTGACAAATTTCCTATATCCTTTATAATTTGATGGTTGTTTATACCCTCTTCCACAGATTCCATTTTGGCATAGGCAAGGAGAATGGTGGATAAGGTTGTGAAACTTGGATTTACATCTACCAATTGCATTCCATTAGACAACATTTCTTTGAGGCATCATGTCAAATAGTTCACCTGCCTTGTTAATGCAGGAGCATAGGCTAAAAACTAATCAAGTGACTTTAAGAGATGGCAAGGAGGACATTTTCATGTTTCTAAGTGGCCTTGCAAGTTAAGACATCCATTTAAGTCATTTAGATAAGGGTTTCCCATTTTCCCTCCAAAATGGACTATTTGAAAACTATGATGATTTCATGAGGTGTAATATACATGAACAGACCTAATCCAATGAGTTAGACCCCTTGAAGCAACTTATTTTCATTTCATAGCAAATTGAGTACTCTCAGCCATTGAGCGGGTAGTTTTAGTAAAATTTGATTTTCTCCCAATTCCACCATATGCAAGTATATACAAAACTATAAGAAATATTTTAGAGGTTGGTCACATGTGTAAGTGTCATTTTGAATAAGCCCTAATCTATTTGGCCTAAAGAGACCCTATTTTAGTGTCCATTTTTTAAAATTCTTGTGTTAGGTGAGTGATTTCTACAAGGGAAGTGTTTAGACATGTTATATATTCCTATTTAAAACTTCCCTATTGATCTTAGGGTTTAAATCCACGTGCAAGTCTTTGTTGTTACATTATAGTCCCTAAAATAGGCCTAATTTGACTAATAACAACCTAGTTTTTTCCTATTCCGTACAAAACAACCATATCTCATTTTCATATATGTTTTACAAGGACCAAAAGGGTATCCAAATCGGGCCTCAGATCTCCATTATTAGGTGTATCAAGGAGGTTATGATAGGAAAGGTCTTTGATAAGGGCTACAAACTCCTAGGCCACTTACAAGGCAAGTACATGTTATACTAATCACAGAGATTTGCCCATGCATGGAAAAGGTTGGTATAGTGAATTTAAGCATACTTGATTGTATTCAAACCATGTGAATCTCTATAAGTCTTCCAATCAAGATTTGGTCTTGTTTTAAGCCTAGATTGAAGCTAGTGTGATCTAGTGAGAACTTGAATTGCTTAGTTCAATGCATGAACATATCAAGTTGGGGTCATGTGCTCTAGTGTAAATCTCTAGACAAGGTCTATGTCATGAAGTTTAGGAGTCATGTGAATAGAAAAGACATGATAGGTTGCTACCAAGTGTTCAAGGTAAAGAGCCAAGTTGATGTGAGTATGGCTAAGCTAGGATGACATCACTTCTCTATGCTTCCACACTTTGCATACATGTCTCCTGGGGAAGTTGTAACTACATCATCTGTGCATTTTTCTTTCTCTTGGAAAATGAGGAAGAGAGTAAGAGAGAGAGACACGTTTGGCATGATTTGCATATCCTCATTTCACCTTCTATATGGTTTCTATGCTTTGCATATCCTCATTTCACCTTTCTACATTTGCTTTACACCTGTCACTTTGCATACATGTCTATCAGGGCAATTGCAACTACAACATCTGACAAAATTCCCATATCCTTTATGCTTTGATGGATGTAATTAGAATACATTACATACCTCGTGGGGTCAAATTGACTGTGCCAATGCATCGGGGTGGGCGGGTGAATGCTAGGGGAGGTGTCTTTTCAGTGGTGAAGCCTCTTAGTGTAATGTCTCATTCTAGGGTTGTAGCAATATTTTTTGAAATTTTGCAATTTTACAATGAAACCCTAGAACTGAAATATGATTCTATTTCTACACCTTTAGTTATAACCTTTCCAAGCATGAAACATGAACTAACATTTGCAAATTGATGATAGAGCAATATAGATAGTGGCAGCCTTATCAAGGTGAATTACAACATGAAATACACATCCAAGTATATAAAAATTACATATACAAAGCTGTTGCTCCCATGTAGTATCATAGAATGGAATTACAATCAAGGTTGAGGCTCCAAGTTGGCCTTACAAAAATGAAAAATATTACTGTTACAAATCAGAGGCAAATATGTAATGAAACATATCAATTTATGGTGTCAAAATGACAAATAATGAAGGCAAACCTCCTCCCAATAGATCGATCTCTTATATGATGTCTTCAATTGTAGGGCTGATGCATATTAATGATGAAATGTAGGGTTCTGAGTAGATGACTCTATTCCAAGTGTTATTTGCTGCTATCAAGGGATACAATGATGTCACAAGAGTAGATTGCTGCCCCTCCAAGCTAATTGTTGTCTTATAATGCTGAGTGTTGGCAAGGGAAATGATGGTATAGGACACCAATCTATCGTCTAGGGTCTGATGCAAGCTAGAACAAGCTAAACTCCTCAAACATGAATCGCTGGGTCTCCCTTATCTAGTCGCCTATCCTCCAATATGATGAATGGCGGAAGAATGTGCTCCAAGATGGCAGTGGTTAGGGTTTGGGCCTGTTGTTAGGTCTGATATGCAATCAAGCCTCTAGCAATCAGTGCTCCAAACAATTAATTATGTCTCTCCAAAATTAGCGATCAAGGTGGTGATCTAGTTGATCTTCAAATATTCAATTATGCAATGGATCCTCAATGAAAATGCAATGAATCTTCATACTTCAATTCTCCATCAATGGTCTCCAACCAAATTAGAAAGATAAATCAATGATGCTCAATCAATCTACAAATCTCCAATGAAGTGAAAATGTGAACCCCGTATGAATTCACCTCCAAGTTTGGGGCAGGTGCAAAAAGTTGGGGGGCCAAAATGTAGCCAACTTAAAAAATAATTAGACATAATGCAAGCACGTTATAACACGCTTGCATTATGGCTTGGTGTTGGCGAGCCTACACCAAGCCATAATGCACTCGCGTTATAATGCGAGTGCATTATGGTCTATTATATAAAAAAAGTAGTGTTCCATTTCATTATTTGATAGCAATTTGCAAGAAACCCGCACTCATGTTATCTAACATCCAATCGTCAGCTATTTGCCGCTGATTCATCATCAAAATGCCACCACGACGTTAGGGAAATCAAAGAAGTAAGTTTTATTTGCTTTCTTGTGTGAATTTGTTGCTAAATAGGTAGGTTAAAATAGTTTTTGATGTAAATTTCTTAAATTTATAGGATTTGATAATGCACATCCTCCTCCTCCTAAAAATCCACAAAATCCTCCATCACCTGAACAACAAATACCTGCTAAAGAAAAACCCCAACCACAAACACCTCCGTTTATTCCTGAATATGCCCCTGGAACACAAGAAAATATAATGGGGCAAATTGAAAACAATAAGAAATAAATTGAGGACAAAATTGCAAGGTTGAAAGAACCTACAACTTCAACCTTGCATAGATCCATGCTTGCTCAATCACTTGAATCTATGTTATCAAATGTAGATTCAATTAGCAAGCAAATCACTAGTTGGATAGAAAAGAGGAGAGAATTTAGAGAGTATTATGCAGACAAGAACAAGTTAAAAATGAACAAATTACAAAATTGGACTTGTGTTCTATTTTCACAAACCCATGAACAAATTAACCTCTACCCCTTACGTGCAAGAGGTTCCCTATCCATTGGTGCAACAATGAAGTGATAAGGGACAATTTTGCGTAGAGGTGGTGGATGGTTTTTGACCATCCTCCATGCAACAATAATGAGGTCCTGCAATATTTTTTTAGGAAACTCTACTGTGAGTTTGTCAAAAATAAAGTGCCAAATTATTTTGATATGCGGGAGTTCCAGGTTAGAGGTGGGGGGTCAACACAAGATAGACCAGGGGCACGTGTTAACCCACAATGACTAGCGAGACGAGCACTCACCAGACTAACCCATGAGCATGTTTCTATTCCTTCTGTCGTGAAGGAGAGTGTTGAGGTTGAGACACTTTAGTCCATTAGTCCCTTGACCCAGAGCATCATACATCATGCTAGTCCTATAGCATAGTGTGGGCCGGAGGAGAGTTCAATTAGGGTTCCACCCAATAATTGTCAGGCTTACGGATCAGTATATGGTTATGACCCCACGGATAGTCATAACATAGGTGCGTAGGCTACATCTGCAGTTGAGCAGATGGTGATGATAGATGCCCTCCTGAGTGAGACTTTCAGGCTTGATACTCAAGTAAATCTTAGTGAGTTCATTGAATTTAATTTATTAAATTTTATTTTTGAAATGCAAGATTAACTAATTTAATTTGATGACTTTAATGAAATTTCAAGGTCATAGTGTTGATGCAATTTTTAGTGGTTCTCCACCTACATATTACACTACATCATCTGCTATTGGGGTATGTAACTAGTAAACAATTATAAATATTACATGTGAATAGCATCGTTATATGAATGGTAATCTAATATTTAATTTTGGATGTTGAATAGGTTAATATTAGAGATTTCACGGCAACACTTGCTAGTGGTGGTGGACTTCAAAGCTTCACGGAGGTAATAAAATAAATAGTTTAATGAATGAATTATACTTACTAGATTTTTGTATTTTATATTCATATCGTTGGTTACATTTCATTGCACATCTTTCAAACTCAAAGCATTACTATACATTGCATAACTAAAAACTAGATGTTGATAGATGACAAATTTTCAATTACAATATAGTTATTTAAAAAAATGCCTCAAATAAATGTGGTCTCATGGAATGTCATGACAAGCAGATGCATAGACAAGGACATCACCATGAGATCACATTTCTTTGAGGGATCTTTTCAAATAGCTCACTACCTTGTCTATGCTACCACATTTTCCATACATGTCTACCAAAGCTTGTTGATCCACTCCACACTATTTTTCAACAAATTCTCTCTAATAAATTCATCTAATTACCACCAATTAGACCCCAGGACATGACACCAGAGAGGGGTAAGAGCCTATGACATCTTATATAGCATATGATTGATTCCAACATCATCTACGTCCCTCCTTTCTTGACTCTAAAATTCCCCATGATGGTAATGTCTTCACCATTTCTCATAGCCCATACCAACTACTTGTTACCTTAAGACACTTCTCGTTAGATTATTTTTTGTCAAGCCCTTTTGGTCCACCTCAACCTCATACCAATTCCCTCTTTCATCTTTACCTATATTATGCCTCTAAACGCAATGTTGCCCCAACCCCACAATCTCTTTCTATTACTTCACCTACTCCACTAGCTATGCCCCTATCTTCCCCACCATATATCCACCTATTACTACTTCACCTTTCTCATTGACTTCTATCTCCCCTCTAACACCCCTCCAAGATAAAGTAAAAGAAAAAGTGTAGGACCTTTCCCCATCCAATTCTAATAGTAGGCTTAAGAAACTTCCACAACACTACACCCAACCTACTAAGCAACACATATCTACCCTACCTATTTCCTAATATACCCCTACTAGACGTCCTAGACCTAGTTTGCTTCCAACCCAACCCTTGACAAACCTCAAGACAAAGAAAATGACAAGAAATTTTTAAAATAAGGTTTTTCTTCTCCTATCTAGTATCTTTCCTCATATTATACCACAAATTCTTGATATTCCTCCTTCCCATAAACCCATAAACTTACCTAATGTCTATGTGATTTCTAGTTTAGGCATTGTCTTGTAAACCCACAAACTCTATATTAGGCATTGTCCTACCTCCATGACTACCAAACAAATAAAAATTTGAGCACAACCCTACCCCACCCTACCACAACCTAAATCTAAACTAACACCTTCACTCCCTCTCTGACTTCTTAAACCTAAAATTTGATGGTACTATGGTCCCTCCTTTGTTGACCCTTATACCACACAATAGTCATGAATCTTCATCTAATTTGTATATATGCATGTGACTTGTGTGCTTTATTGTGTGTACTTCCATGTTTAGGTGAACGTGTGTGTATGTTAGGAGCCAGGACTTGCATCACTATTATAGTTTTCATAATTGAATAATGTTATTTTATTTTTAGATGATGCAAGCTGTGGAGACACCTCTCAATGTTTATAGGGCAATGGAGAATGGTGTGTCCTCTGTGATTCATATCTCCATGCCATTGATGGGGATATGAGGTAGATTAGTAAATTTCAATTTACATTCATTGTTATAGTTGTTTATGTTTGAAAAATCAAATGATTATTGATTTGAAGTTTAATTTCTATATGGATGGTTTCTATAGGACATGACATCACCACAACCTAATCTTGCTACTAAGGCAAATGAGGAGATAGATTATATGGTAGCAGTAAGTGATTATTTTGTTAAATGTTTCATTTTTTATAGCATGTAATTTCTATATATTAATGTCTATACTTTTTATTGTAACAGCTACAGATCCACGAACAACTTAATAGGAGGAGCAGCCTTCGGAGTTGTAGTAGACCACCCTCATATGCGTCTCCATCCCCTAGAAGATCAAAGGTTGCCCATGATCTATTCTCTTCATTGGACAGAGGGAAATGACTTTTTATTGTGTTCCTTTGTTGTATGCCTATATGACATTTGTGGACATATATTTTGTATTGCATATAGTTGACATTGTATGGCTATATGGCATTCTTGTAAGCCTATATGGTTATTTTGTATATATGTTATACTTATATCGACATATATTGATGTATGCCTATATGGATATTTGGTTAATACAAATATTTTTTATTGATGGCGCCCATATTTGCATTATAAATCCACATTTGAATGGATATTTGTAGATGGTTACTTCAAATATTTAAAGTCCAATTGTATTACATAGGATGATTGTTGATCCAATAAGCTAGCTATTGTTATTCACGTATCACCTAAACCTCATTCTAGAACTAAAAGATAAAAGTTGTATTTAAAATAAAAATGAATCATCATGTTGAATAGAAAATATTCATATTCTTTATGAGTTGCTCAATTGAAAATATTCAAATGAGTATGCTGATCCATATTCTTTATGAGTTGGCCAATTGAAAATATTTCTTAATTTCTTGTTATTATACCATATTGGGATGCAAAGAGTATTTTTGTTGTTTTGAATAAGATAGTCAAAATCATATGCTTATGAGCACCTGATGACCGTTGTGGTTATTAAATGTAATTCCTCTTGCATATAAGGTGAGGTTATGAGAGTACATTGAGTCTTACCTAATTTAAGTATGCAACATAACATTGGGGCTATAGGCTTCCATAAGTCATCAACAATAAAGGTTCAAGGTTGTCATTGAAGTCAAAGGGTCAAGGTTGTTTATCATTGATGTCAAGGTTGATGCCATGATGTTGATAAGGTGATATAGTGATTCAAGGTAGGTGATGGTCATGAGGTGCATGATTTTGTGAATATGGTTTTCATGATAAGGTCTCTCAGTTCATGTTGATGCTGCACAAGACAAACATGGTTCATATGATGCAAGGTTCATGTTCATGGTGGATGTGGTTTTGTTCATATAAGGTTTTGTTGTGAATATAGTTTTCATGATAAGGTCTATCTTGGAAGGTTGATATGATACAAGGTTCATGTTCATGGTGGATGTGGTTTTGTTCATGCAATAAGAAGTCAGAGAAGACACAAGCTTTCATAATCATAATTCAATGTCATCATCAAGGAGAGTTATATTTAGTAAGGGGAGTCATGAGTTTGATTCGAATGTGATGTAGAGAGAGAGCTCACACAATTCAAATCTGATCACAAACACACATAGAACACTATGCAAGAGGGTAGAAAAGTAATTTTAAACACATAAAATGGAAGAGAAATTTGCAATATGTATTATATTGAAAATCTAAAAATGAGATACATAAACATTGAGCTCATATGCTCTCATACAACATGGGCTTCAAAGATACAAAAATCTGTAACTCAACATTCCAGCTTCATTCCAACAACATCTAGGTATGCAAACACATCTTCATCAAAAGCCTCTTCTTACAAATGAGTAATCATCAATATGTATATATTGCCTGAGAAGAAACCACTACTGGTTTCTCAAAACAACCTCTACAAACCATCAATAAAAACCCATCACTTCCAACCTATCATATATCCCTAAATTTTTAGGATTTTTTAAAACTATTTCTAGTTTTCGTGTCTCTCCTTCCTAACTTTCTAGAACATTTTAAATTTCTTAATTTTGATCTAAAATGAGAAGTTATATCCATTTTACCGAGACTGGGTTTCATAATAACAACTCAGACATGCAACAACATGCAAAGCTTCTAGCCCCACCTCTTGGAAATCAATTCCAAGATTCCTAGTAGCCCACTTATGACAAAATCAGTCAAATCCCACTAAAATTACATTTACAATTGCACTTAAGAGAAATTACATTTGTTGCAAATTAAAATATGATTTTCTCAAAGCTCCAACATTATTGGAAAAAAAAACAACTGAAAATTAAAATATTTTTGGTGATGCAAGATTGCCATTGACCATGAATGCTCCTGCACCATACTCCCAGAGAAAACAAAATTTAAGTCCACTTGAATAAGGAATATCATCATGAAAAATATGTTTGATAGTCGCTGATTGATGTCTTGCATTTCCTGCATTCCAACCTTCTTGAAACAAAGGAATGTACGCTTCTTTTTCACTCTTGGGTTGCCCATTCTCTTGCTTAAGTACTTGGGCCTGTCAAAAGGAAATAGTTGTTTCTTCTAATCTGCCTTTCTGGGTGCCTACACTAGAATAAATACAATAACAATTTCATTCACAAAAATAACTTGATTAGAATCAATATCATTCATGAAATCTTGCCTCGTCTGTCCATAACCACATCTGATGGAGTCATCATGACCTACCATTCCTTATCAGCAAATTCATTATCAGTAACAACTTGATTCTCAATATCAACCTTATCATTAACCCCTACATTATCATCCCTTCGTACTAGTTAATCAGCAACAATTTCATCAACCACTTGATTACCAACATCAATCATATCATTAATCTCAACATCAATATGCCCTTCTATTGATTCATCATCAAACAAAGAGGTTTGTTCATCTTCAAACACAACTGGAATATCATGCATCTCAACTTGTAACTTACCTTGCTCAACTTGAATAGTAGATTCAAACTTTATCTCTACCTCATTTGCTGTTGTTTGTACTTGTCTTCTTCTTCTTTGCATAATCTTCTTGATAGGCCATGATACCCTCTTGCTCACTAATAAGTGCCAACTTTGCTCTTGTTTAAGAAAATTCTTCCATTTCTCTTCCATTCTTTCTCTCATCTCTTTTAGTTCTTCCATAGTTTGCCTCAGTTCTCTTATCTCTTTCTCAACCTCTATTTGCCTCATCTTTTCCTCTTTCCTCTTCCTCTCTTTTTTTCCTTGCTTCTTCTTTTTGAACCGCTAGCCTACAAGTACCTTCTAAACAAATCCATCTCCTCTTCAAGCAAGTCCCTTTAACCTTGCTTCCTCTTGTCTTTGCCTCACCTAGGTCTCTTCTTTTTTTCTCTACCTAGTCTTTTGGCAACCAGGTTCTCTCTTCAACCTGCACAAACACAAAGACACAAACACAAAACTCTCTTTCCCAGACCTTCTGAGCTTTGATACCAATTGATAAAGAGAGGGAACTCACACAATTCAAATCTGATCACAAACACACATAGAACACTATGCAAGAGGGCAACAAAGTAATTTGGAACACATAAAATGGAAGAGAAATCTGCAATATGTATAATATTGAAAATCTAAAAATGAGATACACAAACATTGAGCTCATATGCTATCATACAACATGGGCTTCAAACATACAAATATCTGCAACTCAACATTCCAGCTTCATTCCAGTAGCATCTAGGTATGCAAACACATCTTCATCAAAAGCCTCTTCTTACAAATGAGCAATCCTCAATATGTATATCTTGCCTGAGAAGAAACCACTACTGGTTTCTCAAAACCTCTACAAACCATCAATAAAAACCCGTCACTTCCAACCTATCATCATTCCCTCAATTTTCAAGATTTTCTAAAATGGTTTCTAGGTTTTGTGTCTCTCCTTCCCAGCTTTCCAGAACATTTTAAATTTCTTAATTTTGATCTAAAATGAGAAAGTTATGCCCATTTTACTGAGATTGGGATTCATAATAATGACTCAGACATGCAACAACATGCAAAGCTTCTAGCCCCACCTCTTGGAAATTAATTCCAAGATTCTTGGTAGCCCCACTTATGATAAAATTAGTCAAATCCCACTAAAATTACATTTACAATTGCACTTAAGGGAAATTACATTTGTTGCAAATTAAAATATGATTTTCTCAAAGCTCCAACATTATTGAAAAAAATAGACAATTGAAAATTAAAATATTTTTGGTGATGCAAGATTGCCATTGACTGTGAATGCTCTTGCACCATACTCCCAGAGAAAACAAAATTTAAGTAAACTTGAATAAGGAATATCATCATGAAAAATATGTTTGATAGTCGCTGACTGATGTCTTGCATTTCATGCATTCCAACCTTCTTGAAACAAAGGAATGTCTGCTTCATCTTCACTCTTGGGTTGCCCATTCTCTTGCTTAAGTACTTGGGCCTATCAAAAGGAAATAGCTTCCTCTTCCAATGTTCCTTTCTGGGTACCTGCACTATAATAAATACAATAACAACTTCATTCACAAAAATAACTTGATTAGCATCAATATCATTCATTAAATCTTTGCCTCGTTTGTCCATAACCACATCTAATGGATTCATCATGACCTACCATTCTTTATCAACAACTTCATTATCATTAACAACTTGATTCTCAATATCAACCTTATCATCCCTTCCTACTGGTTCATTAGCAACAATTTCATCAACCACTTGATTACCAACATCAATCATATCATTAATCTCAACATCAATATGCCCTTCTATTGGTTCATCATCAAACAAAGAAGTTTGTTCATCTTCAAACACAACTGGAATATCATGCATCTCAACTTGTAACTTACCTTGCTCAACTCAAACAATAGATTCAAACTTTACCTCTACCTCATTTGTTGATGTCCGTACTTGTCTTCTTCTTCTTTGCATAATCTTCTTGATAGGCCATGATACCCTCTTGCTCACTAATAAGTTCCAACTTTGCTCTTGTTTAAGCAAATCCTTCCATTTCTCTTCCATTCTTTCTCTCATCTCTTTTAGTTCTTCCATAGTTTGCCTCAGTTCTCTTATCTCTTTCTCAACCTCTATTTGCCTCATCTTTTCCTCTTACCTCTTCCTCTCTTTTTCTTCTTGCTTCTTCTTTTGTGATCCCCTAGCTTGCAAGTATCTTCTAAACAAATCCATCTCCTCTTCAAGCAAGTCCCTTTAACCTTGCTTCCTCTTGTCTTTGCCTCACCTAGGTCTCTTTTTTTTTCTCTACCTAGTCTTTTGGCAATCGGGTTCTCTCTTCAACCTGCACAAATACAAACACACAAACACCAAACTCTCTTGCCCAGACCTTCTGAGCTCTGATACCAATTGATGAAGAGAGGGAACTCACACAATTCAAATCTGATCACAAACACACATAGAACACTATGCAAGAGGGCAGCAAAGTAATTTGAAATACATAAAATGGAAGAGAAATCTGTAATATGTATTATATTGAAAATCTGAAAATGAGATGTACATAAACATTGAGCTCATATGCTCTCATACAACATGGGCTTTAAACATACAAAAATATGCAACTCAACATTCTAGCTTCATTCTAGCAGCATCTGGGTATGCAAACACATCTTCATCAAAAGCCTCTTCTTACAAATGAGAAATCCTCAATATGTATATCTTGCCTGAGAATAAACCACTACTGGTTTCTCAAAACAACCTCTACAAACCATCAATAAAAACCCGTCACTTCCAACCTATCATCGTTCCCTCAATTTTTAGAATTTTCTAAAACGGTTTCTAGGTTTCATGCATCTCCTTCCTAGTTTTCCATAATATTTTAAATTTCTTAATTTTGATCTAAAATGAGAAAGCTATGCCCATTTTACTAAGACTGGGTTTCAGAATAATGACTCAAACATGCAACAACATGCAAAGCTTTTGGCCCCACCTCTTGGAAATCAATTCCAAGATTCTTGGTAGCCCCACTTATGACAAAATCAGTCAAATCCCACTAAAATTACATTTACAATTGCACCTAAAGGAAATTACATTTGTTACAAATTAACATATGATTTTCTCAAAGCTCCAACATTATTGAAAAAACCAAACAACTTAAAATTAAGATATTTTTGGTGATACAAGATTGCCATTGACCGTGAATGCTCTTGCACCAGAATGTGAAGTTGTTCATGTCTTAGAACCCTAAGCCTATTATAAGTGTCATACTCTAATGTCTTTCTTCTAATGTCCTTGAGGTCCCTAAAATGTCCTAGATATCTCTTGATGAAAGTTAGAATGTTTAAGCCTTTCTTATTGATAGTTAGGGTTTACATATTGGGCATTAAACCCTAAAAAGAATCTACTTTTCTTAAGACTTTAAAACCCTCAATTTCCTATCATGTGTAAAGTGCACTTTTGTTTTAATTTAATATTGACTTATAATCATAGGTTACTATCACTTAAGTCAACCTACTAAAGGGTCTTTAAGTCATTAGTTCACCAGCCCTTCAACCTAACTCAACTGGCCTCTTTGGTAAACTCTCATAAGCCCGAGTGCCATATCATAACCGAAGGTCATATTTAATTGATATGAGGATAGGAAAAAGGATTAGAAGGTCAGTATTTAAAAGGAATTTGGAATACAAACAATCATCTCTATGCAATTTAATTTGATGGGCATGCCTTTATAAAAGGCTAAAAGACAGCTTTATGTAGGATATCATGGTATTTATAGTGTTTGAAGATTGAAGACTAGTTAGTGTTTGTAGCTCAGACTATTTTGGCATGTTTGGGTGTGAAACAAGACCATACCTAGCCTAAACGTACCCATCCAGACGCACTGAAATTATCAGTTTGGTCGCACAAGGAGAAGAACAAAAGGTACACCCCTTTACAACTTTACACTACCTCCTTACAATTTTTGGGGAAGCAGAAAACCTTTCACCACAAGAAAACACCTCAGAGATATAACAAATTAAGAGAGGTTATTGTAGAGGGACCCTATATGATCACTTTACCTTAGATAGAATGTATATAATTTACATGGTTTTCAAGTAATAGCTTTTCAGAGATTACTGCCTTTTTGCACTTTAGACTCTTCAGGGATATCGACGCTACAATATAGCTAGGACTGTTTTGGCATGTTTGGGTGAAAAATAGGATCATACCTAGATTAAATGTACCCATCCAGATGTGTTGGAATAGTCAGCTTGGTTGCATTAGGAGAAGGATGAAAGTTACACCCCTTTTCAACTTTACACTATCTCCTTCTAATGATTTTTGGGGCAGCAAAAAACCTTTCACCACGGGAAAACACCTCAGAGATATAAAAAACTGAGAGAGCTTATTGTTGAGGAACGTCATGTGATTATGTTTCCTTAGATGGAATGTTTCTAAGTGATAGTTTCTAAGTAACAGCTCGTCAAAGATTGTTGCCCTTTTTCACTTTGGACTCTTTAGGGATATTGTTGGTACAATGTAGCTCGGACTATTTTAGCATGTTTGGGTGCAAAATAGGACCATGCGTAGCCTAAACGTACCCATCCAAATGTGCTAGAACTGTCATTTTGGCCACATGAGGAGAAGAACAAAAGTTACACCCCTTTGTAACGTTACACTGCCTCCTGACAATTTTTGGGGCAGCAGAAAACCTTTCACTATGGGAAAACGCCTCAAAAATATAAAAAACTAAGAGACGTTATTGTAGAGGAACCCTACATGATCGCGTTACCTTAGATAGAATGTATCTAAGTGACACGATTTCCAAGTAACAGCTCATCAAAGATTGCTACCTTTTTGCACTTTTGACTCTTCAAGGATATTACCGGTACATTGTAGCTTGGACTGTTTCAGCATGTTTGGGTGAAAAAAAGGACCATGCCTAGCTTAAATGTACCCATCCAAATGTGTTGGAATAGTCAATTTGGTCGCATCAGAAGTAGGACAAAAGTTACACCCCTTTGCAACTTTACACTACCTCCTAACGATTTTTGGGGTAGCAGAAAACCTTTCACCACGGGAAAACGCTTCAGAGATATAAAAAATTGAGAGAGGTTATTGTACCAGAACCCTACATAATCATGTTTCCTTAGACATAATGTTTCTAAGTGACATGATTTTTGAGTAACATCTCGTAAAAAATTGCTGCCTTTTCGCACTTTGGACTCTTCAGGGATATCGCTGGTACAATGTAGCTCAAACTATTTCGACATATTTGGATGCAAAATAGGACCATACCTAGCCTAAACGTACCCATCCAGATGCATTCGAATTGTCAGTTTGGCCACATGAGGAGAAGAACAAAAGTTACACCCCTTTGCAACTTTACACTGCCTCCTTCTGACGATTTTTTGGGTAGCAAAAAACCTTTCACCACGAGCAAACACCTCATAGATATAAAAAACTGAGAGAGGTTATTGTAGAGGGACCCTACATGATCATATTGCCTCAGACGAAATGTCTCTAGGTGACACGGTTTCTGAGTAACATCCTGTCAAAGATTGCTGCCTTTCTGCACTTTGGACTCTTCAAGGATATCATCGGTACAATGTAGCTTGGACTGTTTCGGCATGTTTGGGTGAAAAAAAGGATAATGCCTAGCTTAAATGTACCCATCTAGATGCATTAGAAAAGTCAATTTGGTCACATCAGGAGTAGGATGAAAGTTACACCCCTTTGCAACTTTACACTACCTCCTTTTAACAATTTTTGGGACAGCAAAAAACTTTTCACCACAGGAAAATACCTTAGATATATAAAAAACTAAGAGAGGTTATTGTATATGAATGCTACATGATCGTATTGCCTTAGACAAAATATTTCTAAGTGACATTGTTTCTGAGTAACAGCTCGTCAAAAATTGTTGCCTTTTTGCACTTTGGACTCTTTAGGGATATCACCAGTACAATGTAGCTCAGATTGTTTTGACATTTTTGGATTCAAAACAAGACCATGTCTAGCCTAAATGTACCCATACGGATGTGTTGGAACTATCAGTTTGGTTGCATCAAGAGCAAGACACCAAAAAAGTAAAAATGCAAAAGTTGCTTTGTGCAACTTGACAACATTGACACTTTTTTGCAATAAGACTCAAAGACTCAAGACACCTAAGACACCTATTGTATAGTATGTATCTAGATTTTATAGACATAGTAGACATAAGACACCTAGTCTTTATACCTTATCATAGTATAGACCTAAGTCAACTAGACACCTAGATTATAGTTCTACCTAAGACACCTATTATGGTAGACCTAGTTGACATATATTACCTACCTAAGACACCTAGATTAAATTATAGAAGACACCTACCTAGAAGACACCTAGATCATTCTAGATTATACCTTATTCTAGTCTCTAGATAGGTCATTGATATATAGTATCTACATAAGATGCCTAGATTAGATTAAATACCCTTTTTCTAGTCTCTATCTACCTAGTTGGCATATCATATATACTTAAGACACAATTAGAGACAACTATTATCTAGTTAGAAACTAAGACACCTAGAGACACCTATATTTTATGCATTACCTAGATTTTATAGATTACTCTCAGGATCAACTTCATCCATCACTTAGGTCTAACCCCATGAAGCATAACATGATGATGTAAAAATGTGTATATGTGTAAAAATGCAGCAGCAAATAAAAAAAGATAAACCTATGTAAACATACAATAATGTGTATACTTACAACTCAATGTAACATGACTTTACAAAATCAATGTGAATACTTACAAATTAATCGTATGAACCATCCAGGTCTGTTTTACTCTTTATTGTGTCAAGTATTGCCTCATGGTCAGATTCATGCACCTTCCACAAGGTCTTGCTCAAAGGTCTACCTCGATATTGTATCAAATGAACATTGGATGCCACAACAAGGTTTGAGTAATGAATAATCTTCTGATGCGTGTCAAAGTCCTGAAACAAGCAAACATTAACACTCTTATGTGGGTACCTTCTAAGCCATGTTCCAGTAACAACCACTGAGCCTGTAGGGTATTCGATGTTTTCTCCATTTGTAACTGGGGCCTCCAATTTCTTTTTGGCCTTAACACAATGACACAAGTAATAATCTATTCCCTCTTCATTATCTTCATCTGCAAAAACTACATATATATGCCCTACATTGGTATGTGTAGAAAATTAGATGAAATTAGTTAACATTACAAAAACATTATAAAGTAAGATAACATTAGGAATTTCAAAAACTATGCAAATAGATATATTACCTAGCTAAACTAGATTTGATATGTGGTCAAAGTCAACTGATGATTCCATCTGTGTTAGTTCCAGTGCCATCAGGGGTTGATATGTGTCAAGTGGGCTCAGATAACTTAACTGCCATTCGTTAACCCACTCCTTTGACTCGCACTCATCCCAGGTTTGAATTGTAAAGGAAGAACAAAATCATGACATCGTTCACATATGGATACTCCATGAACCTACAATTAAGCTTCTAAAAGAGTGCATCTCACTTGATCCTATCACTGTTGAATAGTCCTCATATGGTACAATGTTAGTATCATCTATCAACCAAAAAATCTATGAACTAAAGACTTACCTTCATTACCTGGACCCATGGAAGCATTACACCACTCGACGATCGATTTTGCATCTATCAACTTTGCATTGTCTTTATACTTTAACTCTTCTCGTGCTATGGCTCTTTTGATACATGCTCCTGCACCATCATGCTCCCCCTTTCCATGCCCAGCCTCACAAAAATTCCACATATGCTAAACACCTATAAAATTATGCCTCATGCTCAGCCAATAGAAATTTTGCAAGTTCTTGAATTGTGACGCATAGTTATCTGACCATATGATATGCTGACTGAATGATATGCCCCTTCTAACCAAATCATTGTAGAACACCTGAAAGTAACCTTGCACAAACTCCATAGAATGTGTCCAATCAACACTAATATAGAAATGATACTCCCTTATGATCTTTTTGTCATCCTTTGTACTATCATTCACATGAATGAATGCGATGTGCACAAATATAGAAACCTGTGTGGAGTTGTAATATTATGATTGCACCTCATGCTATGGCTGTAAACTGTAGTTCTCTACAAATTTGATGACTGAAACAATGCTACCAACTAGAAATGTGTCCTTGCATAACTTGAATTGCAAGTCCACCCATCGAGCTCTATGGGCATGTTTTGCATACTCATACACTATGCTGTCATGAAATATAGGCATAAACTAATACACTAGAATCTTTTCAATAACCAATTCACACCTCTTTGCTTCTTTACCATCTTTTGTATTGTATGCCACTATTTTATACTTGCCAAACTCTACTAGTTCATTTCCAACCGCATGTGTTCTTTCCATATGTTCACATATTGGCATACATTGTCAGCCACCGCAATGCTGACATGTGTCATCCAAGCATAATTTCTTGTAGAATATTTGACCTTCCTCTCTTTCACATTAAATTCTTGATATGAAGTCTCTTGAAGATGTTGGTGGGGCATGTATGCCACAACCCTATAAAACATTGTTAGTATGCAAATCTAAACATATAGACCGATAAACATCAAAATGGTTAGAAAATTCAATATGTAATCTACAACAACAAGTAGTTCATGTGTGATTTATCTTGACATAGAAAGGTTTTAGCATTTCAAAATATCTTTGACAAATTTGAATTTGAGGATACTTCTCTAGAAATTTACAAAAAAATTGTGTGTCATATCCAAAAAATACTTTAAATGTGGCTCACAGTTCTGACTATCGATTCTCCTTCTTACCACATCCCTTTGATTCGGATATATGCTTGTGTAATTCTTCCAAAAGTCTTCAATTAGTGATCTCAATGCTTCAACAATTAGTTTATCTTTTCGTGGTAGTCTCCCCGAGAATTCCCATAATTAATTGGCATTAGTGTCCTTTAGCGTCTTCCAATGGCTCTTGATAAATTTCTCCTATTAATTCTCAATGCTTGACTCATCTTTCTAATGAGACGGGCTTTCCTCATTTGACTACTTACTATAGTCAATGTAATCACACGCCATGTTGTATTACTATCTTTTGTGCATGAGGTGTTACCCACACTCTCATACGCACTCATTAGATTCTTGACAATAGATTTTTCACTTGAAGCCTTTGATGTTCTCAACCCAAGAATCTTCATGATGGACCTATACTTTATACTTTGCATCATTTCAATGAATAGTTGACATCTTGCAGTCTCATTTAACTTTTCAAAGAACAATCTCCAAATCTTATGAGCATATCTTCTACAAGTGCATTTTAGAATCTTACCTTCCATTGACTACAGAATATTCTTATCAATATCAATCAGATACTTTAGGTTTCTATGCAAAATTCTAGGTGGTGTTAAGTTAGGTAAATTCATCTCAACATTAGGAATTTCATCAATATTTAAATGAGATGGGCTAGATGGCATACCTTCGATCGAAGATGAAATAGATGACATACTTTGAGGTTGAGGTGGGAATGATGGCATACCTCCTCCATCACACTTGATTGATGATGTACTCTCAACTTGAGATGCAGTAGAGGGTATCCCTACATGTTGATTTATGGTAGAGGACGTGTCTCCAACTATGGTATTCAAATCTCTCATAGCACAAAGTTTTTGCATTCATTCTCTTTGTGCCGCCAATACCATATCTCTTTGTGATGGTTGCAGTTCCTCTTTAATTGGCATGTCTTCATTTATCGTGTCTAATTTCCTCTTCTCACAAAGTTCCCTCATAGCCACTGGTTTCTTTGCATTCTTAGCTTCTATCTGTTCCCGTGTTGGTTTAATTCTTGATCGTTTCCTCAGCATTATGGAGAATTTGTCTGTAGCATGATAAAGAGACCAATATTAGTTCCTAATAAATAAATCCATACAAATAACTAAAATATATGTCACTCAACCCTCCATAGTAAATGTACATACAATCATCATGTAGAAGAGTAAATGTCACTCAACCAAAATAGGTACAAAGCACACAAAGCATTATTGTAGCCATACAAAGCATTATTGGACAATGTTATTGTAGGCATACAAAGCATTATGGTACAAAGTTCACTTCAATCCTAGATGAGGATAAGGTCAAAGGAGAGTCACCTATTGAGGCTACAAGTGAAGAGTACATGGGACTTCATGTTGACTACTTGTTGATAACCATCTAATCATGAAAGGATATGTGATGGGAGACATCACACTAGGGCATGGTTTGGATTAGTGAAGAAGGGATATCAAGAGACAATTATTAAAGTCAAGGCACATTAATATGGCAATGCCAAACTCAAGTAGATAATCATGTGCCTTTTAGAGGCAAATTATTCCAAGTTGAAAACTCATGTTTTTAAGCAATTAAGTTGCATAAGGGTTAGGGTTTGTAGAGAAACTCTTTGGAAGGTGTTTGTAATGCATGAAAAGGTTGAGGTAGACCCAATTTGACATGTTTGGTCTCTTGGTTTGCAAATTGAAAGCATGGAGATCAAAAAACCTATAGTGACCTATTTGCACAAGCCTAATTAGGCCTCTTGTCAAGTGGGACAGTCAATTATGGAATGATGAAGGCACTATGACATGATGAATTATATGATTCATGAAGACAATGATGGAGATCCATGGTGAAAACCAAGGAGGACAAGATAAGACAACAAATTTGTGAAGTTGCCAATGGAAACAAATTTACCACCTAGCTTTCCTTAACTAATCCATGATTGCAAATGGATGTATTTAGCCTTCTATTGACTAAAAGTGACTTATTTATGATGAATATAATGCTCAGAATTGTTAAATGTTAAATTCCTAAAATTCAATCACAATTAACATTACAACACTACAATCTGTAATTGTTAAATCACATGTCTTCTTTTAGTGAAAAGTGATGCTTTCAAGTAGGGTTTTGATGAAAGAGAATTGTTAAAGTGTGGATGATGGTTTAGGAAGCATAGGTAGACATATTATGATGTGTTGGAAGCATTGGTAAGGTGAAACAAAGCCTAAGGTATTGAGTTCCAATAAACTCACCTTGAGCATGCCTAGAATGGCCTAAATGAGGTTTAATGATTTGGTGAATAGGGAAGTGATCTAGAGGATAATTGTTTTTTATTCTGGCTATTTGAGACTTGGTTGAGGTTAAGAAGTTAAAATTTGGAATTGAGAAGGTGTTTTGTTGGTACTAGGGCTACTAGGATTTGGGTGGCTTGTGAAGGAATAGACAACAATTGAAGAGTGTAGACTTGAGTAAGGATTTAGAATGGTTGTGTTTGAGTTCCTGAGGGGCAAGAAGACCTCTAGTGACCTTGTTAGGTTTTGAAGTATTGAAGACCCTCTTTCTACCTTTGTATAGGGAGATTGCTTGAGAGGGAAGCTTATGAAATTTGAAGAAACTGTTGGTATGAGCCCATTGTTGTGAAATATGCCTCCTTTGGATCGAGTTGAACCCTACCTTTGCATCACATACCTAGGACTATCATAAAAATCATTAGACTAATCTCTGTAATTTAGGGTATTGAATAGTATATAGTCGATCAAGGTAACCACCATCATGTGCTAACAAAGGACAATTAGGAAATTTTGAAATATTGTTGTCATTTGCATACAAATCATCATGAATAGGTGCATAAGGAATGTCCTAGCCCAAGATATGTGCATAGAAATCATCATGTCATGTGCATACTTGTATGATCTTGGCACTTATTCATTTGTATTTTAACTTGTTAATATGACAAGATAATAGTGGGATTGTATTTTATTATGTTGTAATGATTTATTCTTGATTAGTTTGACATCATGGTATGTTAAGGTCTGTTTATTACACATAATTATTAAAGAGCCCAAGTGTAGAAAATATACATGGCATCATGTGAGGTTGTAGGTTGCTTTCTTGATTGTGAATGTATATATTTTAATTAATGTTGACCTTTAAGATATCTTTTATTATGCATACCATGAACTAATTTAAAACATAGTCTATTATATAAACACAAGATATGTATACATAATCTTTTATTATGCATACTGGATACAAGTGATATAAACATGTATGATAAAGCATGATAAAGTAATTCAAATAGAATTAAGGAAAATGTAAAGAACATGCATGTAAAGACTTGACATACCTAAAAAATGGAGATTTGAATGGAGAGAGTACCCAATTATGTAGTGTTTTTTTCTTCTTGCATCAAACTCCTCAACAATTTGAGTTTTTCACCACTTGCTTCCTTTTTAATGTTAAATTGAATAACACTCAAATATAATTAGTAACAACAATACTATTAACCAATCTATAATGTTAAATTCCTAAAATTTAATCACAATTAACATTGCAACACTACAAAAATTAAAACTTGAATATATATATATATATATATATATATATATATATATATATCAAATTTGATGTGAAAACTATGTTATTTCCTCCTTCTCAAGTTGGCAAAGTAGAAAAGGTGGTGGAAAGATCATGAAAAGGTGGTAGAATGTGTAAAATGTTCATGTGAACTTCCCAACAGCATGAAAACACTTTTTTTTTGTCAGAACATGCACATAATCAGCATGAAAATAGAGCATGTGGGCCTGGATCACGGGGGTCCAGGCCTTTTTACCATTTATATAGTAGGACAAAATGCAAGTTCATTATAACGCATTCACATTTTGTCCTGCTATAGATTGATCCATAAATATTTGTGCCTATCTCACCTTTGATAGCACCTTTACAACATCTCACCTCTAGTTCCACTAGCTCATGTTCTATCTCTCACCTCTTTATATCTCACTTATCTCTCCCCCTCACCTCTCTACCTCTCCCCTCTCTATATCTCTTAGTTGCTCCTTGTCTACCTCTCCATCCATCCTTAGTCATCTAGGTCTCACTTAACCCTAAACCCTAAAGCCTCAACCCTCAACCCTTAAACCTTAAATCCTAAACCCTATCCCTAAACCCTCAACACTTTACCTTAAACCCTATTCCTTGAACCATAAACCCTAATCCATCAACCCTAAACCCTACACCCTATCACTAAACCCTAATCCGTTAACTGTTAGCCCTAAAACCTGAACCCTCAATCCTTAAACCTTCAACCCTAAACCCTATCCCTAATCCCTATACCCTTGACACTCTACTTTAACCCTAATCCCTCAATCCTCAACCTTATCCCTAAACCCTCAACCCTCAAACCTCAACCCTCAATGTTAAACCCTAATCTATCAACCCTAAACCCTATCCCTAAACCCTCAACACTATACCTTAAACCCTAATCCCTCAACCCTCAACCCTAAACCCTATCCCTAAACCCTAATCCCTCAACCCTCAACCTTAATCCCTTAAATCCTAAACCCTAATCCCTTGATACTATACCTTAAACCCTAATCCCTTATCCCTAAACCCTCGAACCCTATCCCTAATCCCTATATCCTCAACACTCTACTTTAACCCTAATCCCTCGACCCTCAACCCTATCCTAAACCCTCAAACCTCAACCCTTGAACCTCAAACCTAAACCTATCCCTAATCCCTCAACCCTTAACCCTAATCCCTCAACCCTAAACCCTCAACACTACACCTTAAACCCTAATCTATTAACCCTAAACACTAATCCCTCAACCCTAAACCCTATCCCTAAACCCTCAACCCTCAACACTATGCCTTAAACCCTAATCCCTATCCCTCAACCCTTAACCCTTAAAACTTAAACCCTAAAACTTATCCCTACACCCTCAACACTCGACACTATATCTTAAGCCTTAAACCCTAAACTTTCATCCCTAAAGCCTCAACCCTCAATCCTTAAACCTTCAACCCTAAACCCTATCCCTAATCCCTATATCCTCAACACTCTACTTTAACTGTAATCCCTCAACCCTCAACCCTATCCCTAAACCCTCAACCCTCAAACCTCAACCCTCAACCCTCAATGTCAAACCCTAATCCCTCAACCCTAAACCCTATCCCTAAACCCTCAACACTATACATTAAACCCTAATCCCTCAACCCTAAACCCTATTTGATGCAGAGCTCCAAGTGACTTGGACAAATTCTTGAAACTCCATAGTCAACTACCTTCTTATGCCAAAATTTCTCTCTCTATTAGGAAGATAATTCTATTTTCCCTCTGACATACTCCATAGGCAAGATAATACTCATCAGTGCCTTCAAAGTCTTTCACACTGAGTCTTTTATCATTCTGAAGTCCCCTATCGGTGACACTTTATACCATCGGGTCCCCAGTTACACTTCACTTTGACGTTTCTAGTCATCCTGATATCCATGACTATTGGCCAAAACCTCTTTGTTGGGAGAACTTTTCAAGGTCTCTCCGCTAGTGTAGGTCACCTTGATACCAAACACCAACCTCTTCCTATCAGCCAAACATTGTTCATCAGCCTGTTTGTTCATTCCTTCTCTGATAGCCAAAATCTCACTGATGGACTCCTCCGACACATTTGTCTATCACCTTTGCATATACATTTCTTGACTTACAATAGCCGGTCATCCAATGTATCTTCTATTCGATGTCACCGCTACGCTCAGTCACTTCTTGCATCTAGCTCACTATATCTTCACAATATATAATCACGATATGAGATTGATGAATATTCACAGAATGCATTCACATACAATCGTGGTATACACAGAAAATGTATCTTTCCTAAAACAATGCCAAATCTTGCGTTGAGGTTGTCCTCTACAACCAAACTCACAGTCTCTATTTTGTTGAGCCCTAGCACATAGAGATGCTAGGCTCTCTACTGCGACAACTCTTCTAGAGATAGGATCCTCTGTTCCATTCTGCCATAAACACGAACAAAAAGAAAATAAAAAAGGAAACTATGTACAGGGTTCATTCCACTGATTTCAAAGAAATCCACCAGTGGAATGGTATCAATCTTGCATCTTTGATGATAGAAGACTAGATTACGTAATGAACAATTTGATACAGAGAGTATGCACAGAACAATTTGATACACAGGGAACTTATATAGAACACAAAACTTGTGAACAAACTGATAGAACTTTTATTTCTTCAATCAAACTTCATCCTCCTACTCTCCTCTTCCAAAAATGTGTTTTTATCTCTCTTCAATCAGTGCCAACCGGAACATCTGAAGTTGGAGTCGTTACATCTTCCAACTGGAATACCAAAACTCTAACTAATCACATGACACATGTTTGGCATACGATAAGACTTAAATACATTAACAAGACACCTAAACATGACACACTTAACTTAATCATCCACATACCCTAATTGTCCAAGATGTCCAAATTGGCTTATCAGGATACCAAATTTGTGACACTGGTTCACATGGTGGGGTCTTTATTACAAACACGAAATCACAACAATAAGGACTACATGAAAAAACATAGAAATGCATAAAACATAACACTATTAAGACCTTAGTCTTCTCCCTCAGATGTATATTTGGCTTGTTGAAGTGGTGCTCCTACACAATACTCCCCAGGAGAAGAGATCTCAAGCCCACTTGAGATCAGATTTTGAAGGTTTACACCATGGTTTGTGATCTGATCTTCAGTCATCCAAACTACCTCTGAATCAAGTTTCCCCTGCCAAACCACCAAGTACTCCATGTATTCTTTGTTTCTTGTTTTCTTTGTCACTCTTGAGTCTAAAATCTTCTTCAATTTTGGTGGATCATGCTTAGGAATATCATCATCTATTGTACCCTACAATGGTTCATGTCCTACATCTGCAATGGTTCAATTTTGGTGGATCTGCTTAGGATAAGTTGGTTCCAAGCTTCCTCCAAAGAGTCCTCCAAAAGTGGCCAATAAATTTCACATCTCTATCTGATATTATGCTCAATGGCAAGCCATGTATCCTTACTATCTCTTTGAAAAATAGATCTGCAACATATGAAGCATCACAAGTGGTTTTGCATGGTAAGAAGCATGCCATTTTACTAAATCTATCAACTACAACAAAAACACTATCATATCCCTTCCTTGTCCTTAGCAAACCCAATACAAAGTCCATGCTTATGCTTTCCCATGGCCTAGAAGGAATGGGTAGTGGTTGATATAAACCTGCATTAGTGGATCTCCCTTTTTCCTTTTGACATATCACACATGCCGCCACAAATCTCCTCACATTTGATTGTAATTTGGACCAATAGTAATCCCTCTTCACAAGATCAAGAGTCTTATCTAGAACAAAATGTCCTGCCATGGCCCCACAATGTTTCTCTCTAATGATATTCAGTCTCATAGAACACTGTGGAATGCACAACTATCCACCCTTGAAAAGTAATCCATCTTGGATCAGAAATTCAAAGAACTCATCATGATATTTGTCACCAAAGGAAGTAATACCTTGTAGATCTCTCCAAAGTCTCCATCAGCATCATATATGGTCTTCATAGAGTCAATGCCAACACTCTCCAATTAGATCTGATTGATGGTTAGAGCCCTCCTGCTCAAAGCATCTACTACCTTGTTCTTGACCCCTTTCTTGTGCTTGAGTGTGAAGGTGAAAGCTTGCAAAGTCTCCACCCACTTCATATGCCTATGGTTCAGCTTCTCTTGACTGTTTATGAAACTAATGGCCTGATTGTCTGTGAACACTATGAATTCTTTTGGCATCAAGTAATGCTCCACTTTTTGAGTGACTATACTAGAGCATACATCTCCAAATCATATGATAAGTATCTCTTCTTAGCATCATTTAGTTTCTCACTGAAAAATGCAATAGGCCTACCTTCTTGACTGAGTACTGCTCCAATTTCCATGTGGCTTGCATCACAATCTACTTGAAAAATCTTGTTGAAGTCAGGAAGTGCAAGGACTGGCTGCTCTGCTACCTTCTTCTTCAATGTTTCAAATGAATTATCTGCCTCCTTTGTCCAAGTGAATCTACACTTCTGTCCTCCTTTTATGGTGTCAAGCATGGGTGCGCAAACATGACTAAACCCTTTTATAAACTTCCTATAGAAGGTTGCTAACCCATGGAAACTTCTGACATCATTCATGGTCTTAGGAGTTGGCCAAGACAATATGGCACTTACCTTCTCTTGATCCATTTTCAGTTTTCCCTGTGAAATGACAAAACCCAAATAGGTGATCTCCTCCTGCATGAACAAACACTTCTCCAAGTTGATCATTAGCTGCTCTTCATGTAACCTTTTGAGGACTAGGTCTATATGCTTGAGATGTTCTTCCCTTGTATTACTGAAAATTAGAATGTCATCTAGATATACTATGACAAATTTGCCTATGAATTCCCTTAAGACCTCATTCATCAACCTCATAAAGGTACTAGGGGCATTGGATAAACCAAAAGGCATGACCTTCCACTCATATAACCCCTCATTGGTCTTGAATGCAGTTTTCCATTCATCTCCTGGCCTAATCCTATATTTGATGATAGCCACTCTTTAGATCTTTTTTTGTGAAATATTTAGCACCCCCAAGCAATCAAGTAAATCTTATATCCTAGGGATTGGGAACCAATACCTGATTTTTATTTTTTTTTATAGCCCTTGAATCAGTACAAAGTCTCCAAGTGCCTTCCTTCTTTGGTACTAGGATAGCCAATACTGCACATGCACTTAAACTCTTGCCAATTAGGCCTATCTCCAACAACTCCTCAATCTACCTTGCTACCTCTGCATTTTGTTTTGGGGTGAGCGTATATGCTACCTTGTTTGGAAGTGTAGATCCTGGGATCAGATCTATGCAATGGCTGATGTCCCTTATAGGTGGTAGGGACCTTGGCATTCCATCAAAGATGATGCCTTTGTACTTGTCTAATAGCTCTTGGAGAGCTAGATCTACGACTTACTGCTGCTGTTCCTTGTTCACCTTCAGGCATGGAATTAGAGCATATGCAACTGCACCTTCTTCCATTACCTCTTTCATGAATTGTTTGCCTTCTACCATCATCACCTTAACTTCTTTCCCCTTTGATTCCTCCTCATTCTCCATCAATGGTAGCAATTCTATCACCTTACCATCCTTGGTGATTGAATATGTGTTCCTAACTCCATCATGGTGTGCTTTTAAGTCATATTGCCATGGTCTCCCAAATAGGAGATGGTAAGCATCCATCTTGGCAATGTTAAACAATAATCTATCTTTGTATGTTCCAATTTGAAACTCCACCCAATCTTGCTCTTCCACAACTGTTTGTTGAGCTTGTGTGAGCCACGAGACCTTGTATGGGCAAGGGTGTGGTAGTCTTACAAGATTAATCTTTTCTATAATTCCAATGGACACAAAATTTTTAGTGGATCTGGAGTCAATCAGAACTTTACATACCTTTCCTCCTGCTTTGCAAGTAGTTCTTAAGAGAGACTTCCTTTGTGGGGGTTCTTTGTCAGGAACCTTCATGGTGGTCATTGCTCTCCTCATCATCAAAGCTTCTCCTCTCTCAGGATACCCATAATTGTCAAGAGCATTCACACTTTGAAAAGTGTTTGTGCTTGTTACACTTTGACAATCAAAATCTTGGATTAGATTTGTCCTCCTTTCTCCCATTGAACTTGTTGCCTTTTCTAGACATCTGGTGGCTATGTGGCCTTCTTGATTGCAATTGTAGCATCTGAGAGGTCCTCTGCCCTAAGATCTCCCTCTAAATGATGGTCTTCTACCCCTAAAATTTCCTCTTTGATTGGAACTTCCCCCTTGAGTTTGACTGTTGTCTCCTTTGCTGCTCTCTTGATTGTATTCACCTTGGTGTCCAAACCCATTTCCTCTGCATCTAAAAGGACTTCTTCCCCCTCTTTGTTCTCTCCCTCTTCCTCTACTATTCTGCTCTTGTCTTCTCTTTAATTTCTCTTCCACTTTGAGTGCCAATTGGTAGCACTTTTGGACTATATCTGGGTTATGCAGATTTAAATCTTCTTGGATGGCAAACCTCAATCCATTGAGGTACCTTGCCACCTTCTCGTCCTCGCCCTCCTTTACCTTTTCCTTAACACATAGTTTCATGAAATCTTCAGTGTATGAACTAACATCTAACTCCTTCTACTTCAAGTTTTGTTTCCTCTTCTGTAATTGGATGTTGTAATCCAATGGAACATAAGCTTCCTTCACTAAAGCCATCATCTTCTTCCAAGTAGCAACTCTGTTCTTTCCCTCTTTCACCCTATCATCTTGGATGAAAGTCCACCAAGTTAGTGAAACCCCTTTCATTTTGGATTGGGCCATCTTCACCCTTTGGTGGTCTGGTATCTCCTTAGTCTCAAAGAAATTATTCAAGGAGTCAATCCACTCCATCACTAAATCAGGATCCATTTTTCCTGCAAACACAGGCAGGTCTAGTTTCATATCCACGATCCTTCTCTGCATGGATTTGAGTGCATTAAGCAAGGGTCTCTGGTCTACAAGAATGTCTATCTCTTCTTTCCTAGGGATCTCCTCTTCATCCCCATCTTCTTCATCACTAGAATCTTCTTCTCCCTTCTCTACTTTTTCCCTCAACTTCTCTAACTCATTTCTCAAGGCCTAATTCTAAGTCCTAACTGCTTTGCTTTCTACCAACTATTTCTTCACTAGAACATCCAACTAAGTGTTGGTCATCTTTGTTGGGTACTCTTGTGACCCTTCTTCTGACATCGCGTCTTCTTCTTCTACCCAAAGGATACTCCTTTGCTCTAATACCACTATGATGTAGAGCTCTAAGTGACTTGGACAAATTCTTGAAACTCCACAGTCAACTTCCTTCTTATGCCAAAATTTCTCTCTCTATCGGCAAGATAATTCTATTTTCCCTCCGACATACTCCATCGGCAAGATAGTACTCATCGGCGCCTTCAAAGTCTTTCATACCAAGTCTTTTATCATTCTGAAGTCCCCTATCAGTGACACTTTATACCATCAGGTCCCCAATTACACTTCACTCCGATGTTTCCAGTCATCCTAATATCCATGACTATTGGCCAAAACCTCTTTGTCGGGAGAACTTTCCAAGGTCTCTTCGCTAGTGTCAGTCACCTCGATACCAAACACCAACCTCTTCCTATTGGCCAAACATTGTTCATCGGCATGTTTGTTCATTCATTCTCCGATAGCCAAAATCTCACCGATGGACTCCTCCGACACATTTGTCTATCACCTTTGCATATACATTTCTTGACTTACGATAGTCGGTCATCTAATGTATCTTCTACTCGATGTCACCACTACGCCCAGTCACTTCTTGCATCTAGCTCACTGTATCTTCACAATATACAATCAAGATATGTGATTGACAAATATTCATAGAATGCATTCACATACAATCATGGTATACACAGAAAATGTATCTTTCTTGAAACAATGCCAAATCTTGCATCGAGGTTGTCCTCTGCAACCAAACTCGCAGTCTCTATTTTGTTGAGCCCTAGCACATAGAGATGCTAGGTTCTCTACTACGACAACTCTTCCAGAGATAGGATCCTCTGTTCCATTCTCCCATAAACACGAACAAAAAGAAAATAAAATAGGAAACTATGTACATGGTCCATCCCACTTATTTCAAAGAAATCCACCAATGGAATGGTATCAATCTTGCATCTTTGATGATAGAAGACTAGATCACGTAATGAACAATTTGATACAGAGAGTATGCATAGAACAATTTGATACACAGAGAATTTATATAGAACACAAAACTTGTGAATAAACTGACAGAACTTTTATTTCTTCAATCAAACTTCATCCTCCTACTCTCCTCTTCCAAAAATGTGTTTTTATCTCTCTTCAATCAATTCCAACTAGAACATCTGAAGTTGGAGTCATTACAACTTCCAATCAGAATACCAAAACTCTAACTAATCACATGACACATTTTTGGCATATGATAAGACTTAAACACATTAACAAGACACCTAAACATGACACACCTAACTTAATCATCCACATACCCCAATTGTCCAAGATGTCCAAATTGGCTTATCAGGATGCCAAATTTGTGACACTGGTTCACATGGTGGGGTCTTTATTACAAACATGAAATCACAACAATAAGGACTACATGAACAAACATAGAAATGCATAAAACATAACACTATTAAGACCTTAGTCTTCTCCCTCAGATGTTTATTTGGCTTGTTGAAGTGGTGCTGCTACACCACTATCCCTAAACCATAATCCCTCAACCCTCAACCCTAATCCCTCAACTATAATCCCTCAACTCTAATCCCTCATCCCTAAACCCTAAATGCTATCCCTATTCCTAAACCCTCAATGAGCTCAATACTATACTTTAAACCCTAATCCCTTATCCCTAAACTCTCCAGCCCTATCCCTAATCCCTATACCCTTGACACTCTACTTTAACCCTTATCCCTCGACCCTCAACCCTATCCCTAAACTCTCAATCCTCGAACCTCAACCTTCAACCCTCAACGTCAAACCCTAATCCCTTAACCCTTAACCCTAATCCCTCAACCCTAAACCCTATCCCTAAACCATCAACACTATACCCTAAACTATAATCCCTCAACCCTAAACCCTATCCCTAAATCCTCTCTCATTTTATTATATCTTTCCCCTCACCTCTTTATCTCTCACCTTTGTTTCCCCTCACCTCTCTACCTATCCATAAGCCCTAAAACCTATCCATGAACCCTCTACCCTTGACACTATACGTTAAACCATAATCCCTTAACCCTCAACCCTAAAGCCTCAACACTCAATCCTTAAACCTTCAACCCGAACCTTATCCCTAATGCCTCTACCCTAAACTCTATCCCTATTCTTAAATCCTCAACCCTCAACACTATACCTTAAACCCTAATCCCTTATCCCTAAATCCTAAACCCTATCCCTCAACCCTTAAGCCTTAAAACTTAAACCCTAAAACCTATCCCTAAACCCTCGACACTCAACACTATATCTTAAACCCTAATCCATTAACCCTCATCCCTAAAGCCTCAACCCTCAATCATTAAACCTTCAACCCTAAACCCTATCCCTAATCCCTCTACCCTCGACACTCTACTTCAACCCTAATCCCTTGACCATCAACCCTATCCCTAAACCAACTCTACTATTAGAGATCCCTCAGAAAAATGTAATAACAAAATTGCTTTGCTTTATGTTAGCTTACAATTAAACCCATTCTTTTTGACACTCTTCTCTTAATAAAGTAAGAGTAATAAGAATAGAAGGCAAATAATTTGATCTTACTAGTATGCATGGTCAGTTTACATTCCGTGACTTCATTTTCATTGAATAAAAAGGTTTATCTGATTTGAAAAGTGGGCAGAGTTCACTGTCATGTGCTTTTCTAGATGATAGGGTCCATAATGTCTAGGGTTCTTCAAAGAAAGGCCTATAACAAAATTAAGTTTTTTTTATACCAATCCTCGTGGTAAAGCTACACTTCAAATGCCTGCTTTGAAAATTGAAATAAATTAAATTAGACTTACAATTTTGATTTTCTTCCATTGCTTCAACAACATTGTTGTTTTCTTCATTAGAAACCAATTCAATTAGCAACTTGTTGTCCATTGGTTGACTTGAACTGCATCCTCTATTAGAAGAAGGGCATTTTTTATCTGTATCAATGTTGGTATTCATAAGCTGAATAGCATTGATATTTTTCACACACCCTATTCTTTGAAATATCTTAACCTTAAAATATGACTTGGATATGTACTTGAACACAGTGAAATCTCCAATCTCTAGCCCATGATGATTCACAAAATTTTCCCAACCCTACCTAAATTCTAGTTTATTTATGGTACCCCCTAATTGTACATCCCACTCCTACCCACCTGGACCTTGCAACATCGTATGTTTGTCTGCATTGTCTATAAACTATGAAACAAATGCAGGAGGAATGTGCTGCCATAAACACATTACACAATTAGATTTGACAAGTTCTTAACAGTGTACAGGAAATAAAAGAATGAAAAATAATGCATAGAGTTACCAATTTTTATGTAAAGTCTCCAAGCATAATTTTGAAGGAGGCACACCCATTAAACCAATTCATTCAGTAACTTGCTACCCATTGGTTGACTTGAACTGCATACTCTGTTAGAAGAAGGGCATCTTTTATCTGTATCAATGTTGTTATTCATAAGTCGAAGAGCATTGATATTTTTCAAACACCTTGTTCTTTGAAATATCTTAACCTTAAAATATGACTTGGATATGTACTTGAACACAACAAAACCTCCAATCTCCAGCCCATGATGATTCACAAAATTTTCCCAACCTTGCCTCAATTCTAGTTTATTTATGGTACCCCCTAATTGCACATCCCACTCCTGCCCACTTGGGCCTTGCAACACCATATGCTTGTCTATGTTGTCTATAAACTGTGAAACAAATGTAGGAGTAATGTGCTACCTTAAGCACATTACACAATTAGATTTTACAAGTTCTTAACAATGTACAGGGAATAAAAGAATGAAAAATAATGTATAGAGTTACCAGTTTTTGTGTAAAGTTTCCAAGAATAACTTTGAAGAAGGAGGCATGCCCATTAAACCAATTCATTCAACAACTTGCTGCCCATTGGCTGACTTGAACTGCATACTCTGTTAGAAGAAGGGCATCTTTTATCTGTATCAATGTTGGTATTCATAAGCTAAAGAGCATTGATGTTTTTCACACACCTTGTTCTTTGAAATATCTTAACCTTAAAATATGACTTGGATATGTACTTGAACACAACAAAATCTCCAATCTCCAGCCCATGATGATTCACAAAATTTTTCCAACCCTACCTAAATTCTAGTTTATTTATGGTACCCCCTAATTGCACATCCCACTCCTGCCCACCTGGGCCTTGCAACACCATATGTTCATCTATGTTGTCTATAAACTGTGAAACAAATGTAGGAGGAATGTGCTGCCATAAACACATTACACAATTAGATTTTACAAGTTCTTAACAGTGTACATGAAATAAAAGAATGAAAAATAATGTATAGAGTTACCAGTTTTTGTGTAAAGTCTCCAAGCATAACTTTGAAGAAGGAGGCACAACCATTAAACCAATTCATTCAACAACTTGTTGCCCATTGGTTGACTTGAACTACATACTCTGTTAGAAGAAGGGCATCTTTTATTTGTATCAATGTTGGTATTCATAAGCTGAAGAGCATTGATGTTTTTCACACACCCTGTTCTTTGAAATATCTTAACCTTAAAATATGACTTGGATATGTACTTGAACACAACAAAATCTCCAAACTCTAGCCCATGATGATTCACAAAATTTTCCCAACCCTGCCTAAATTCTAGTTTATTTATGGTACCCCTTAATTGTACATCCTTAAACCCTAAACCCTAATCCTTTAACCCTAAACCCTAATCCCTAATCCCTAAACTATAAACCCTAATCCCTAATTATAATTTATGGTACCCTAATCCCTAAACCATAAACCCTATCCCTAAATCCTCAACCCTCAACACTTAAACCTTATATCCTAAACCCTATCCCTAATACCTCCACCCTAAATGCTATCCCTATTCCTAAACCCTCAACCCTCGACAGTATACCTTAAACCCTATTCCCTTATCTCTAAACCCTAGTCCCTATCCCTCAACCTTTAACCCTTAAAACTTGAACCCTAAAACCTATCCCTACACCCTCGACACTCAACACTATATCTTAAACCCTAATCCATTAACCCTCATCCCTAAAGTCTCAACCCTAAATTAGGTTAAACCTTCAACCCTAAACCCTATCCCTAATCCCTCTACCCTCGACACTCTACTTTAACCCTAATCCCTTGACCATCAACCCTATCCCTAAACCCTCAACCCTCAACTCTCAACATTAAACCCTAATCCATCAACCTTAAACCCTAATCCCTAAACCCTAAACCCTAAACCCTCAACACTATACCTTAAACCCTAATCCCTATCCTTCAATCCTTAACCCTTAAAACTTAAACCTATCCCTACACCCACAACACTTGACACTATATCGTAAGCCTTAAACCCTCATCTCTAAAGCCTCAACCCTCAATCCTTAAACCTTCAACCCTAAACCCTATCCTTAATCCCTCTACCCTCGACACTCTAACCCTAATCCCTTGACCATCAACCCTATCCCTAAACTCTCAACCCTCAACCCTCAACTCTCAACATTAAATCCTAATCCATTAACCCTAAACCCTAATCTCTCAACCCTAAACCCTCAACCCTCAAAACTATACCTTAAACCCTAATCCATCAACCCTAAAACCTAATCCCTCAACCCTCAACCCTAAACCCTATCACTAAACCCTCAACCCTCAACACTATACCTTAAATCCTAATCCCTCAACCCTCAACCCTAATCCCTCATCCCTAAACCCTAAACGCTATCCCTATTCCTAAACTCTCAACCCTTGACACTATACCTTAAACCCTAATCCCTTATCCCTAAACCGTAAAACCTATCCCTCAACCCTTAAACCTTAAAACTTAAACCCTAAAACCTATCCCTAAACCCTCGACGCTCAACACTATATCTTAAACCCCAATCCCTTAACCCTCAGCCCTAAAGCCTCAAACCTCAATCATTAAACCTTTAACCCTAAACCCTATCACTAATCCATCTGCCCTTGACACTCTACTTTAACCCTAATCCCTTGACCATCAACCCTATCCCTAAACCCTCAACTCCCAACCCTTAACTCTCAGCATTAAACCCTAATTTGTCAACCCTAAACCCTAATCTCTCAACCCTAAACCCTATTCCTAAACCCTCAACCCTCAACACTATTCCTTAAACCCTAAGCCATCAACCCTAAACCCTAATCCCTCAACCCTAAACCCTATCCCTAAACCCTCAACACTATTCCTTAAACCCTAATCCCTCAACTCTAAACCCTAATCGCTCAACCCTAAACCCTAAACCCTATCCCTAAACACTCAACCCTTAGCACTATACCTTAAACCTTAATCCCTCAACCCTCAACCCTCAACCCTAATCCCTAATCCCTAAACCCTAAATGCTATCCCTATTCCTAAACCCTAATCCCTTACCCCTAAACCTTAAACCCTATCCCTCAACCCTTAACCCTTAAACCTTAAACCCTAAAACCTATCCCTAAACCCTCAACCCTATACCCTCAACCATATACTTAAGCCCCAATACCTCAATCATCAACCCTATACCTTAAACCCTGAAGCCTGCACCAACAAACCCTCATCCCTAGACCATATAACCTCACCCTTATATCCTAAACCCTGAATATTGTGCCTCAGCCCTATACTTAAATTAAACCTAAACCATATGTGCTCTCAATCCAAGTCACCCTATGCCATATATACCCTCAATCCATATCGTAAACCCTAAACCCAATATCCTAAACCCTAATCCCCATGCCTTACACACTTAATCTTATATGCTCAACAACTTGAATATTAACCCTCAACTGTAACCCTCAACCCTCTAATCTCTACCCTCTACCCTCTACCTATTACTTAAGCCCTAATCCCTCAATCCTCAACCCTCAAAACTATATAGGCTCAAGTCCTTATATACCCTAAACCCAAAACACTTACATACATACATACATACATGCATACATACAAACATACATACACACATACAAACATGCATACATACATGTACATACATACAAGCATGCATACATGTACATACATACAAGCATGCATACATACCTACAAGCATACATATATACATCCATGAAACATACTTATGAAACTTGAAGATAAATCATTCAAAGGAAGACATAACATGAGCATGGTATAACGCGCTCACATTATGTTGAACTGGGAAAACATCAGCAAACATGCGAAAAAAAGCACAATATAATGTGAGCGCGTTATAAAGCACTCACGTTAAATTGTGCTTTGGGAATCCCAAGCCTTAGGCTTGGGATTTACTTTGGATTTCCAACCCAAAGGCTTGGAGTGCCTTCTCAACATCCACAGACGTGTTTTTGCAAATTCTACAAGATTTCACATAATTTTGTTCGTGCTAACCCTCAAATTAGCATGTGTTTCAAGGTTGAACAAATTGAACACTTGGGTAATGTTAGGCTTTCTCTTAGCTATTTAACGATGTAATTTTTTGCACATTTTGACAATGTTAAGCCTTTCATCTTTAATTTCTTTTGTTTGTGTGTCTGTTTTTGGGAAAAAACCATTGTTTGGTCTTTTTTTCATTATAAATTAACCATTCATTGAAATTTAAAAAAAAAACATATTTAGAAACTAGATTCCATTATACATATATTAAAAAAATGATTTTCAATTAGTTTTCAAAATTTATAGGGGTAGCACGGCCAAAATTCTATTTTTTAGGATGTGTCCACTTTGAAAATTAGTAACAAATAAAATATTCATCAAAAAATTATTAGAAAAATCAGGCATAAACTACATGTTGTTAGCTAATTTCTCACAAAAACAATTTAAAAAATACCAAAAAAAAGTTAACCTTTTGAGGGAGCCACAAAACATGCTATGTTATGTTTTATTGACAGAAACAACACCAATTTTTGTGGCTCCCTCTTTTGAACCCCTTAATCTATACCATTTTCAAAAGAAATTAGTAGTTTAGAAAGTAGACTTGGAGCACTATGAACATTGTTTTGGTTTCATCTCCAAATTTTGAGTGTAACTATGCTCAATTTGTCATCCAAGGCCAACATTTCCTAATTTTAGAAAGAAAGTGGCCATTTAAGACCCCTTTTTGGCCCCCCATCTTCTTGCACTTACCCTGTGATTAGGTTTTCATCTAACACACAACTCCACAAGGGTTTTCATCCTTGGAAGATCAAACAACAAATGCCAAGCATAAGTGTGAAAGTTTGCCAAAGATTCGTGATGTTGAAAATGAGCCACCAATCCTTCTTTTATACAAATTCAAATTAAAGATTTGAATTTGCCAATTCTCCCTCCATATTGATGTCTCCAATGGTGGCACTTGATCCAATGCAATAGTTTATTATTTTATTTGAATTTTCTTCTCCAATGTATAAGTGCCACAAATAAGGAAACAATATTTTATTCTTTCACACTTTCCTCAATGATGAGTGCCACCTTCAATATGACCTATATTTTATTATTTTCAAACCCAAGATGGGCACCAATCCTCAATTCCACTATTTTATTGTTTTTGGACCTTTCTTCAATGTGGGTGCTCACTAGGCAAGGCCTATTTGATATTATTTTGAATATTTTACTCCTCCAAGGTGGACGCCAAACCAAGAAGTTGATTTTCCTTGTTTGTTTTTCTTCTAGTGGTACCAATATTAAATAATATAAAATAATATTATTTAATTGATTCCTTTCCTGTTGAGAGTTGAGCAAGGAACAATATCTCAATTTATTTCAAAAATGATAATTAATGTGAAAATCACATTAACTCATTCTTCCATTGTGTCAGATATTAACTGAGCCATATAGAACAACTTTCTATTTTCCAAGCCTTTGAACAAAGTTATCCTTTCCAATCCTTAGCCCAACCAAAATATTCCCTTGTTTTGTCAAGTTAACCTATGTGAATGAGAATAGGCTAACTCCATCCTCCATTTGGTGATCACTTTAGAAATGGGGACATTACAGTCCTCCCTTCCTGAGATTGCTTGCCCTCAAGAAATAACAAATTCAAATGCTACAGAATTTGATCTCCTTCCCATGTCACATCCTCCAATGGAAAATCTTTCAATTCACCAAATGCTCATGGATCACCCTATTTCTCAAGTGTCACTCCCTTGTCTCCAAAATGTTGTCAAGAACCAAAACCAAAGTGTCATCTTCATCAAGAGGTAGAATATCCTGGGTGAAGAAACAACCCATTGTCCCAATGCCCTTTTGAGGCACGAAACATGAAAGACATTGTGAATCTTACTCTCCGTTGGCAATTCAAGCTCATATGCTACTTCACCAATTCTCCTTAGAATCATGTAGGGTCCATAGAATCTCAGCTTCAACTTCTTTGCACCACTCTTTTTTAGTGTTGACTATTTGTATGGATGAAGGTGCAAGAAGACCAAATCACCAACTTCAAAAGTCCTCTCAATCTTGCATTTGTCTGCATTCATCTTCTAATAATTTTGAGCCTACTGTATATTATCCTTAAGTGCCTTAAGGATGTCTTGATTGTCTTGCATCAATTCCTTATCTCTGGGGGCTCTATAGTTTTCCAATGCCAAGTCCAACAATGATGGAGCATCATAGCTATACAAAGCCTTGAAAGGTGACATGCCAATTGACATGTGATAAGTGGTATTGTAGCAATAGGGTGTGTGCAAGAAGTTGTGTCCACTTATTGGCCAAAAAGTGGAAGTGTTTTCCCTGATTTTTAGAATTTGTCACATTTGACCTAAAAATTTGAAGCACTTTACGGTGGAATCTTGGAATAAGTCACTAAATATGAAATGTAGTACTCGGAGTCTAGTTTCCAAATATGTAATTTTTTTCAATACCCAAATGATAGAAAGTGATTTTGAATAGGTGTTTCTAAAAACCACTGTTTAAAAGTCACTTTTTTTTTTACTATACCATGTATGTGTACGTCATCCATATTTTGACCTAAATAATCATATTTTTCAAAATCCTTTTGGGAAAAGATTTGTAACTCACTGAAGCACGTTTTCCATATTTTTTTGTAATTTTTTATTAAATATATTTTTTTTATTAATTTTTTATTGGCCATTTTTGGTCTTTTAAAAAATCATCATGTACGTCACGCATAAGATGACCTAAACTTAACATTTTTTGAATTTTTTTTTAAATTGAAAAGAATTGTCTAAAGTACATTTTCCTACAATTTTTTTTACAAAAAAATATGTTAATAAAAAGTTATTAAAATACTAAAAAACCCTAATAATTCAAGTTTATGGACCTATTTCATCAGAAATTGATTAAAAAATAGAAAAATTAATTGTAAAAAAAGTACATATTTAGAATCTAAACTGTCTCATCTATAATGGGTTTTAATTTCGTCAAAATATTCTGCAAAATAGACCTTCAGATATATGCCCAAAGTCACTATTTTGTTGTGACATTGACAGGACCTTCAAGTTGCAGGTCAAACCTGGTCCAGAGGTCAGGTTCGGGTCCCCAAAGCATTTCTTGAACTGGGTTACAAAGCAAAACTTGAGCTTAAAATTCAAATTTTAAATATCATAAAAGGTTAATATTTTAACCTTTATGAAACGGGATCCCATTTTATAAAGGTTAAAATATTAACCTTTTATGAAACTCAAAACGGGATCCCGTTTCTTGAAAACGGGATCCCGCTTTTGGCTCGGGATCCCGTTTTGGTTAACCCGATTTTGGATTTTTTTCTAACTCTGAAACTTCCACCTTAAGTGGACACAACTTCTTGCATTTACCCAATACTCACCCAAGTGAAACCACTTGATCCAAGCACATTATTGCCCTACAACATAGTCGTGAAGATATTGCTTGAGCTATTTGTTCACAGTCTCTATCTATCCATATGTCTGAGGGTGATAGTTCATTCTTATGTCCAACTTTATTCCTATCACCTAGAACAATTAATGCTAAAATATGCTGAGCAACTTGTTGTCCCTATCACTAACAATGGTTTGTGGCAGTCCATGCAATCTGAGCACTTCTCTGAAGAATAACTTTGTAACCTGAAGTGCTGAATACTCTGTCGGTATTGAAAAGAAGTGAGCATACTTAGTCAATCTATCAACTACAACATATATGCAATCCTTTCCCTGAACTCTAGGTAGACATGTGATGAAATCCATCGATATGCTCTCCCACCTCTGTTCCAGAATAGGTAATGGTTGAAGAAATTCTGCGGGTGAAGTATTTTCCAACTTGTTCTTCTAACAAACCATACATTCTTTGACATGCTACAAAACATCATCCTTGAGACCCTTCCATGAGAATCTCTCACTTACTTTCCCATAGGTTTTGAAGAAACCTGGATGCCCTACAAGTGGATCATCATGAGTAGCCCTCAAAATTTTCTTCTTCAACTTCAACTCAAGAACCAAGTAGATCCTATCCTTGTAGTATATCACATCATCAATCACCTTGTACCTATCATCTTGAATCTTACCATCCATGATCTCACAAGAAAAAGTATTCTTGGAATACTCAACCAAGAGATGAGATTTCCAATTTGCTAAGATTTTTGACAATGAACAAAGAGTAGGCCCCCTGGATAGAGCATCAATGACAACATTAATCTTTCCCTTCAAATACTCAATATCAAAATCATATGCCTGAATCTTGCTCACCCACTTCTGCTACCTCTCATTCAAATCCATCTGTGACATAAAGTGCCTCAGACTATTGTGATCAATCTTGACCACAAATCTATTACCCACCAAATACTGCCTAAACTTTGCCAATGCATGCATGATGGAAAGCATCTCTTTATCATAGGTGGAATAGAGTTTTCTAGATCTCTTAACTTCCTACTTTCAAAACCAATAGGATATCTATTCTGCATCAACACCGCACCAATGCTTGTTCCTAATGCATCACATTTTAACACAAAAGGTTGTGTGAAGTATGACAAGGCCAACACTAGACATGAACTTATCACTTCCTTGAGTTTGTCAAAAGCAACTTGAGCCTTATCTAACCAACTAAATGCTCCTTTCTTGGTGAGATCTTTGAGAGGTGATTCTAGTTGTGAAAACACTTTTACCAATCTCCCATAGTAGTAACATAGCCCATGAAATCCTCTCAAGTCTGAAATTTTTCATGGTGATGGGCCATCTAGAATTGCTTGTATCTTTTCCTGATGAACTTTGACTCCATCAACTCTAATCACATGCCCCAAATAGAGAATCTCTATCATACCAAATTCACACTTGGATGCCTTAGCAAACAATGACTGATCCTCCATGATACCCATTACTTCATCAATATGCTAAAGATGTTCTTCCCATGTTTTACTATATATCAAAATGTCATCAAAGAACACCAACACAAACTTACGCAACTGCCCATGAAAGATGTGATTCATGCATGACTGAAATGCAGTAGGTGTGTTGGTTAAACCAAATGGCATAACCAAAAACTCAAAGTGTCCATAGTGGCATTTGAATGTTGTCTTGTGTATATCCTCCTCATAGACACGTATCAGATGATCTACCTTGAATGAAGATCAATCTTAGAGAAATACACAGCCCTATGTAACTCATCAAGCAACTCATTGATCCCAGGAATGGGATATATGTTCTTGATTATCTTCTTATTCAGAGCTCTATAATCAATGCATATCCTTATTGTGCCATCCTTCTTCTTCACCAACACCACTGAAGATGCAAATGGACTAGAGCTAGGATGAATGTGTCCCATATCCAATAATTCCTTGATTGTCTTTTCAATCTCCTCCTTGAAATGCCACAGATGATGATAAGGAGTAGTGATGATGGGCTTGGAGCCCTCCTCCAATTCAATGACGTGCTCAAATCCATGATCTAGTGGTCTACCAGAAGGAATCTCTCCAAACACCATGCTATGCTTATCATGCACTGATTGTATATCCACATGATACTTTTGATCCCCTGTAGAAGATTTAGATGATTCAAAGCACTGTGCTGTCTAAGCAACATCATCATGTCTGAACAATGTTTCCATTATTCTCACTATCACAACTCTATGGCCTCCATTTGAGAGTGCTCTCAGAACAATCTTCTTCCCATCATGAATGAATTCAAGTTCCATCTTCTAAAAATCTTGTATGTATCTACCAAGTGACTGCAACCACTGAACTCCCAAAATAACATCAACCTCTCCCAATCCTAACACATAGAAATCATTAGTCAATGTGTAGTCTCCCATTCGAATGTTAATTTGTGGTACCATTCTATTGCAATCCATGGTGAATCCATCTATAACTTTCACACTAAATCTAGAAAAATCCTTAGCTTTTAGTCCTCTTTTCACAACTAAGCCCTCATTAATGAAGTTATGAGTGGCTCCACTATCAACTAGACAAGTGACTCTCTATCCATTAATGACTCCTTTCAATTGGGAAACATGATATCTTGGTACTCCTTAAATTATTACAATGGTTACATATCTTTTATTTTCAACATTCGGCTCAAGCTCCAATCAAATTTACAGCTCTTCATGATCATCAACACTATCCAATTTATTGTCTTCTATAGACTCACTCTCATCATTAGAAATGACCTCTATGAGATGTACCTTTCCCTTTCCTAGGCATCAGTGTTTTGGTTCCCATGGCTCCTTGCAAGAAAAGCAAGGCTTCTTGTTCCTCATCTTATTCTTTGTTTCTTGATCCATCCTAGGAGGTTAATACTTCTGTTGATTGAACCCTCTTTGATTTGAGCTAGAGCTCTTGAAAGTTTTCTTTGGTGAATGAAATGATACAGGTGTTGTATCAAAATTAAGTGCCAATTCAATAGCATCATCAAGTGTGCTAGGATTGTGAGCCTTCACCAATCCCTTCAACTTATCATTCAATCCTTCCACAAATAACATTACCATCCTCTTTTCTCTCATGTATGGAACCATTACTACAATCCTCTAAAACTCATTGACATAGGATTCCACTTTACCCATTTGTTTCAATTGTGCCAACTCTTTGTAATACACTTCCACATCCTTTTTGTCAAATCTAGTGATAAGCTTTTGTGTGAACTCATCATAGGAAGTGATCATTGCATGTCTCTCTGAACAAGTCCATGATGCCATCAATCATATGCAATCCCTTCAAGGTTCATAGTAGCCAACTATATAGCTTTTTTTTCATCCATTGGTTTGAGTTTGAGGAATGTATCAAGTTTGTGTACCCATGCTCTTGCACTCATCTTTCCACTTCCATTAAAATTAGGTATGGGTATCTTGTTTAGTGTATCATGATATTCCTTGTTTTGTTTAGTTGGCCCTTTAGGTCTTTGTCCTCCTTTTGTTCATTTCCTATCCTTCCTTTCACTCATGAATTGATTAATGTTTATCCTTCTTTTTACATTGTCAGGTAGGGAATCATACTCATCACATATGGCAGACAATTCTTTTGTAAAAGTTGGTTCCTCTTGCTCCTCTTCCTCTTCACTAGGCAAAAACTTAGGCCGGAAGGGCCTATACATTGTAGACACATGTTCTTCTTCCATGTTGCATACCTACCATGCTACCAGCTCCTGTGGGTGTACCATTCACTCTATTGTTGTTTAAGGTTTGAGTCATCATCTGCATCATGAGATTCTGTGAAGCCATTAACTGTTCCAAATTCCTGTTTGTTCTTTTTTGTTCCAATAAATATGTATCTTCATTATTCCTCTATTGGCTTCTTATTCTTCTATCTCTGTCCATCTATGTAAAAGGCTAGATCTCTACTTCCTATCCACTCCTTCTGTATGTATGACCGTGTGGAGTCAGTGTATTCATCACAATCAAACTCTAACTAGGTCAATCTTTTTGCTCATACACTAGTACAAAAATAAGAGTATATGATTAAAAAAACTACAAAAAACTGCATATAAATGACTAAACATGGTCACGTGACCATTATTAGTTTATTGCCAGTCATTTATAATGCCACCGAATTGATGACTAAACCATTTTTAGTCATTTATTGGTTGTTTTGATTGATCGATTGGGTAGTATATTTAGTTGTTAATTTAGTCATTGATTTAGTCATATATTTAGTCATATTTATTCACTAAGCTTGGTCACATGACCATTAGTAGTTTATTGCCGATCATTTATTTTGTCACATGACCAAAGTTATAATGCGACCAAATTTGTGTCAATTGGTAGTATATTTATTAACTAATTTATGTCAACTGGTAGTATATTTAGTCATATGTTTAGTCATATTTATTCACTAATTTTTGTCAATTGGTAGTATACTTAGTCTGATATTTGAGGATTTAAACATAAAACATAGAAATACACATCAATCATCAATTGCACACAATAAGACAACCATTAAGAAGGCAAAATCACTGAACTTTATTAAAAGAAAGGTGTTCTTACAGATTGCACAAGTCTGAAATATCTATCTTGCTTAAAAAATGCTTAGAAATAGAGTATTACAATGTTTATTTTTAGTCACAAGACTGAAAATCTGAGTTACAATACATAGAAATGACAAGAAAGAAACTTCTCCAAGTTTACAATGCTTTGCCAAAAAGTGAACTATTAGTAACTGATTCTCAACTAGCCTAACTGCTGCCATAGGTCATCTAATATGCCCCATCAGTCTAGCACTTGTCCTTCTTGACTACAAGCAAGGGGTATGTTATTTGTGACCTTTAAAATATTTACATTTGCATCTCATGTTCCTTTCAATTTGACTCCATGTAACATACCTCTCAGGACTAATCTAAAGCTTTCTTCTTTTGTTTTGTTGGCACTATTCTTGTCATGGTAGATACTCCATCCACAAACTTTGTTTGGAATATAACATTAGCATTGTTAAACATGTCTTCCTTTAGAGAAACAACAATAAACTGTGCATTGCAACATCACAAGTGAGTATCTAGAAAAAAACCAATACAACAATTTAATATATAATCATATCTTTCGCATTAACAAGACAATGCATATACCTAAGAATGAGGGAATGAGACTTTATCATTCTTCCAATTTTTTTTGTGTGACTAAGGTTAGTAGCAGCATCAACCTATAAAGATTCAACCTACATTATTAAAAACATAGTTGTTTAATGGATAACAAACTATTTAAATCACAATTCATCATCTCTATAAAGTATTTTAAAATTTTGTAATTCCTAGCCAACCATGAGAATTTCAAGTTGCATCTGCTGAGTAGAAACCAATCCTAGGATATGAATAAATATTTTACAATTGTGGGGGAACCACATATAAATCACACAGACAAAGGAATTCAATAAGAAACTAGGAAAATGTGCAAACAAATACTTCTATGTCTAAAAGACTCTTCCATCTTAATTTCAATATGTAAATTCCAAAGTATGTTTATGGACAAGCTTCAAGCATCCATTTTAAGTCTTCAACTTGTTCTTGTTTCAGACAACTACCAAGTAACAAAATAAATATATGGTCTACAGGCAATAGGCAACAACTAACCCATACTCTTGAATAAAAAAGAATAATGTATGCAATAGCAGAAATGTATCAACTAGTTACATGTACTTATTATGGCATACATGTCTTAGTTCTTTGATCTCTATTTCCACCTCCATTTCTCTCACAAGCCTTCATAGTATCTTTGATCCATGAGACTATAATAATATACAAGCACAAGACAAAAAAAATGGACAAAGCATAAGGCAATGTAGAACAATTAGCTATGCATGGTTATGGTTAAAAATTAATATAATGCAGGTGCATTTCCTTAGTTTTACAGTATAGCATGCATATTTACTCCCACTATCACATACATAGTGTAAATAGGACAATATATCTTCGGTAGGGCAATGAAACACAATTTTTTTATTTCAATCATTAATCACTTTGATGGGTAATTTCACCAAATTAAATTTATTTGGGGGGCACAAAAGTGAAGTTTATGTTGTGAGTTGAGGTAGCTACATTGTTTAGTAATCTCAACATAGCATTTGCAACCTAACTACTTTACATTTGTCACAATTCCATAACCTTTAAGAAAAATCCCTCATGATCTCAAGAAATTCAAGATTACTCAATCACATTAGTACAAGCTACTTTTGTCACCAAACTATCACTCAGATGTTGATTATACCATCCTTCATGTAAAAATTTTAAAATAATGATTAGGCCTTATGTGAACACATTAAAAAGAATCTTCAGAGACGATTAAATTCAAAGAAAATTGCATGAACTAAGATTCAAAGAAACATTACATATCCTCTAGATTGTGTTAGCATATCAAGGGCATGATACTCAGAAAATTTTCTTGGCTTACTGCTTGGCCTGCACATAAAAGCTATCATTTTAGTTCACCTTTCTTAAAATTTTAAACAATAGCTTAATTTAATTTTACACTAGAGAAAGCAGAGATGGCTATTTTAGTTTGGACTTAGAACACTATTACTATATGGAAAATTATAATGGAGGATCCAATAACAGATACCCTCTTCATAGTGTTACCAATACTGAAAGTCAAAGGTGAAATTTCATTCAAGGACATGTAAGACACTTGGTTGTAGAGGTGATAGAAAATACTTTGTGTTGCAATCCACTTGTTCATAAGAAAAAGATAAACTTGTAAACAAATATATTACTTGAATGTAAACAATAAAAGTTAGAAATTTGAGAAAAATTATTATGATAGATAATCTACCACACAAATTGAGGCCCAACTGCCTTCAAAGCTTCTTGCCAACCCATAGCCCAAGCCTGAGGCCCTTCAATCGCAAAGGCAAATAGTGTCAAAAGCACCAAAGAATGCATGGAGAGAGAAGCCTAATAATTCATGCCTCCTATAGCATTTCCCTTCGTGCCCTTCTTTGAGAAGATGTTCTGGAAGACAAATGGGTGGGTGCAAAAAGTTGGGGGCCAAAAGTGGCCAACTTTTCTTTAAAAAAAATTAAGTAGTAATGCGTTCATTTTATGGCTTGGTGATGTTGAGCCTAAGGTTCGGCAACACCAATCCATAACATGCTCACATTATAATGTAAGCATGTTATGCTCTACTATTAAAAAAAAAAAAATCGTGTTTCATTTCATTGTTTCACTACATTTCACAGCAAATCCGCGGTCTAGAGACAAAGGAGAGCACACTCGCATTATCAAAGGGCATATTGTCAATAATTTATGATCGATTCATCGTCAAAATACTACCACGACATCAAGGAATTTGTGAATTTGTTGCTAAATAGGTAGGTTCAAGGAGTTTTTTGATGTAAATTTCTTTAATTTACAGGAATTGATAATCCACCTCCTCCTCCTCCTGAAAATACATAAAATCCTCCATCACCTGAACAACAAATACCCACTAAAGAACAACCCCAATAACAAACACCTCCATTCATTCCTCAATATGACTTTGGAACACAAGAAAATATAATGGGGCAAATTGAAAACAATAAAAAATAAATTGAGGACATAATTGTAAGTTTGAAAGAACCTACAACTTCAACCTTGCATAGATCCACACTTGCTCAATCTCTTGAATCTATGTTATCAAATGTAGATTCAATTAGCAAGCAAATCTCTAGTTGGTCAGAAAAGATGAGAGAGTTTAGATAGTTCTATGTAGACAAGTCATCCTATGAACAAGTTAAAAATGAACAAATTAAAAAATTAGACTTGTGTTCTATTTTCACAAACCCACGAACAAATCAACCTCTACGCCTTACATGCAAGAGGTTCCCTATCCATTAGTGCAACAACCAAGTGGTAAGGGACAATTTTGGGCAGAGGTGGTGGATGGTTTTTGACCATCCTCCATGCAACAATAATGAGGTCCTGCAATATTTTTTGAGGAAACTCTACTGTGAGTTTGTCAAAAATAAAGTACAAAACTATTTTGATATGCGAGAGTTCTAGGGTAGAGGTGGGGGGTCAACACAAGATAGACCAGGGGCACATGTTGACCCACAGCAACCAGCGAGACGAGCACTCACCTGACCAGCCCATGAGCACATGTCTATCCCTTCTGTTGTGAAGGAGAGTGTTGAAGTTGAGACACTTCAGTCCATTAGTGCCTTGACCCAGAGCATCATAGAGCATGCTAGTCCTGCAACACAACATGGGCTAGGGGAGAGTTTGAGGAGTAGGGTTCCACCCCATACCTGTCAGGCTTGTAGGTCAGCCTGTGGTTATGACCCCATGGATAGTCAGGACGTAGGTGTGCAGGCTACATCTGCAGCTGAGTAGATGATGATGACATATGCCCTCCTGAGTGAGACTTTTAGCCTTGATACTCAGGTAAATCTTAGCAAGTTCATTGAATTTAATTTATTAAATTTTATTTTTGAAATGCAAGATTAACTAATTTAGTTTGATGATTTTAATGAAATTTCAGGGTCATAGCGTTGATGTAGTTTTTAGTGATTCTCCACCTACATATTACACTATGACATCTACTGTCGGGGTATGTAACTAGTAAACAATTATAAATATTACATGTGAATAGCATTGTTATATGAATGGTATTGTAATATCTAATTTTGGATGTTGAATAGGTTCATCTTGGAGATTTCACAGCAACACCTGCTAGTGGTGGTGGAGTTCAAAGCTTCACTCAGGTAATAAAATAAATAGTTTAACTAATGAATTGTACTTACTAGATTTTTGTATTTTATATTCATATCATTGATTACATTGAATTGCACATCTTTCAAACTCAAAGCATTACTAGACATTGCATAACTAATAACCAGATGTTGATAGATGACAAAATTTCAATTACAATATAGTTATTTGAAAAAATGCCTCAAAGAAATTTGGTCTAATGGAATTCCATGACAAACAAATCGAAATGATGACATTGATGCCTTTAAACTTATGATAGTCCTATTGTTGATTTATTTGTGATATTCTTCTAGGGTAGTCTACATGGTATTTTGCATACTAATTCAACTATCAAGACTGTTCTTGTGATGAGAGGACCATGAGTTAGGTGTATAAACAATTCCTAAACAATAAATGATAATAGTCTAAAAAAACATGAGGTCAAACAAATGTATAACCATTTTTATGATAGTCCTATCTATGACCTGGTCTTATGCAACATTTGCATGGTAGCACCTTTAAAGTTTCCATAAGGATAGCTTCTTCAACTCAATGATAGGGCCTTGGACCATTTTCTATGCTATGACTACTATAACTAATTAGTAACATGACTATCACAAGGTGGTTGGGTAACTCTTTTGTATAATAGTCCTTTTGTAAAATGAATGATGTGTATTCTTGCTGAGTGGCAAATCCTCTTCCATTATCATAGAAAGAAATATGCATGTTAGGTCTTATTGGAACAATTCTCATGCATTGGATCAATAATCAATCCCATGAAGATACTAAAACCCCCATAATGACAATCCCCTAGATCTATAGCATATGGTTTTCAATTTGAAAACATGACTATGCTATTTATAATAGTCATAAATAACTAATCAGCATTGAGAAATGACAATTTCGAAGGCTTATAACCACGTTTGCACTGATGACCACACTTTGTAACTTTAATAACATCAAGATAGTCCTTCAAAACTTGCCTAGCAACCTAAAATATGACCCTAGCATAATATGGACAGTCACTAATGACTGTACTTTTGGGCATAACAGTCATATGGTAACTGATTTTCCATATGGATGACTTGAAGGAAAATCTTCTTAGTAGTTGTATAGTCCATCATGTATGTGGCATGTTTGCATTCTTGGATGATAGATTGGTACTTCCTTAAACTAACAACATTTTTAGGACAACCTAAAAAGTTCAACCAAATGCTCTAATCCAAATTCCATATAGACAATACTCAAATTTACACCACCTTGACAGTCATACACATGCATATGACAACATTTTCAAAATGGATAATAATCTCAAACAACACCCTAGGGTTTCAACATGTAATCTTCAATATTTGAATAACAAAATAACAAACCCTAGGATTTTATCATGATGACAACATCCATAACCCACTTTATTGTCATGGCATCCCTCACTACTATTACTAATGTAATTTATCATGAACATGACAGTCCTTGATTGTTACAACAGTAAGTACCCTTGAAGCGTTCATGCAACTTCTAAAATTTTTGTTAAAATAACTAGATTATGATTGCACAAGAATGCATGACCAAGTTGGCGAAGGAGATTTGTTCTCATTTATGAGCTATGATTGTCATAATCATTGGAGGCATTGTCATAAAGGGAGTTGTGTAGGATGAAATGTTGTTTGGGACAAACTTAGGACTATTATAAGCACTAAATGTTTGGATAGAGTCAAAATAGAGACATTTTGAGCTGCAAAGAGGTGTTACTAAAATCTTGAATCATGAGTCTAATATATTCTAACAATGTTGTTTTATTTTTAGATGATGTAGGCTACAGAGACACCTCCTGAAGTTCATAGGGCAATGGAGCATGGTGTGTCCTCTGCGATTCATAGCTCCATGCCTTTGATGAGGGTATGAGGTAGATTAGTAAATTTCAAATTACATTTGTTGTTATAGTTGTTTATTTTTGAAAAATCAAATGATTATTGATTTGAAGTTTATTTTCTAACTGGATGGTTTCTATAGGACATGAGATCACCACAACCTAATCCTACTACTAAGACAAATGAGGAGATAGATTTTTGGATAGCAGTAAGTGATTATTTTGTTATATGTTTCATTTTTTATAATTTAATTTATATATATTAATGTCTATACTTTTTATTGTAACACTATAGATCCATGAACAACTAAATAGGAGGAGCAACACTCAGATTCATAGTAGACAACCCTCATACGCATCTCCACCCCTCGAAGATCAAAGACTACCCATGATCTATTATCTTCACTGGACAAAGGGGAATGACTTTTTATTGTGTTCCTTTGTTGTATGCCTATATGGAATTTGTGGACATATATATTGTATTGCATATAGTTGACAGTGTATGCCTATATGGCATTCTTGTAAGCCTATATGGCTATTTTGTATATATGTTATACTTATATATCGATAGTTATTGATGTATGCCTATATGGATATTTGGCTAATACAAATCATTTTTGTTGATCATTATGTAATATGGATAGGTGCATTGTAGAACATTTTTGTATGCCTCTAGGTTTCAAAGTTTAATTTTCAAAGAATCCATCCCAATTGATGATAAGAGAATTTGAGTTTTGGGTTGAAAGTTTTAGTCTCTCAAAACTATACATGCTCGGGAAAATAGAGAAAGGAAGATTGGTTAAATGGATAAATGGAAAGCAAGTTTTTTTGTTCACATCATGATCTACATGCTATTGCACAAGCTTTCATGTTAGCCTTAGTCACTCACATAGAAATGTACAACCTCGTGCATAAGTCCTTGCATCATGTGCCACCTAAATAATGCCACTTGATCCAACACAAAGTTCATGGTTCCTTGCACCATGCATAATTCACATAGTGATAGGAATCATTTTGTGCAACTCAAAAGACACCCTATAAATCTTACACAACCCTTTGGATCATGTGCCATTTGTACAACACTAAGGATCATGTCTCATAGTTTCACAAGCAACTCTATCTAATTTTGCAAGTGACCAAGGGGATATTGCAATTCCCTATGTTTCAAAAGGATGTTCTTATGGTTGCTCCTTGGTATGCTGATCCATATTCCTTATGAGTTGCTTAATTGAAAATATTTCTTAATTCCTTATTATTATACCATATTGGGATGCAAAGAGAATGTTTATTGTCTTGAATAAGATAGTCAAAATCATATGCTTATGAGCACCTAATGACCATTTTGGTTATTAAATGTAATTCCTCTTACATATAAGGCGAGTTTATGAGAGTACATTGAGTCTTACCTAATTTGAGTATACAACATAACATTGGGGCTATAGGCTTCCATAAGTCATCAGCAATCCCTTTGAGAATGTGGTTAATATTATAAATGTATACTTTGCATCTCACCATGTTAAAATGTATCATGTCATCACATCTACCAATTTGACTCTAATTCCATAAAGCAATTCCCTACATGTTACAATATTGTATTGATCTCACAAAAGGTTGCATACCACTACCCCAAATCTTTGAAAGATTGCTATGAAATATGATAAGCAAGATAGGTGCAGTGTAGATCATTACATATGACAATGTAGATCATTACATAATGATAGAGCCATGAAGTGTAGAGGGTTTCAAATATCACAGAAATCTAAGTTCAAGCCTAATAACATAGTGACCTAAAGGTGGAAGAAGATGAGGGTTGAATAGTATGGATATGACAACATGAAGATGATATTAAGGTTTAGGAGAGTAGCCTAACAGAGTTCTATTTCAAGCCTAATAGGGGTCTAAGATTGTACTGATGGAACAATGCATTGAAGGACTAAAACAAACCCTATAGAGATAGTACTAGAGAATAAAGTCAAGGTGAACCAAGATTTAAGAACAAGCAATTCATTTATGACTGTGTTGACTGCTAGAACAAGTATGTTAACAACCATCAAATTCATGTTGACATGTGAAGACTATAACAGTTATAGGAAAGATAATGTGTGAGGATATCACTAGTACAATGTAGCTTGAACTGTTTTGGCATGTTTGGGTGCAAAACAGGACCATGCCTAGCCTAAACATACCCATCCAGACGCATTGGAACTGTCAGTTTGGTCACATCAGGAGTAGGATGAAAGTTACACCCCTTTGCAACTTTACACTGCATGCATCTGACCATTTTGGGGCAGTAGAAAAACTTTCACCATGGGAAAACACCTCAGAGATATAAAAAACCGGGGTCATCCCACAATAATGGGTTACACTTTTTGGCCAAACTTGACATTGAAATCAACATTTTGAACTAAATATTCACTTTCTGACACCTATAACCACTAAACCATTAGGAATTTAAAGATGATGCAAACTAGTGATTTGTGAGATTTTGTTTGTAGATTCTAAATATATTTTTTTAAAAATATTTGGAGTTAAATTATAAAAAAAATTATGTCTCCTTTGATAACTAGTTTTTAATAGTAAACAACATTTTTTTAAAGTGATGTGTATTCTATAGCACATAACTTTTTTTCTACAAAGGATAAAATTATGATTCTTTTGAATTTAGATTGGTAAAACTGATATATAGGACATGCATTTGGTTTCATAATGTTTTTTTGAATATATTTTTTAATTAAGTTTTGAAGTCAAACCAATTATAATTTAGACATAGGTGTATTCCGTAAAACATAACTTTTTCTGTATGTATCGTAATTCAATTTTTTTTTGTTGAAACAAGGACATCAATACCTAGGGCATAGATATTTTCAGAAATTTTTTTCACTAATTTACTAATTTTCCATGTGTGTAGAACAGAGAACTTGATGTTCGGTGAAAAACATACATTCACAAGAAATAAAAAATAAATATAATAATGAAATTAAATATATTTAAAATTATACTTTTTGGGAAGCTTATAATAAGGACTACATACTTACAAAACATAAATTTTAATTGAATTCATTTGATCCCCCAAAAGGTAAATAAAAAGTGGTTTTTTATTAGCATTTTGATAGGTGTAGACGAGACTCCATTATAGATATGGTTAAAACTAGCACGGTTCTATCCAAGGGGGTTTGATCAAACCCTCTTCAATTAAAATCCTTTAAATGGAACCTTTCAAGACTTAAATCATTATATTTTCTAAAAATATGTGATTTTAACAAAAATCAGGATGTCCTAGAAAGTGTAACCCATTATTGTGGCAGCACCCACCAAGAAAGGTTATTGTAGAGGGACCCTACATGATCCCATAGCATCAGACATAATGTTTCTAAGTGACATGGTTTTCAAGTAACATCTCATCAAAGATTGTTGTCTTTTTGCACTTTGGACTCTTTAGGGATATCACCGGTACAATGTAGCTCAAATTGTTTCGGCATGTTTGGCTGAAAAATAGGACCATGCCTCACCTAAATGTACCCATCTGAACATGTTGAAACTGTTAGTTTGGTCACATTAGGAGCAGGATAAAAGTTACTCCCCTTTGCAACTTTACACTACTTCCTTCTGATGATTTTTGGGGCAATAGAAAACCTTTCACCACAAGCAAATGCCTTAGAGATATCAAAAATTGAGAGAGGTTATTGTAGAGGGGTTCTATGTGATTGTGTTGGCTTAGATGGAATGTTTCTAAGTGTCAGGGTTTCTGAGTAACAGCTCCTTAAAGATTGCTGCCTTTTTGCACTTTGGACTCTTCAGGGATATCACCAGTACAATGTAGCTCAAACTGTTTTGGCATGTTTGGATACAAAATAGGACCATGTCTAGCCTAAATGTACCCATCCAAACACATTGGAACTATCAGTTTGGTTGCATCAGGAGCAGGACAAAAGTTACACCCCTTTACAACTTTACACTACCTCCTTCTGACGATTTTTGGGGCAACAAAAAACCTTTCACCATGGGCAAACACCTCAGAGATATCAAAAATTGAGAGAGGTTGTTGTAGAGGGGTTCTACATGATTGCATTGCCTCAGATAGAATGTTTATAAGTGTCAGGGTTTCTGAGTAATAGCTCGTCAAAGATTGTTGCCTTTTTGCACTTTGGACTCTTCAGGGATATCACCGATACAATGTAGCATAAACTATTTCAGCATGTTTGGATGCAAAAAAGGACCATGCCTAGCCTAAATGTACCCGTCCAAACACATTGGAACTATCTGTTTGGTTGCATCATGAGCAGGATGAAAGTTACACCCCTTTGCAACTTTACACTACCTCCTTTTGATGATTTTTGGGGCAGCAAAAAACTTTTCACCATGGGCAAATGCCTCAGTAATATAAAAAAATGAGAGAGGTTATTGTAGAGGGGTTCTATGTGATCGCGTCGCCTTAGATGGAATATTTCTAAGTGTCAAGGTTTCTAAGTAATAGCTCATGAAAAATTGCTACCTTTTTGCACTTTGGACTCTTCAGGGATATCGTCGGTACAATATCACTGGTACGGGTGTAAGGTATTAATTTAGATTTTAGAGAAAAGTAAAGACTAGAGTTTTTTATGAGGTTGAGGACCAGATAACCCTAAACATAATACAACCTAAGTGCTAAAGACCACATGAAGAACACAGAGGGTTATTTGAGACAGGTTAAATAGAGAGTATAACACAAACAAAACTTACCAAACTAGGTATTTAAAGACAATACACTTGGGTTTAAAACATAACTAATAACTTTAACTTAAAAAGCCTAACTAGTTTTGAATTTTTAAACATCTACAGATGTGATATGAACACTACCACTGTGACATCCTTTAGACTTCCAAAACTTCCAAGAATAATGACAACTCATCAATCAACATCAACATGACCTTAACACCATATTTTGTGACCAACATCAACATCATGATGACACTGAAGAAATCTATGGCACATGAAGACATTGAGAACACTAAAGACATGGAGCACAAAGAAGCATGAAGACATGAACAAACTCCTATCATGAGGAAGAACCACAACCCAATCCAACTCCTGAAAGAATGACATGTTATGATGAAGAACCACAATGAAATCCAATGATTTAATGGCATGAACCAATGACATAAGAAACTATGTCTTGCAAACATAAATGTATACCATAGCAAACAAATCAAGTTCATACCACTACTTGTCAAGTTCATACCACTGCTTGAGTGAGATCTTCACTATTCAAGTTCATGCCTTGTCTTGAAGCACTACAACTCTATGCATAACATCACATACTCTATGAAGAAGCGTCTTTATATCACAAAACCCAACAACATATCTTGAAAGCATAATGATATCATCAAATAATAGACAACCAATAGACCTGCACAATTATGCATTCCTTACTCAATTACTAACATTCAAACACTTTGACATTAATGACAAACATATTCATCACAATATTCACTGTATATGTGTAAAAATGTAGTAACAAATAAAAAAAGACAAACCTATGTAAACTTACAAATTAATGTGCATACTTACAAATCAATGTAACATGACTTTACAAAATCAATGTGAATACTTACAAATTAATCCAACGAACCATCCGAGTCTGCTTTACTCTTTATTGTGTCAAGTATTGCCTCATGGTCAGACTCACGCACCTTCCACAAGGTCTTGTTCAAAGGTCTACCCCAAAATTGTATCAAATGAACATTGGATTGCATGACAAGGTTCAAGTAATGAAGAATCTTTCGATGCATGTCAAAGTCCTGAAACAACCAAACAATAACAGGGTAAGTGCAAAAATATGGGGGGCCAAAAAGTGGCCAAATGATTTTTAAAAATAAAAATACATAATATGCTCGCGTTATAACGCGTGCACGTTATGAACTACTATAAATAAAAAAAAGGTTGTGATCTCATTTTATTTCTTTTTTCTCCACAATTCCCGCGGTCTGCAAACCCTAGGAAGCGTGCTCGCATTTTAGATTCCTCAATTCAACACAAAAACCTTATCGATTTATCACCAAAATGCCACCATGATGTCGAGCACGTCAAAGGAGTGAGTTTATTTGTCTTTTTGTTTGAATTTGCTTCTAAATAGCTAGGTTTGAGTTTTTTTTTATGTATATTTCGTTAATTGTCAGGAAATGTTAATGCACCTCCTCCTCCTCCTCCTCAAAATTGATAAAATCCTGTGGAACAACAACCTCCTCCATCCATTCCTCAACATGCCCCTGGAACACAAGAAAATATAATGGGGCAAATTGAAAACAACAAAAAAGAAATTGAAGATATAATTGCAAGGTTGAAAGATCCTTCCACTTCAACCTTGCATAGGTCCATGCTTGCCGAATCTCTTGAATCTATGTTACCAAATGTAGATTCAATTAGCAAGCAAATAACTAGTTGGACAGATAATAGGAGAGAGTTTAGAGATTATTATGCAAACAAGTTTTCATACCAAGATGTGAAAAAATTACAAATTACAAAATTAGACTTGTGTTCAATTTTCACAAACCCACAAACAAATCAACCTTCACCCATTATAGGCAAGAGGTTCCCTATCCATTGGCACAACAACCAAGTGATAAGGGACAATTTTGAATAGAGGTGGTGGATGGTTTTTGACCATCCTCCATACAATAATAATGAGGTCCCGTAATACTTTTTGAGGAAACTCTACTACAAGTTTATCCTCAATAAAGTGCTAAACTATTTTGATATGCAGGACATCCAGGGTAGAGGTGGGGGGTCAGTACAAGATAGACCAGGGGCACGTCTTGACCCATAGTGGGTAGTGAGATGAGTAATCAGTAGACCAGCCCACGAGCATGTTTCTATCCCTTGCATTGTGAAGGAGAGTGTTGAGGTTGATACACTTCAGTCCATTAGTGCCTTGACCCAGAGCATCATAGAGCATGCCGGTCCTGAAGCACATAGTGGGTTGGGAGATAGTGTGAGGAGTAGGGTCCCACCCCATACTTGTCAGACTTGCGGGTCAACCTGTGGTTATGACCCCATGGATAGTTAGGATGCAAGTGCACAGGTTACATCTGCAGCTGAGTAGATGGTGATGACAGATACCCTCCTGAGTGAGACTTTCAGCCTTGATACTCAGGTAAATATTAGCAATTTTATTGAATTTAATTTATTAAATTTCATTTTTGAAATGCAAGATTAACTAATTTAAATTGATGATTTTAATAAAATTTTAGGGTCATAGCATCAATGTAGTTTTCAGTGGTTTGCCACCTACATTTTACACTAGATCATCTATTATCGGGGTATGTAACTAGTAAACAATTATAAATATTACATGTGAATAGCATCGTTATATGAATGGTATTCTAATATCTGATTTTGGATGTTGAATAGGTTAATGTTGTAGATTTCACGGTAACACCTACCAGCGGTGGTGGACTTCAAAGCTTTACGGAGGTAATAACATAAATAGTTTAATGAATGAATTGTACTTACTAGATTTTTGTATGTGACTTGTGTGCTTTATTGTGTGTACTTCCATGTTTAGATGAACGTGTGTGTATGTTAGGAGCCATGATTTGCATCACTATTATAGTTTTCATAATTGAATAATGTTGTTTTATTTCTAGATGATGCAGGCTGCGGAGACACCTCCCCATATTCAGAGGGCAATGGAGCATGGTGTGGCCTCTGCGATTCATAGCTCCATGGCATTGACAGGGGTATGAGGCAGATTAGTAAATTTCAATTTACATTCATTGTTATAGTTGTCTATTTTTGAAAAATCAAAAGATTATTGATTTGAAGTTTAATTTCTATCTGGATGGTTTCTATAGAACATGACATCACCAGGGCCTATTCCTGCTACTGAGGCAAGTGAGGAGACAGACTAAATGTTAGTGGTAAGTGATTATTTTGTTAAATGTTTCATTTTTTATAACATGTAATTTCTATATACTAATGTCTATACTTTTTATTGTAATAGCTAAAGATGCAGAAAGAACTAAATAGGAGGAGTAGCCCTCAGGTTCATAGTAGACCACCCACATGTGCGTCTCCATCCCCTAGAAGATCAAAGGTTGCCCATGATCTATTCTCTTCACCAGCTAGAGGGGAATGACTTTTTATTGTGTTCCTTTGTTGTATGCCTATATGGCATTTGTGGACATATATTTTGTATTGTATATAGTTGACATTGTATGCCTATATGGCATTCTTGTAATCCTATATGGCTATTTTGTATATATGTTATACTTATATCAACAAATATTGATGTATGCCTATATGGATATTTGGTTAATACAAATCTTTTTTATTGATAGCGTCCATACTTGCATTATAAATCCACATTTGAATGGATATTTGTAGATGGCTCCTTCAAATATTTAAAGTCCAATTGTATTACATAGGATGTTTGTTGATCCAATAAGCTAGCTATTGTTATTCAAGTATCACCTAAACCTCATTTTGGAACTAAAAGATAAAAGTTGTATTTAAAAAAAAAATGAATCATCATGTTATTCTTTATGTTTGAGATCCTGAAAATGACTAAGTCTAGTAGCCTGATATCCTAAAACACTAGCATGAATATCCAAGTCATTAGGATGATTGTGCCTTGAGAAAAAGTCATTAAGATGAGCACCTAAAGGAGACTTTCTTAAACATTCAAACATTGAGAAACAAGCATGAAGGGTTAAGGCACAATTTGCAACTCATAAAGCCTCAAAAGGGCACCCAACTTAGAGAGAGCATTCATTTAAGACAAGGCACCCATTGACACCTGTTCCACTATAAAAGTGCACCTAAGGTGGAACGAGAACAAGCCTCTAGTAAGTGAAGCCCACCTATTGTCTAAACCACTTCATTATGGCACCCCAGCATGAGGAGTATATAAGTCAATAGGAAATGGTGCCTAGAATGCAAATGAAGGACTAAGTGGCATTTTCAATAAGCATCAATTCACCATGATCTTTGAATAAATACATCAAATTGAGCCCCATAAGCCTAGGCGCCCTTTGCCTTCAAAAGAACCTTGTATCGACGTCAAGAGTTGGTCATATCGGCATATTGGCAAACCTTGGTTAGGCTTCACCAATAGTGGTATGTCCTGCCGATGAGTGTGGTTCTAAGTCTGTCTCGCCGATAGTAGTCAGACACTCATCCCTACTACAGTGTAGCATTCTCTAGTTGTGTTCTCCCCTTTGTTTTTGTGAATGCCTCTTGAAGTAATGTTGAGTTACTTGTGATGTCCTTATTGACTAGTGTTGTTTTGGATTCATGTGTAGTCCTTGTTCCTTATAGTCTATTGTCTACCCGACTATTTGTTGTAACTTATTGAACCACTATGATTTTGAATATTTAGATTGAGAGGGCATTAGACAGTAAAACTTCTTAACCTTTAATAACCCAACCTAGAATCAATAGATTTTTGTCCATCCCAACTATTCTAGTCAAGACAAAGCATGTTGATTCTCATTCAATCCAAAGTTCATTAACAGGATTATCTTATCATAATATTTAGGGAAATGACCACCTAGATGGACAATGATGTGAGCTATCGATAAAGAAACTTGCAAGAAGTATAGGAGGCATGAGAATCCCTCCATGTTGTTTATCAAGTTGAATGATCTATGACACATCATGTATCATTAGAAAATATTCTTGAAGAGAAAGCAAGTGAAAATACTCAAAACAACCCATAACAAGGTGGAGAAGTTTAAAGGATGGAGGTTGCAACACTTTCCAACCTCATAGCCACACTAGTTTAATGGATCAGGATGCTAAAGGCTAGAGGTGTTGAGAAACCTCTAAAGGACAAAACTATAGAAAGGCCAAAAGTTCAAATGAATCCATTCAACACTAGGGTTGAGAAAAACAAGGGGGCAACTCAATCTTCCCTATCTAAATTTTTTTTTTCAAAAAACTAGTAATGACACTTTCCCACATCTTTGACAACCTAGTGGAGCTTAGGCGCCACAAAATCATGTGACTCCCATAGTGTATCATCCACTCCAAGGTCTTAAGTGATCAATTCAAACACTCCAAGGTCTTATGCACCTTCTTGCTTAGAGTAATTCAAACACTCCAAGGTCTTCAGCGATCAATTCCCCAACTTATGAAATGTCCTCCTTCATTTTAAAACACATTGTAATGCTCCAGAGAGATGACTATACCTAGGTGTCAATCTGGGTTAGAAATGCCTCCAAAGTGTGCCTTCTCTTTCAGAATGCAAAACAAGGTCCAAAGGTGCTAATAAATTAAAGTGCTTTGGAAAAGTCCCAGAGGTTAAGATGCGCCTTGTCTTAATGAGGTGTAACTCTTGGGTAAGAAAGCTTGTAAAGTGTGCCTAACTTAGTGAAGAGGTTGATAACTTCTAAACCCTTCCTAGAACTTAGATTGCTTCAACTGAAGATCATCTTGCACCAATACATCACCAAACTTTCAATCACAAGATCAATTCAAACTTAGGTGCTCATTAAGAGTCTTTCCAATGTTGGCACATCTGAGAGGTTAAACTAGCAAGAGAGCACCTAGCTTCCTAGACCTTATTTCAATATGTTTGAGTTCCAAAGTTGACCCAATGGTATCAAGATGGTGCCATAGAGTCTTTGGACTAGTTCCTTAGAGTTTCAAAAATATTCTGGCTCCTTGAAAATTCCTCCTACATGCTTGGGTGCCATTTCAAGGTCGTGGAACCATGATGTAGTGCTTTATTGCTCTAGGTACCCATTCATGATTGTACAACTTGAGATTGGTGCCTAGAGTGAATAGGCTTTCATCCTAACTTAATTCACTAAGGCAACCTCATCTTGAAGGCCAAACAAATTTTCCTGCTAGATTGCCTTGTTTGATGTGCTTCTTAACATGATACTTCTATGCTAGGCACCACTTTGAGGTTGGAGGAGAGAGAAAGTGTGCCTAACCTATCTTGGGTGACTTCAGGACTTCAAATTCCTTTATTAGGTGTGGAGTATGCTTGAATGATGTTGCTCTTAACATCTTGCACTTCCAAACCCTGATTGAAGACTCTACATCCTTGGGCACTCATTTGGACAATTTGATGTGAAATTGGCGCCTAGATTCCAAGAGTCAACTTTCTGCTTTCTAGACTTAGCCAAATTTTGAGTTTCTGACTTTGTTCCTGCAAAATAATGAGATTGAGTTAGTCAAAAACTAATTCATTCCCTCATCATTCTGAATTAGGCTCCAGGAATGAGCAATAGGCTAATCCATTCTTCACTTGATGATCAAGCCAAAAATGGGGACATGACAGGGTAAGTTGTATCTAATGACATCACCTAATTGAGTGCCTAGGAGGTATAAAGCTTAACGTTGACATGAGGACAAGTGCTTAGTAAAGGAGAGTTTCTCAAACATTTAAACATGTGAATGAAGTCATAGAAATGCACTAAGTCATCTAGGTGCCATTTTCCCCTTGTGTACCCTTACATTTGCACTCTACATGATCACGTTGCCTTAGACGGAATGTTTCTAAGTGACACCATTTTTGAGTAACATCTCGTAAAACATTGCTGCCTTTTTGCACTTTGGACTCTTCAGGGATATCGTTGTTACAATGTAGTTCAGACTGTTTCGACATATTTGGGTGAAAAAAAAAGACCATGCCTAGCGTAAATGTACTCATCTGAATGCATTGGAATAGTCAGTTTGGTCAGATTAGGAGCAGGATGAAAGTTACACCCCTTTGCAACTTTATAGTGCCTCCTTCTGACAATTTTTGGGGCAGCAGAAAACCTTTCACCACGAACAAATGCCTCAGAGATATAAAAAATGAGAGAGGTTATTGTAAAAGCACTCTACATGATCGTGTTTCCTTAGATGGAATGTTTCTAAGTGACACAGTTTTCGAGTAACATCTCTTCAAAGATTGCTACCTTTTTGCACTTTGGACTCTTCATGGATATCATCGGTACAATGTAGCTCAGACTGTTTTGACATGTTTGGGTGAAAAACAAGACCATGCCTAGTGTAAATGTACCAATCTAGACATGTTGGAACAGCCAGTTTGGTCACATCAAGAGCATGACAAAAGTTACACCCCTTTGCAACTTTACACTGCCTCCTTCTGACGATTTTTGGGGCAGCAGAAAACCTTTCACCATGGGAAAATGCCTCAGAGATATAAAAAACTGAGAGAGGTTATTATAGAGGCACTCTATGTGATCACATTGCCTTAGACGAAATGTTTCTAAGTGACACAGTTTTCGAGTAACATCTCATCAAAGATTGCTTCCTTTTTGCACTTTGGACTCTTCAAGGATATCATTGGTATAATGTAGCTCAGACTATTTCGACATGTTTGGGTGAAAAATAGGACCATACCTAGTGTAAATGTACCCATCCGGATGTGTTGGAATAGTCAATTTGGTCACATCAGGAGTAGAACGAAAGTTACACCCCTTTACAACTTTACACTGCCTCCTTCTGACGACTTTTTGGGCAGCAGAAAAACTTTCACCACGGGCAAATGCCTTAGAGATATAAAAAGCTGAGAGAGGTTATTGTAGAAGCACTCTATGTGATTGTATTTCCTTAGACAGAATGTTTCTAGGTGACATAATTTTTGAGTAACATCTCGTCAAAGATTGCTGCCTTTTTACACTTTGGACTCTTTAGGGATATCGTCGGTACAATGTAGCTCAGACTATTTTGACATGTTTGGGTGAAAAAAAAGACCATGCTTAGCATAAATGTACCCATCTAGATGCATTGGAATAGTCAATTTGGTTACATCAGGAGCAGGATGAAAGTTACACCCCTTTACAACTTTACACTGCCTCCTTCTGATGATTTTTGGAGCAGCAGAAAACCTTTCACCATGGGCAAATGCCTCAGAGATATAAAAAACTGAGAGAGGTTATTGTAGAGGCACTCTACATGATCGCTTTGCCTTAGATAGAATGTTTCTAAGTAACATGGTTTTTGAGTAACATCTCGTCAAAGATTGCTGTCTTTTTGCACTTTAGGCTCCTCAGGGATATCGTCGGTACAATGTAGCTCAGACTATTTTGACATGTTTGGGTGAAAAACAAAACAATGCCTAGCCTAAACGTACCCATCTGAATGCATTGGAACAATAATTTTGGTCGCATCAGAAGTAGGACACCAAAAATGCATAACATGATGATGTAAAAATGTGTATATGTGTAAAAATGCAGCAGGAAATTAAAAAAAGACAAACCTTACAAATTAATGTGCGTACTTACAACTCAATGTAACATGACTTTACAAATCAATGTGAATACTTACAAATTAATCCAATGAATCATCTGGGTCTGCTCTACTCTTTATTGTGTCAAGTATTGCTTCATGGTCAGACTCATGCACCTTCCACAAGATTTTGTTCAAAGGTCTACCCTGATACTTTATCAAATGAACATTGGATACCATGACAAGGTTTGAGTAATGAAGAATCTTCCGATGCATGTCAAAGTCCTGAAACAGCCAAACATTAACACTCTTATGTGGATACCTTCTAAGCCATGTTCCAGTAATAACCACTGAGCCTGTAGGGTATTCGATGTTTTCTCCATCTGTAACAGGGGCCTCTAATTTCTTTTTGGCCTCAACACAATGACATAAGTAATAATCTGTTCCCTCTTCATTATCTTCATCTACAATAACTACATATACATGCCCTACATTGATATGTGTAGCAAATTAGATGAAATTAGTCAACATTACAAAAATACTACAAATTAAGATGACATTACCTGGTTGAACTAGATGAAATTAGATGCATATATGTGCCCTATATTACCTGGTTGAACTAAATCTGATATGTGGTCAAATTCAATTGATGATTCCATCTGTGTTAGTTCCAGTGTTGTCGGGGGTTGATACGTGTCAAGTGGGCTAAGATAACTTAACTGCCATTCGTCAACCCACTCCTTTGACTTGCACTCATCCCAAACTTGATTTGTATAGGAAGAACAAAAGCATGACATCTTTTGCGTATGGATACTCCATGAACCTACAATTGAGCTTCTGAAAGAGTGCATCTCATTTGATCCTGTCAGTGTACAATAGTCCTCATATGGTGTAATGTTAATATCATCTATCAACCAAAAAAATCTACGAACTAAAGACTTACCTTCATTACCTGGACCCATGGAAGCATTACACCACTCAACAATCAATTTTGTATCTGTCAACTTTGCATTGTCTTTATACTTTAACTCTTCTCATGCTATGGCTCTTTTGATACATGCTCCTGCACCATCATGCTCCCCCTTTCCATGCCCGGCCTCACAAAAGTTCCACATATGTTGAATACCTGTAAAATTATGCCTCCTACTCAGCTAATAGAAATTTCGTGAGTTCTTGAATTATGACGCATAGTTATCTAACCATATGATATGCTGACTGAACGATATGCCCCTTCTAGCCAAATCATTGTAGAACACCTAAAAGAAACCTTGCACGAACTCCATAGAATGCATGAGATCATCACTAATATAGAAATTATACTCCCTTATGATCTTTCTGTCATCCTCTGCACTATCATTTGCATGAATGAATGCGATGTGCACAAATATAAAAACCTATGTGGAGTTGTAATATTGTGATTGCACCTCATGCTGTGGCTGTAGAATGTAGTTCTGTACAAAGTCGACGACTGAAACAATGCTACCAACTGGAAATGTATCCTTGCATAACTTGAATTGCAAGTCCAACCATCAAGCTCTATGGGCATGTCTTGCATACTCATACACTATGCTGTCACTAAATATAGGCATAAACTGATACATTGGAATCTTTTCAATAACTAATTCACACCTCTTTCCTTCTTTACCATCTTTTGTATTGTATGCCACTATTTTGTACTTTCCAAACTCTACTAGTTTGTTTCCAACCACATGTGTTCTTTCCATATGTTCACATATTGGCAAATGTTGCAAGCCACCGCAACGATGACATGTGCCATCCAAGTATAATTTCTCGTAGAATATTTGACCTTCCTCTCTTTCACATAAAATTCTTGATAAGAAGTCTCTTGAAGATGTTGGTGGGGCACATATGGCACAACCCTGTAAAACATTATTAGTATGCATATCTAAACATATAGACCTATAAGCATCAAAATGGTTAGAAAATTCAATATGTAATCTACAACAACAAGTAATGTGTGTGTGTGATTTATCTTGACATAGAAAGGTTTTAGCATTTCAAAATATCTTTGACAAATTTTAATTTGAGGATACTTCTCTAGAAATTTACCATTATACTGTGTTTGAGTCTCATCCAAAAAATGCTTTAGATGTGGCTCATGGTTCTGACTATCGATTCTCCTTCTTACCACACCCTTTGATTTGGAGATAACCTTGTGTAATTATTCCAAAAGTCTTCAATTAGTGATCTCAATGCTTCAACAATTGGTTTATCTTTTCGTGGTAGTCTCCCCGAGAATGCCCATAATTCATTGGCATTAGTGTGCTCAATTCTTTGGCGTCTTCCAATGGCTCTTGATAAAGTTTTCCTATTAATTCTTAATTCTTGACTCGTCTTTCTAATGAGACAGGATTTCCTCATTTGACTACTTACTATAGTCGATGTAATCACACGCCATGTTGCATTACTATCTTATGTGTGTGAGGTGTTACCCACACTCTTAACCCTTAAGCCTATCCCTAAACCCTAAACCCTAAAGCCTCAAACCTCAACGTCCAATCCTAATTCCTCAACCCTTCACTCTAATCCCTCAACCCTAAACCCTATCCCTAAACCCTCAACACTATACCTTAGACCCTAATCCCTCAACCCTAAACCCTAAACCTTATCCCTAAACCCTAATCCCTCAACCCTCAACCCTAATATATCATCCCTCAACTTTAATCCCTCATCCCTAAACCCTAAATGCTATCCCTATTCCTAAACCTTCAACAGACTCGATACTATACCTTAAACCCTAATCCCTAAACCCTCCAACCCTATCCCTAATCCTTATACCATCCACACTCTACTTTAACCCTAATCCCTCGACCCTCAACCCTATCCCTAAACCCTTGACCCTTGAACCTCAACCCTCAACCCTCAAGGTCAAACCCTACTCCCTCAACCCTTAACTCTGATCCCTCAACCCTCAACCCTATCCCTAAACCCTAAACCCTAAAGCCTCAACCCTCAATGTCAAATCCTAATCCCTCAACCCTTCACTCTAATCCCACAACCCTAAACCCTCAACACTATACCTTAAACCCTCAACCCTCAACCCTCAACCCTCAACCCTAAACCTTATCCCTAAACCCTAATCCCTCAACCATCAACCCTAATCCATCATCCCTCAACTCTAATCCCTCATCCCTAAACCCTAAATGCTATCCCTATTCCTAAAGCCTCAACAGACTCGATACTATACCTTAAACCCTAATCCCTAATCCCTAAACCCTCCAACCCTATCTCTAATCCTTATACCCTCGACACTCTACTTTAACCCTAATCCCTCGACCCTCAACCCTATCCCTAAACCCTAAACCCTAAAGCCCCAACCCTCAATGTCAAATCCTAATCCCTCAACCCTTCACTCTAATCCCTCAACCCTAAACCCTATCCCTAAACCCTCAACACTATACCTTAAACCCTAATCCCTCAATCCTCAACCCTAAATCTTATCCCTAAACCCTAATCCCTCAACCCTTAACCCTAATCTATCATCCCTCAACTCTAATCCCTCATCCCTAAACCCTAAATGCTATCCCTATTCCTAAACCCTGAACCGACTCGATACTATACCTTAATCCCTAATCCCTTATCCCTAAACCCTCCAACCTTATCCCTAATCCTTATACCCTCGACACTCTACTTTAACCCTAATCCCTCGACCCCCAACCCTATCCCTAAACCCTTGACCCTCGAACCTCAACCCTCAACCCTCAACGTCAAACCCTAATCACTCAACCCTTAACTCTGATCCCTCGACCCTCAACCCTATCCCCAAACCCTAAACCCTAAAGCCTTAACCCTCAATGTCAAATCCTAATCCCTCAACCCTTCACCCTAATCCCTCAACCCTAAACCCTATCCCTAAACCCTCAACACTATACCTTAAACCCTAATCCCTCAACTCTCAACCCTAAACCCTAATCCCTCAACCCTCAACCCTAATCTGTCATCCCTCAACTCTAATCCCTCATTCCTAAACCCTAAATGCTATCCCTATTCCTAAACCCTCAATAGACTCGATACTATACCTTAAACCCTAATGCTTTATCCCTAAACCCTCCAACCCTATCCATAATCCTTATACCCTCCACACTCTACTTTAACCCTAATCCCTTAACCCTCAACCCTATCCCTAAACCCTTGACCCTCGAACCTCAACCCTCAACCCTCAACGTCAAACCCTAATCACTCAACCCTTAACTCTGATCCCTCGACCCTCAACCCTATCCCCAAACCCTAAACCCTAAAGCCTCAACCCTCAACGTCAAATTCTAATCCTTCAACCCTTCACCCTAATCCCTCAACCCTAAACCATATCCCTAAACCCTCAACACTATACCTTAAACCCTAATCCCTCAACCCTCATCCCTAAACCTTATCCCTAAACCCTAATCCCTCAACCCTAATCCGTCATCCCTCAACTCTAATCCCTCATCCCTAAACCCTAAATGCTATCCCTATTCCTAAACCCTCAACAGACTTGATACTATACCTTAAACCCTAATCCTTTATACCTAAACCCTCCAACCCTATCCCTAATCCTTATACCCTCCACACTCTACTTTAACCCTAATCCCTCAACCCTCAACCCTATCCCTAAACCCTTGACCCTCAAACCTCAACCCTCAACCCTCAATGGCAAACCCGAATCCCTCAACCCTTAACTCTGATCCCTCGACCCTCGACCCTATCCCTAAACCCTAAACCTTAAACCCTCAAGCCTTAAGCCTCAATGTCAAATCCTAATCCCTCAACCCTTCACTCTAATCCCTTAACCCTAAACCCTATCCCTAAACCCTCAACACTATACCTTAAACCCTAATCCCTCAACCCTCAACCCTAAACCTTATCCCTAAACCCTAATCCCTCAACCCTCAACCCTAATTTGTCATCCCTCAACTCTAATCCCTCATCCCTAAACCCTAAATGCTATCCCTATTCCTAAATCCTCAACAGACTCGATACTATACCTTAAACCCTAATCCCTTATCCCTAAACCCTCTAACCCTATCCCTAATCCTTATACCCTCGACACTCTACTTTAACCCTAATCCCTCAACCCTCAACCCTATCCCTAAACCCTTGAGCCTCGAACCTCAACCCTCAACCCTTAATGTCAAACCATAATCCATCAACCCTTAACTCTGATCCCTCGACCCTCAACTCTATCCCTAAACCCTAAAGCCTTAACCCTCAATGTCAAATCCTAATCCTTCAACCCTTCACTCTAATCCCTCAACCCTAAACCCTATCCCTAAACCCTCATCACTATACCTTAAACCTAATCCCTCAACCCTCAACCCTAAACCTTATCCCTAATCCCTAAACCCTAATCCCTCAACCCTCAACCCTAATTCATCATCCCTCAACTCTAATTCATCATCCCTAAACCCTAAATGCTATCCCTATTCCTAAACCCTAAATGCTATCCCTATTCCTACACCCTCAATGGGCTCGATACTATACCTTAAACCCTAATCCCTTATCCCTAAACCCTCCAACCCTATCCCTTAACCCTAATCCCTCAACCCTCAACCCTATCCCAAAACCCTTAACCCTTGAACCTCAATGTACTCAACCCTCAACGTCAAACCCTAATCCCTCAACCCTTAACTCTGATCCCTCGACCCTTAACCCTTAAAACTTGAACCCTAAAACCTATCCCTACACGCTTGACACTTGACACTATATCTTAAACCCTAATCCCTTAATCCTCATCCCTAAAGCCTCAACCCTAAATCATTAAACCTTCAACCCTAAACCCTATCCCTAATCCCTCTACCCTCGACACTCTTATTTAACCCTAATCCCTTGACCATTAACCCTATCCCTCAACCTCAATCCTCAACCCTCAACCCTCAACTCTCAACATTAAACCCTAATTCATCAACTCTAAACCCTAATCCCTCAAACCTAAACCCTATCCCTAAACCCTATCCCTAAACCATCAAACCTCAATACTATACCATAAACCCTAATCCCTATCCCTCAATCCTTAACCCTTAAAACTTAAACCCTATCCCTACACCCTCAACACTTGACACTATATCTTAAGCCTTAAACCCTCATCCCTAAAGCCTCAACCATCAATCCTTAAACCTTCAACCCTAAACCCTATACCTAATCCCTCTGCCCTTGACACTCTAACCCTAACCTCAACATTAAATGCTAATCCATCAACCCTAAACCCTCAACCCTCAACAATATACCTTAAACCCTAATCCATCAACCCTCAACCCTAAACACTATCAATAAACCCTCAACCCTCGACACTATACTTTAAACCCTATGAGAAAAGCTTTGTGTATGGTACATCCACAATGAGTAATTAACAGTTGAAATCAGAAGGATGATCATTATGATAAAAGATTTGCATTGGGGTACATCTATGTTTCTTGCTGTCCACCCTGCACTTAGGGAAGGTATATTGTTATGAAACAGGGAAATAATCTCCCATTGTTTACTGGCTCTATCCACAAGAACTACTAAATTATACATTAAACCCTAATCCCTCAACCCTAAACTTTCAACCCTAAACCCTATCCCTACTATCCACAAGAACTACTAAATTATACATTAAACCCTAATCCCTCAACCCTAAACTTTCAACCCTAAACCCTATCCCTAATCCTTCTACCCTCAACACTCTACCTTAAACCTAATCCCTTGACCCTTAACCCTAAACTCTATCCCTAAAGCCTCAACACTAAACCCTAATCCCTTAAGGTCCTAAACTCTAATTGCTTATCCCTAAACTCTAAATCCTATCCCTAAACGCTCAACCCTCAACCTTAAACCTTATTCACTCAATCCTTATCCACCCCTCTCCTCCCCTATCTGGCTCACTCCCATCTCTACCCTCCTCTGTCCTTGACACTATACATACATAAATATAGGCATACATACATACATACATACATATAGGCATACATAGATACATAGATATAAACATACATACATACATATAGGCATACATAGATACATAGATACATACATACATACATATAGGCATACATACATACATACATGATTAATAGACTTGAATAGAAAATTTTTTAAGGGGAACATAACACGAGCACATTATAACGCGCTTGCGTTATGTCAAACATGACAAACAACAGACTTGTGAAAAAGGAAAAATGCAAAGAAAACCATAACGCGAGCGTGTTATAACGCGAGAGCGTTATAACGTGCTCGCATTATGTCTTGCTTTGGGAATTGCAAGCCTTGGGCTTGGGATTTTCTTTGGATTTCCAACCCAAAGGCTTGGAGTGCCTTTTGAATAGTCACAGATGTGTTTTTCCATATTCTTCAAGATTTCACATAATTTCATTCGTGCTAACCCTCAGATTTGCACGTGTTTCAAGGTTAAACAAATCAAACACTTGGGTAATGTTAAGCTTTCTCTTAGCTATTTGACGATGTGATTTTTTTCACATTTTAACAATGTTAAGCCTTTCATCTTTAATTTCTTTTGTTTGTGTGTCCATTTTTGGGCAAAAACTACTATTTGGTCTTTTTTCATTGTAAATTAACTATTCATTGAAATTTCAAAAAAATTACATATTTAGAAACTAGACTCCATTCTACAAATATTAAAAAAAGAAAAAAATAATTTTCAATTAGTTTTCAAAATTTATAGGGGTAGGACGGCCAAAATTCTATTTTTTAGGATGTGTCCACTTTAAAAATTAGTAAAAAATCAAATATTCATCAAAAAGTTATCAGAAAAATCAAGCATAAACTACATGCTATTAGCTAATTTCTCACTGAAGCAATTTTAAAAATACCAAAAAAAAGTTGACCTTTTGAGGGAGCCACAAAACATGCTATGTTATGTTTTTTTGATAGAAACAACACCAATTTCTGTGGCTTCCTCTTTTCAACCCCTTAATCTATGTCATTTTCAAAAAAAATAGTAGTTTAGAAAGTAGACTCGGAGCACTACGAACATTGTTTTGGTTGCATCTCCAAATTTTGAGTGTAACTATGCTCAATTTCTCATCCAAGGCCAGTATTTCTTGATTTCAGAAAAAAAGTGGCCACTTAAGACCCCTTTTTGGCCCCCCATCTTCTTGCACTTACCCAACACTCTTATGTGGGTACCTTCTAAGCCATGTTCTAGTAACAACCACTGAGCCTGTAGGGTATTTGATGTTTTCTCCATCTATAACTGGGGCCTCCAATTTCTTTTTTGCCTCAACACAATGACACAAGTAATAATCTACTCCCTCTTCATTATCTTCATCTGCAATAACTGCATAAAGATGCCCTACAATGAGATGTGCAGCAAATTAGATGAAATTAGTCAACATTACAAAAACGCTACAAAGTAAGATAACATTAGGAATTTCAAAAACTATGCAAATAAATATATTACCTGGTTGAACTAGATTTGATATGTGGTCAAAGTCAAGTGATGATTCCATCTCTGTTAGTTCCAATGCTGTCGGGGGTTGATACATGTCAAGTGGGCTAAGATAACTTAACCACCATTTGTCAACCCACTCCTTTGACTCACACTCATTCTAGGCTTTATTGTACATGAAGAACAAAATCATGCCATCTTCTACATATAGATACTCCATGAACTTGCAATTGAGCTTCTGAAAGAATGTAGCTCACTTGATCCTGTTAGTGTACAACAATCCTCATATGGTACAATGTTAGTATCATCTATCAACCAAAAAAATATACAAACTGAAGACTTACCTTCATTACATGGACCCATCGAGGTATTACACCACTCAATGATTGATTTTGCATCTGTCAGCTTTGCATTGCCTTTATACTTTAACTCTTCTTGTGCTATGGGTCTTTTGATACATGCTTTTGCACCATCATGCTCCCCCTTTCCATGCACGGCCTTACAAAAGTTCCACATCTACTGAACACCTGTAATATTATGCGTCCTGCTTAACCAATAGAATTCTGCAAGTTCTTGAATTGTGATGCATAGTTATTTGACCATATGATATGATGACTGAATGATATACCCCTTCTAGCCAAATCATTATAGAACACCTGAAAGCAACCTTGGATGAACTCCTTAGAATGTGTGAGATCATCACTAATAAAAATGATAATCCCTTATGATCTTTCTATCATCCTCTATACTATCATTCATACGAATGAATGCGATGTGCACAAATATAGAAACCTATGTGGAGTTGTAATATTGTGATTGTTCCAAACACTGTGGCTATAGACTATAGTTCTTTACAAAGTTGATGACTGAAATAATGCTACCAACTAGAAATGTGTCCTTGCATGACTTGAATGGCAAGTCCAACCATCGATCTCTATGGGCATGTCTTGCATACTCATACACTATACTGTCATGAAATATAGACATAAACTGATACACTGAAATCTTTTGAATAACTAATTCACACTTCTTTGCTTCTTTACCATCTTTTGTATTGTATGCCACTGTTTTATACTTTCCTAACTCTACTAGTTCATTTCCAACCACATGTGCTCTTTCCATATGTTCACATATTGGCATACGTTGCAAGCCACTGCAATGCTAACATGTGCCATCCAAGCATAATTTCCTATAGAATATTTGACCTTCCTCTCTTTCACATAAAATTCTTGATATGAACTCTCTTGAACATGTTGGTGGGGCATGTATGCCACAATCATGCAAAACATTGTTAATATGCAAATCTAAACATATAGATTGATAAACCTCAAAATGGTTAGAAAATTCAATATATAATCTACAAAAACAAGTAGTGCATGTGTGATTTATCTTGACATAGAAAGGTTTTAGCATTTCAAAATATATTTGACAAATCTTAATTTGAGGATACATCTCTAGAAATTTACCAAAAAATTGTGTTTGAGTCATATCCAAAAAATGCTTTGGATGTGGCTCACGGTTCCGACTACTGATTCTCCTTCTTACCACATTAACTTGATTTGGAGATACCCTTGTGTAATTCTTCCAAAAGTATTCAATTAGTGATCTCAATGCTTCAACAATTGGTTTATCTTTTCATGGTAGTCTCCTTGACAACACCCATAATTCATTGGCATTGGTGTCCTCAATTCTTTAGCGCCTTGATAAAGTTTTCCTATTAATTCTCAATGCTTGACTTGTCTTTCTAATGAGACGAGATTTCCTCATTTGACTACTTACTATAGTCGATGTAATGACACGTCACGTTGCATTACTATCTTTTGTGTGTAAGGTGTTACCCACACTCTCATATGCACTCATTAGATTCTTGACAATAGATTTTTCACTTGAATCCTCTGATGTTCTCAACCCAAGAATCTTCATGATGGACCTATACTTTATACTTCGCATCATTTCAATGAATAGTTGACATCTTGCGGTCTCATTTAAATTTTCAAAGAACAATCTCCAAATCTTATGAGCATATCTTCTACAAGTGCATTTTGGAATCTTAGCTTCCATTGGCTGCAAAATATTCTCATCAATATCAATCAAATACTTTGTCTTTCTATGCAACATTCTAGGTAGTGTTAAGATAGGTAAATTCATCTCAACATTAGGAATTTCATCAATATTTAAATGAGATGGGCTAGATGGCATACCTTCGATTGAAGATGGAATAGATGACATACCTTGAGGTTGATGTGGGAACGATGGTTTACCTCCTTCCTCACATGTGAGTGATGATGTACTCTCAACTTGATATGCAGTAGATGGTGTCCCTACATGTTGACTTGTGGTAGAGGATGTGTCTCCAACTACAGTATTCAAATCTCTCATAGCACGAAGTTTTTGCATTCGTTCCCTTTTTGTCACCAATACCATATCTCTTTTTGATGGTTGAGGTTCCTCTTCAATTAGCATGTCTTCATTTATCATGTCCAATTTCCTCTTCTCATGAAGTTCTCTCATAGCCATTGCTTTCTTTGCATTCTTAGCTTCTATCTCTTCCTGTGTTGGTTTAATTCTTGATCATTTTCTCAGCAAGAATTTATCTATAGCATGATAAAGAGACAAATATTAGTTCCTAAGAAATGAATCCATACAAATAACTAAAATATATGTCATTCAACCCTTTATACAAAATGTGCATACAATCATCATGTAGAAGAGTAAATGTCACTCAACCAAAATAGGTACAAAGCATACAAAGCATTATTGCAGCCATACAAAGCATTATTGCACAATGTTATTACAGGCATACAAAGCATTATGGTACAAAGTTCACTTCAGTTCTATGAGGATAAGGAAAAATGAGAGTCGCCTATTGAGGCTACAAGTGAAGAGTACATTGGACTTTATGTTGACCACAAGGTTGAAGATATGGGGGAGGCCTTGGTGTTAGTGGCATCAAACTACCTACACTTACTTGTGGATAGAGATCATCTCCTCACACATGAAGATTCATCTTGCAGCCATGGGATATAATTTAGGACACATGATACACTTGATTTTCACTTGGAGATGTCTCGTGGGCCAGCACTTGTTGATAACCATCTAATCATGAATGGAGAGATGATTGAGATCATGGGAGACATCACACTAGGGCATGAGATAAGGACTAGTTTTCCGATGTGTGACAGTAGTCCCTTATCTTCACATTATCATTTTATGACAACCAAGAGGATCAGCCTTAAGGCTTATTATTTTCATGGAGACACTCATGTTGAACTTTACACTTTGCTATGACTGAACTATCTTGAGACCCTATATCAATTCCATGGCAATGTGACTGATTTGTAGTATTTAACTTGGCCCATTGTCATAGATATGGGAATGGAAACATTTGGTATACAAGGTTTGTATGAACTATCAACATGAAGAATAGTGTAGCATAGCATGGATCATAATTGGATTAAGCCTATTGGGATTTACTTGTATGATCTCTACACGTATTCATTTGTATATTAACTTGTTATGACAAGATAATAGTATTTCATTATTCTTAAGGGATTGTATATTTATATGTTATAAGGATTTATTCTTGTATAATTTGACATCATGATATTTTAAGGTCTATTTAATTCATTATTGCACATACTTATTAAAGATCTCAAGTGTAGAAAATATACATGGCACCATGTGAGATTGTAGGTTGCTTTCTTGATTGTGCTTGTGTCTATTTTAATTAATATTGACCTTTGAGATATCTTTTATTATGCATACCATGAACTGATTTAAAACATAGTCTATTATAAGGACATTTGTGTGTGATGACTAATCTCTTTGGTTAGTAAGAACTATGATGAACTATAAATGCAAAATACAAGACATGTATGCAAAATGTGGAAGCATAGACAAGGCAGATGAACTATAAAATCAAAAAAGTGAGACTAATATAAACACAAAATATGTAAACCATACAAGTGATATAAACATGTATGATAAAGCATGATAAAGTAATTCAAATAGAATTAAGGAAAATGTAAAGAACATGCTTGTAAAGACTTGACATACCTAAAAAATGGATATTCGAATGGAGAGAGTACCCAATTATGTAGTGTTTTTTTCTTCTTGCATCAAACTCCTCAACAATTTGAGTTTTTCACCACTTGCTTCCTTTCAAATTTTAAATTGAATAACACTCAAATACAATTAGTAATAACAATAGTATTAACCAATCTATAATGTTAAATTCCTACAATTCAATCACAATTAACATTGTAACACTACAAAAATTGAAACTTGAATTGATATATATCAAATTCAATGTGAAAACTATGTTATTTGCTCCTTAAGTTGGCAAAGTAGAAAAAGGTGGTGGAAAATTCATGCAAAGGTGGTAGAATGTGAAAAATGTGCATGTGAACTTCCCAACAACATGAAAACACTTTTTTTGGTCAGAATACATGCATAAATAGAAAAAAAATAGAGTATGTGGGCCAGGATCATGGGGGTCTCGGCCTTTTTACCGTTTGTATGGAAATCCAAAACGTGCTCACATTATAACACGAGTGCATTTTGGCCTGCTATAGAAAAATCCATATTATTCATTTCTCCATGTATTTCTTCTATCTCTCACCTCTCTATCTCTCACCTATCTCTCCTCCTCACCTCTCTACCTCTCACCTATCTTTCCCCCTCATGTCTCCACCTCTCTCTCAACCTTAAACCTTAATCCCTCAACCCTAAACTTTAATCCCTAAACCCTAAACCTTAATCCCTCAACTCTCAACCCTAATTCCTTAACCCTAAACCCTAAAGCCTGATCCCTAAACCCTAAGCCCTAATCCCTCAAGGTCCTAAACCCTAATCCCTTATCCCTAAACTCTAAACCCTATCCCTAAACCCTCAACCCTCAACCCTCAACCTTAAACCTTAATTCCTCAACCCTAAACCTTAATCCCTCAACCCTCAACCCTAATCCCTCAACCCTCAACACTATACCTTAAACCCTAACCCTTAACCTAAGCCCTCAACCCTAAACCCTAATCTCTCAACCCTAAACCTTCAACCCTAAACCTTATCCCTAATCCCTCTACTCTCAACACTCTACCTTAACCCTAATCTCTTGACCATCAACCCTAATCCTTCAACCCTAAGCACTATCCCTAAAGCCTCAACTATAAACCCTAATACCTCAAGTTCATAAACTCTAATCCCTTATCCCTAAACTCTAAACACTATCCCTAAACCCTCAACCTTAAACCTTAATCCCTTAACCCTAAACCTTAATCCCTCAACCCTAAACCCTAATCCCTTATCCCTAAACCCTAACCCCTAATCCCTCAACCCTAAACTCTAAACTCTATCCCTATTCCTAAACCCTCAACCCTCAACACTATACCTTAAACCCTAATCCCTTATCCCTAAGCCCCCTCAACCCTAATCCCTCAACCCTAAATTGTCAACCCTAAACCCTATCCATAATCCCTCTACCCTCAACACTCTACCTTAACCCTAATCCATCAACCCTAAATGCTATCCCTAAAGCCTCAACCCCAAACCCTAATCCCTTATCCCTAAACTCTAAACCCTATCCCTAAACCCTCAACCCTAATCCCTCGACCCTAATCCCTCAACCCTAAACTCTATCCCTAAAGCCTCAACCCTAAACCCTAATCCCTTATCCCTAGACTCTAAACCCTATCCATAAACCCTCAACCCTAATCTCTCAACCCTAAACGCTATCCCTAAAGCCTCAACCCTAAATCCTAATCCCTTAAGGTCCTAAACCGTAATCCCTTATCCCTAAACTCTAAACCCTCAACCCTAAATGTTATCCCTAAAGCCTCAACCCTAAACCTTAATCCCTCACGGTCCTAAACTCCAATCCCTTATCCCTAAAATCTAAACCCTATCCCTAAACCCTCAACCCTAATCCCTCAACCCTAAATGCTATCCCTATAGCCTCAACCATAAACCCTATTCCCTCAAGGTCCTAAACCCTAATCCCTTATCCATAAACTCTAAACCCTATCCCTAAACCCTCAACCCTCAACCTTAAACCTTAATCCCTCAACCCTAAACCTTAATCCCTAAACCCTAAACCTTAATCCCTTAACCCTTATCCCTATACCCTAAACCCTAATCCCTCAACCCTAAACCCTAAATGCTATCCCTATTCCTAAACCCTCAACCCTTGACACTATACCTTAAACCCTAATCCCTTATCCCTAAACCCTAATCCCTCATCCCTAAACCCTATCCCTAATCCCTCTACCCTCAACCCTAAACGCTATCCCTAAACCCTCAACCCTAATTCCTCAACCCTAAATCCTATCCCTAAACCCTTAACCCTAAACCCTAATCCCTCATGGTCCTAAACCCTAATCCCTAAACTCTAAACCCTATCCCTAAACCCTCAACCCTCAACCTTAAACCTTAATCCCTCAACCCTAAACCTTAATCCCTCAACCCTAAACCCTAAACCCTAATCTCTCAACCCTAAACCCTATATGCTATCCCTATTCCTAAACCCTCAACCCTTGACACTATACCTTAAACCCTAATCCCTTATCCCTTAGCCCTCAACCATAAACCCTAATCTCTCAAACCTAAACCCTATCCTTAATCCCTCTACCCTCAACACTCTACATTAACCCTAATCCCTCGACCCTCAACCCTAATCCATCAACCCTAAATTCTATCCATAAAGCCTCAACCCTAAACACTAATCCCTCAAGGTCCTAAACCCTAATCCATTATCCCTAAACTCTAAACCCTATCCATAAACCCTCAACCATCAACCTTAAACCTTAATCCCTCAACCCTAAACCTTAATCCCTCAACCTTCAACCCTAATCCCTTGTCCCTAAACTCTAAACCCTAATCCCTAAACCCTAAACCCTAAAGGCTATCCCTATTCCTAAACCCTCAACCCTCAACACTATACCTTAAACCCTAATCCCTTATCCCTAAATCCTCAACCTTAAACCCTAATCCCTTATCCCTAAATCCTCAACCTTAAACCCTAATCCCTCAACCCTAAACCTTTAATCCTAAACCATATTCCTAATCCCTCAACCCTAAATGTTATCCTTAAAGCCTCAACCCTAAACCCTAATCCCTTAAGGTCTTAAACCCTAATCCCTTATCCCTAAACTCTAAATCCTATCCATAAACCCTCAACCCTCAACCCTCAACCCTAAACCTTAATCCCTCAACCCTAAACCTTAATCCTTCAACCTTAAACCCTCAACCCTTAAACCCTAAATCCTTGACCCTTAAACCCTAAACCCTTAAACCCTCAACACTTATCCACCCCTCTCCTCCCCTATCCACCTCACCCCCATCTCTACCCTCCTCTACCCTTGACACTATACCTTAAACCCTAATCCCTTAATCCTCATCCCTAAAGCCTCAACCCTCAACCCTTAAACCTTCAACCCTAAACCCCATTCCTAAACCCTCTACCATCAACACTATGCCTTAAACCCTAATCCCTCAACCCTTAAACCGTTAACCCTTAAACCCTTAATCCCTCAAACCTTAAACTCTTAAACCCTAAACTCTTAACCCCTAGATACCCTTAAACCCTATACCCTATACACTTAACCTTGGACACTCAACCTTGAACATTATCCCTGAACCTTCAAACCTCTACCCTATACCCTATACCCTCAACCCTATACTTATGCCCTAAACCCTCAACCCTCATCCATATACCTTATACCCTCAACCTAAAAACCTAAACCCTATATCTTAGACACTCAACCTTGAACATTATCCCTCAACTATAAAATCGTAACCCTCTACCTTATACCATCAAATATATACTTAAGCCCTAATCCCTTAATCCTCAACCCTATACCTTAAACTCTGAAACCTACACCCACAAACCCTCATCGCTATACTCTATAACCTCACCCTTATACCCTAAACCCTAAATATTGTGCCTCAACCCATACTTAAAATAAACTCTCAACCCAAGTCACCCTATGCCTTATATACCCTCAATCTATATCATAAACCCTAAACCCAATATCCTAAACCCTAATCCCCATACCTTACACAATTAATCTTATACACTCAACAAGCTGAATATTATCCATCAACTGTAACACTCAACCCTCTACCCTCTACTCTCTACCCTCAACCTATTACTTAATCCCTAATCCCTCAACCCTATACTTTAAACACTAAACCCAAAAACCTCAACCCTCAACCCTAAAAACTCTACGGGCTTAGGTCCTTATATACCCAAAACCCTTACATACATACATATATACAAGAATACATACATACATACTAACATGCATACATATATACATACAAGCATACATATATACATACATACATACATATAAGTATGCATACATACATATAGGCATACATACATACATCAATACATACATGCATACATATAGGCATACATACAAGCATACATACAAGCATACATACATACATACATGTTTAATAAACTTGAACATAAAACATTCCAAGGGAGACATAACGTGAGTGGGTTATAACACACTCGCGTTATGTCAAACATGACAAACATTTGGGAAACTTTTGTGAAAAGGGAAAAAATGCAAAATAAAACATAACACGAGTGTGTTATAACATGCTCACGTTATATTTTCCTTTGGGAATCCCAAGCCTCAATCTTGGAATTTGCTTTGGATTTCCATCCCAAAGGCTTGGAGTGCCTTCCTAATGTCCAAAGACATGTTTTTGCATATTCTACATGATTTCACATAATTTCATTCACGCTAACCCTCAGATTTGCATGTGTTTCAAGGTCAAACAAATCAAACACCTGGGTAATGTTAGCCTTTCTCTTAGCTATTTAATGATGTAATTTTTTTCACATTTTGACAATGTTAAGCCTTTCATCTTTAATTTTTTTGTTTGTGTGTCTGTTTTTGGGCAAAAACTAGTGTTTGGTCTTTTCTTCATTATAAATTAACCGTTCATTGAAATTTCAAAAAAATTGCATTCTTAGAAACTAGACTCCATTCTACACATATTAAAAAAAATAATTTTCAATTAGTTTTCAAAATGTATAGGGGTAGCATGGCCAAAATTCTATTTTTTAGGATGTGTCCTCTTTGAAAATTAGTAAAAAATTAAATATTCATTAAAAAATTATCAGAAAAATCAGGCATAAACTACATGTTGTTAGCTAATTTCTCACTAAAGTGATTTTAAAAATACCAAAAAAAGGTAACCTTTTGAGGGAGCCACAAAACATGCTATGTTATGTTTTTTTGACACAAACAACACCAAATTATGTGGCTCCCTCTTTTGAATCCCTTAATCTATACCATTTTTTTAAAAAAACAGTAGTTTAGAAAGTAGACTCGGAGCACTATGAACATTATTTTTGTTGCATCTTAAAATTTTGAGTGTAACTATGCTCAATTTCTCATCCAAGGCCAGCATTTCCTGATTTCAGAAAAAAAGTGGCCACTTAAGACCCCTTTCTAGCCCCCATCTTCCTACACTTACCCAAATGCCAGGATTGAAATCATAGCACCCATGAAACTTGCCAAAAGAGAACATGAAATGGGGACATGTTTGAATTTGCATCAAGCTAAGAATTTCAAATTTAAATAGGCCAAGTTTGAATTCACTGTACCTATGAAACCTACCAAATTTGACTCATAGAGACCATACTACACTCCTAGGGACCATACTGCACTCCTTCTACAACATAGAGACCATACTGCACTCCTTCTGATCTCTTTGCAACCTCAATCACAAATACCACATTATCTGGCTTGGGAATCTATGGGGGTACGAGTAAAGCATTTGACATACCACAATGCCACGCCAATTTTAGGGTGCCTTTGCGAGGATGCGAGAAACTCCCCGGGGCACCTTCTCTTTCTTCTCATGGCCTTCTCCACTCACAATAGCTTCTTTGGACTATGGAAAGGATTCACAAACTTTCAAGCAAATGCAATTGGTAGGTGTAAAGCCAAATTCTACAACCTTTGCCAGCATCCTTCTTGCTTACGCCAAAATGAGAGCATTGGAACAAGGTATGGTCATCCATCAAAAAGTAATGGATAGAGGAATTTTCTTAGATGTTGTAGCTTCAAATACCTTGGTAGACATGTATGCAAAATGTGGAAGCATTGACAAGGCATTTGAACTGTTTGGCAGAATGCCTCAAAGAGATGTCATCTCATGGAATGCATTGGTCGCGGGATATGCACAAAATGGATTTGTTGAAAAGGCTTTAGAAACTTTCAACCAAATACAATTAGTAGGTGTAAAGTTAAATTCGATAACCTTTTCCAGCATACTCCTTGCCTATGCCAAAATAATTTCTTTGGAACAGGGTATGGACATCCATCATAACATAATTGAAGGGGGAATTTTGTCAGATAAACATGTATATAAAATGTGGAAGCATAGATAAGGCACATGAACTATTTGATGAAATGTGATATCATGGACCTACTCTCCCACAAACTCTTCAAGTCATGCCAGTAGGGACAAGCTCTTGAAAACTAAGTATGTGTTTGATTGCAAGTGTTATCTATCTATAGGTTGCATTGTAATATTCTGATGGATATACGACGACTCTTGTGGTTCTCTTTGAAATGCAATACAAGGCAATTACTTCATGGAATTTCATTTTCGAAGTCATGATCGAATTCAATAGGACAAGCATTAGATTGTGTAGTTTCATGATTAGGATATATTTATTGTCCACTCTCTTAAAATCTCTCCTCTATTTGCCCAAAGCTTTGGCAAACTATAACATTGACTTGAAATATAAATTTGATGGACAAATAAAGAAGTGTATGACCCGCACACCTGCAATCCATCTCATGGGCTGTTGTGGGGTGGAGATATGACCCGTACACCTATCAGCTTCTCCAATCACCATTGTGGGGTGGCAGGGTAACTCCTACTCTACTAGCATCGACACCTTCCATGGATCACTACGAGGTTGCGGGTTAGAACTACTCTTGCTTTGTGCAATTATGATTGATAGTGAAAATATAGATTCATGTTATGGTAAAAAGAGTCTTTTTCTGTGCCCATTCCATTCCCTCCCAAACAACAATGATATTATCTAAAATATATCTGGACTTAATGAACCCTGTTTGTTTAGGGCAGACAATCAGAGGAAGCAAGTTGCAGAGTTTGAACGAAAGGGCTTTAGCAATGATTTTGTATGAAACATTGATGAGCATAATGGGTCTCCAGTTGCAAATATCCTCTGGATCACCAACTTTAGGCATGAACTTAATGTTTCCTTGATTTATAATATTTCCTAAAGAATTAGAATGAAAGGCTTCAAGGTAAACATTGTGTAAATATTTTCCTAAACAATCCCAAAGGGACTTGTAAAACTCACAAGGAAAGCCATCAATTCCAAGAGCTTTGCCATTAGCCATAGAGCAAACAGCTTCTTTGAGGTCTTTAATGGTCAATAATTGATCACAAAAGCATGTCTAGGCTGAGAAAAGCTTATTAGGCACAACAACAAGACAATCTTGCAAAGTAGTATGTCACTCAGGAGTGTAATCTTGAGCAGTGAAAACTTTTTCATAATGTCTTACAAAATCCTGGAGAATGTCTGGCAAGTCTATATGAATAGTACTATCCTCTTTGATTTGCTTAATACCATGTGAGGAATGTCTAGCTTAGAGAGCAAGAAAAAATTCCTTAGAAACATGGTCTCCAATTTTTAGCCAGTGCATCCTAGCTTTAAGTTGCACCCCTTTGGCAGCATGACAATCAACCATATATTTTTGATGCCATAAATTAGGTACAAGGATTTGTTTAAAAGGAGAGAAAGGCTCAGTAGCCAAGGCCTCAGAAGCAAATTTCAAGGTAGTGACAGTTGCTTCATAAGCCCTTCTCCTGAATTTGGCCAGTTGACGGCCATAGATGCGAAGAAATCTCACAGTGCAGGTAATAGCATCATTTCACCACTTAATCTAGCTAGTAGAATGCAACGGATGACATTCTAAATTCCATATAGTTGAAATGTGTGCCAAGGTGGGTTAATGAGTAAGCAAGGAAGTGTTAAAAAAATTAAGATTTCATGGCATGTGGCTGAGATAGTTGCCACTCAATGGCAAATTGAGTAGGAAAGTGGTCTGACAACGTCACATCCACTAACAGCTAAACTAGAACAGTAGAAGATGTGGAAATTTAAAAAAAAAAGATTGTGTAGAAATCATAGCATGATCAAGGCATTTAAAGACCTGTCAGTTCCAGTTTGAAAGTTGCACCAAGTATGCCATAAAGGACTGGAGTGACGGTGACCAACATTGGGATCAAAAAATCCCAATTTATTACGCATATGGAACCACGTCTCTCTTTTGCCAGCTGGCCACCGAAAAGGTAGCATGCCATCTTTGTCAATAGCCATTTCAACCATATTAAAATCCTGAGAAATAAGCCACGTGGCCATGGGCATTGAATCCACAATCCACCACCACAAAGAAGATCTTTCTGACATGTCATTAGAAGCATAGATATTAATAATCCCAAAAGAATGATTATTAATATTAAGAAGCATCTAGACTAACCTGTTGGTGGGATCCACCCCATGATCCACCACTGAATCATGCCACTGAGGGGACAAAAGAGTGGCAACACCACCTTTCCCAGCCTCATGGGTAGTGGAGAAAAGTTTACTCGTTGGCCAAATACAATGGCAAGCCAAAGACAAAAGAAAGATTGTAACTTTAACTTCTTGTAGGCACAGAACATCAAGAGAAGCAAAATGATGGAGAGAATCATGAACAAAGTACTTCCTAGTGAGGTCAGTGAGACCTCGAACATTCTAAGAGAGAAAATTCATTTAAAATCCTCTACCATCTCTGCAGAATCCAGGCCTTCAAAGGAAGAAAAACTATTTTGAAGAAAGTCAGTGGGATTTGGCCCAAATTGGAGAGGAGGGATTTGTTGTTTTTTAATCTCCTAAATAATATCTCCTTCCTCAAGAAGCTCTCTACTACAAGAGCACCTATGAGGTGATACATAAGGATTGACATGGGTTCTTGTCCTTGGCGGTGATTTTTGCTGCGAAGGTAGCACAATAGGACTCTTATGTTTGTCTTTCCCACCATTTGTAGAAAGCTTTGAAACCTCTTTATCTGCTTCAGTGGGTTTGAGGGCATCCAAAGAGGGTTTCACTCTGTGTTTACAATTGGTAATAGTAGCCCAAGTGTCTACTAGTTTAGAAACCACCTCCTTGGGCAAAGTTGCAACTGGACGTGCCTGTACAATATCCTTGGGTGGAACCTGGGTCCTAGGCACAACAAGAGGACAGTCCCTAATTTTATGCTAAGCTAACTAGCAGTGATAACAAGTATTGGGAAAATTGAAGTATGTGACCTTTTGAGTATGTTGAAGGGGGTCAATTTGAATGTCAATAAATTCCTTGAGGTCTTTCAAAAGATTCACCTCAACATAGACACACTTTTGAGGGCATGCTTGAAAAAAACTATCAGGTTCAAAACAAATAACTCTTCCTAAAGAAGAGGCAATGTCATGCAGGAAATACAAATAGAGTAAAGGCAAACCAGGGAATTCAATCCACATCAAAACCTTGTGTTTGGTATCATCACAAGCTACAAAAGCCCAGGTCCACTGTTAGAAGACCAACAGGGAACACCGAACATACCAAGGACCATGGTTCAAAATAACTTGAACATGGCTAACTTCTACAATGCAGAAAGGGAAAAAGCCTTTGGTCAGATTTTGGACCATATCAATGTGGACCCCATGAGGGACCCAAGCCTTCTAGACCCATTCTTTGAGCATAGATTCAGGGGGAGTTCTCCCTACAAAGTAACCAGTGAGAGTATGCTGCTCTAACCATAAACAAGCAGTATCAAATTCTTGTGATGGTAAGATCACATCAGTAGGAGAGTCTGAGGGATTACCTCATGGAACACCTTCGAAACAAATTTCTGGGGATGCTTGTTTAGAGGACAAGCCATTGTTCAAAGCCGAGAAACTGCCAACACCAGCAACAACTGCTGAGTGAAGCAGAAAGATGCATTTAAATAGCCAAAATGCCACAATAAATACAGGCGTACAGAAAAAAAGGCTATAGTTCCTACACTTAGAGTGCAGAATGGACACCTAGGGAGACAATGGTGACCAGCTTAAAAAAAACATGTAGAGCAAAAAAAACATTTCGCTGATTTTGCTAAGGCATATGATCGCATTGAATGGCAGTTTATCCTTGCCATGCTTGTAGCATTAGGGTTTGGTCCCTCTTTTATTCAATCTATCAAAATGCTCTTTTTAGATGCCTCTACATATATCACTATCAATGGCCACCAATCCCATACTTTTGGCCTTTTTAGATCGATCCGGCAAGGATTCCCTCTTGCTCCAAGCCTATATGTTCTTGCAGCAGAGGGTTTTGGTTATCTTCTTGCTCATTCAGTGTCCAATCATCTTGTTCATGGTATTACTTTACCTAATTCCTCCAGCCAACTGGTTAATGGTCACTTTGTTGATGACTCTTTTTTAACCCTTCTGGAAGAAGAAAATTCTATCAAAAATGCTCTTTGTTGTCTAGAGACCTTTTGTTTAGCCTCAGGTTCTTCCATTTAGTGGCATAAAATGCTTTGCTATAGGTAGTCCATTCTTCCCATTTCTCAATGGCTTCAGCATTATAGCTGGCGCTAGGTTGGCCATGGTAAAATTTTTAGATTTTTAGGTATTCCCTTTGCTTTTCAGGGCACTTCTGCTACTCTATGGCAAGTTGTTCTTACCTGTGTGGAACAAAAGCTTGCAGTCTAGATTACTAAGCCACTTTCTCTGGCTGGTAAATTCCAAGTTTGTTAGATCTTGGCAGCAACCCATGTTTATTAGTCTTCTTGTTGGGCTCCTTCAAACAGTTCTTATGCCAAGCTGGAGAAACTCTTGAGGGACTTTCTATGGACCTCTTCTGATACTCGCCATGGTTTTCATTGTGTTCCATGGGAATTTTGCTACCTTCCTAGATATTCTGGAGGACTTGGTATTCTTTCTACCCAATGCTAAGGAACTGCCTTGGCTATCAAGTGGATCATTCATGCTCTCACTAGCTGTGAGGCATGGAAAATTTTGCTCCAGCATAACATTGAAATGGGACATCCTTTGCACAAACTGGCTTGGAAAGGAATTGGTTTTTCTACTTTCCTTGTCATGAGATAACCAATTCAAATCTCAGGCACATTTGTGGTTAAAAGCATTTGGAAAGCCTAGGAAAAAGTTAAACCATGGTTATGCTGGTCTGGTGATGGATTTCATGCTGGTCTTTCCTTTAATCACCTTAACATTTGGTGGTCACCTCTCCTAGCTTTTGCAGGCCAATCTTTGGGTAAATTGCCTAGTTTAAAGGCTCTAAAATTTCATAAAAGAGGTGTTCAGACCTTACAGGATATGTTCCACTAGACCACTATGAGCCTTTTGGGTTGGGAAGCATTTCTTGTTAAATTTGGTCTTTCAAAAGTTGATAAACCTACTTATGATAGAGTCCTCATGGCTATTCCACCTGAAATGCTTCATAAGGTTGGAATTTAGTCCAACAAGCCATGGTGGAAGGACTGGAAATGGTATCCTGAAATACCAATGCACCATTTCAAGCCACGGATGGCTTACAGGTGGCTTTTATCTCATTTGCCCATGGATGACACTCTTAATAAGTGTTGGCTTATTCATAGCTTTGAGTCTTTGGCATTCCAGATTTAAAACTATTTGGTCTACCATTCTTGAGCTGAAACTTGCTCATTTTACCTGGTGCATTCTCTTTCAAGGCCTACCTGTTGGTACTAGGTTGTTTCATCTTAGGGTCCAGGATCCCCATTGTCCTTTTTATGGATATTCTGAGACAATTTAACATCTCTTTTGGTATTGCACCAGAGCACAAGCCTTCTGGCTATGGATTCATGATTTTTGCAACCCTTTTAGGCCAGAACCTTTAACCTGGCAAATCATTCTTCTGGGTACTCACCCAGGTTTCCTGAAAGATTTACTTAGATTTGGAATATTTTTAGGGTGGATATATTATTTACATTATGGAAAGATTGTAATTCTTGTATATTCTCAGAAAGTAAAATTAGAACTTCTGTTTCTCTTTACATTAAAACAACTATCTATTCTAATGTTCTTATGCAGATTCAAGTGCAAGCTAATAAAGTTGCCTTGGAGGTGGCACACTTACAAGAGTTATTGGATCATTGGGGGAATGCTCCCTATATTGTGCCTCGCATTCCTCCCTCATCTTCCTCTATTAGAGCCCGTTCACCCAACAAATGAAGAAGTGGTTCAGCCAAAGATTCTTGGCCCCACTCCTAGCCTACTCAGTGTCATGGTGCTCATCATCGCAGACGCTCAGCCTCTCCACATTAGCGTGGTTGGACCTCAAGTTGTGCTGCAAGTGTTGTAGGGGGTAATGGGGTTGGGTCATTGGCGATAATACTAGTTGGAATGTTCCTAGTCCTTCTCATCCACCTACTTCAAGTTGGGATAATACTAAAGTCTTCCCCCAGTTGAATTTGGCTCTCACCACAACATAAGGAGCCAAATGTTCAGAATGAAGAACAGGAAAATGAAGATGGCTAGGCTATGCATGATGTCAATCCAGACCCTGCTGATATTTGGGGAAAACTAGATGACATGGATCCGCCATCTACGGGGGTGGCTATGGTAGCATAATTTTGTTTGCTTAAATCTATTTTTATTATGTTTTTATTTGGGTTCTGTACCCTTGATACTTTGATCTAGAACTTTCTAGGCTTAGCCCATGTGACTTTTGGGGTGTGCCTTTTAACCACCCTCTATTTTTTTGTGAAGTGTTATTTTATTTTAATCAATAACTTGCATTTTCATAAAAAAAAAAGTCTTTTAACTACTTAAAGAGAGCTCATGTGATTAAGAAGGTAGCATGAAACTTTCATGGTATGTACAATGATTTGAATGGTAGTGTGTTCATATTGTTAGCCTCCTAATCGACTGCAATAAAAAGGAGGAAAGAAGATTGAAGAGAGGTGTAAGTAATGCAACTGTGCAGGATGAACCTGCTTAGAAATTTAGGGAAGACATCTGTTGGGTATTTTATTTGGCTTGATTGCTACCTCACCTACTTATCTCTACTTCCCTCTCTTTAACTTATTAAAAAGGGAGGATACTAGTGAACATTAATGATGTTCCTTCAACAACCACCTTCTCTTTCTCACGTACAACAGTGTATTCTTATACAATTATCATTCTTCCTCAACCAACTAAATATGTACATTAAGTAACAGACTCCAACTCTACAATGCAAACATATTGCTATGCCTTTGATTGTAAATGTTCTTATTAAACTGTTAAATTTATTATTTTTATTACTACCAAGATGTAAAATTTATAATTATTATTTTTAAATTGTAAAATTTATGGGTGTTGATAGTAAATGTGATTTTTCCACAATCTTTGAAGATGTTTAAAAGTATTTTTGGATTTTATTGTATTTTTTTTCCTGCATCATGTCTTGGATCACAAAAAAGTAAAAAGTTAAAACATACAATTAAATCCAAAAATACTCTTAAACAAATTTATGAAGATTTCAATCCATTTTGGGTACAACTTCTTGAAAAGCCACTACTTGGTTCATGCTTTTGATTTTTGTGAAGTTCAAGTCATAAAACCTTTTTCCCAAAGCTTTACAACTTAAATTTATGGACTGAAACATATATATATATATATATATATATATATATATATATATATATATATATACATACAAAGTGGATTTATTTAAAAGGATCTCGAAACTTTCAAGCAAATGCAATTGGTAGGCTCAAAGCCAAATTCCATGACCTTTGCCAGCATCCTCCATGCCTATGCCAAAATGGGAGTTGTAAAACAAGGTATGGACATCCATCAAAGCATGAAGGATAGAGGAATTTTATCAAATGTAGTTGCAACTACCGTGGTAGACATGTTTGCATAATGTGGAAGCATAGACAAGTCACATGAACCATTTTTAGGCATTACAATTATATAGATTCATATATATGTACATATATGTATGTATTTATTTATATATAGACATTTATGTGTGTATGTACTTGTTTATATATATGTATGTATGTGTGCATGTATGTATGCATAGGCATGTTTGTATTTATCAATATATATATATACATATACACACACACACACACATATATATATATATACATATGTATATATACATATGTATATGTACATATACATATGTATATATACATATGTACATAAATACATACATACATACATATATATGAATCAATTATCTTAAATTTCTTAACTTTCTTTTCTTCTTTAACAATTAGTGCAGCATCAAAACATATAAGCATACATAACCATGAGAGCAGAAATAAAATCAACACACATAACACAAGGATTTTTATGTGAAAAACCATGTTAAGGGAAAAACCACGGGGTGACTAACCCAAGATTGTATTCTCTGTTAAAAGAACAAGAAGTACAAAATGGCACTTGACAATTAGGGCTCACTGCCCGAGCACACTACTCACAAGAGGCACACTGCCTACAAGAGACTCACAGTCTATAAGGTTTATATAAGGTAACCGGGTGTTTGAACTAATGAGAGGCATCCATATATGCTGAGGTTCAGTTCTGGTTAGGGTCAATATATTAATCTAATGCACTTCATTCTTCCTCTGCTTTAGTCCTGCTGTTTTGTCACATACCAGACTTGTATTGTTGCTTCCACACTTATCTCTACCTTTCCTCATGCACTATCACACACAACACTTGCCTTCATAACAAAATTTATCTGGTATATATATCCACACCAAGGATTTCAACATCTTTCTAGTTGGTAACCGGAATACTCAAGATATTTCCAAGACACTGATCTATCAGTTGAATCCATGCTTAATATGTGATGCGTGTCAAAGACATAGACATAGAAGTCATCAATCATGTCGGCCAACCATGTATGATCCCTCAAATAGCTTGATCACCATCAATTTCTCATCCGGATTAAAGTCTGATGCTCTGCCAGTTAGTTCTTCCTTAGTCTACTCTGCCTATCAAGAGCCCAACACTTAGATGCTCATATCTTTTCACTCATTCATCACCGGAGGCTCAATCTCTGGAATATAGTAGTCATGGTACTACTCTTGACTTGTCCAAGTCTACAACTTGCTGAGTTACACCATCTGAGAGATCCAAACTTGATTGTCAGACCTTGCTACATGCTCTGTTCTTATTCACTGGACCAAAACATTCTTCAATCTGACTTCCGGTATAGGCATACTATGTGCTGTGGATGTGTGGGATAGACTTTGTTGCCATCAATGACAACACTCATGAAGCCACACATTGTCTCTTGCCAACAATCTCCCCCTTTGGCATTGATGGCAACACTTAGTGAAAAATGACTGTCATAGCAAACTCCCCCTTGGTGGATGCTCTATCTTATGCATTGTTTTATCGGAGCTCCCCCTTAGCTGGATTCCACATTTTCACTACTCCTCACTCCCCCTTTGACATCAATAGCAAAGGGCAAAATCCGCAGACCAAAATTTGCAAAAATCAACCTATATATAGCCGCATAAGTATATATATACATGTTATACTTACATAAACTTAAGTATATGCACAAAGGTGGTCTTCAACTATACAAATTATGTTGCCCAACTCTGCTTCATCTTGTCCAAAATTGAGATGTGACCACTCAACAAAAATGCATAAGCTTCTGCCCTTCTTAAGTCTACCGGATCATTGATCCGGGTTGTGGTCTGAGCATCAGTTAAGGCTTCATGCATGGCCTCTAACTTAGGGATAATTATCCCTCTAAGTTCACTCATCCTGCTTATTATATTATTCCTCTCCTTTTCAAGCCTCTTTATTTCATTTATAATAGCAATATCCTAGCACTCTTGATTCATTATGGATGTGGTGAGGGGATCAAAATTCTAAGATAAACTTGATAGTTTACCTTCTTGTTCTTTCAACTTCTTTTCAAAATCCTCTGTCACTTTAGACCAGGATAGACAAAATTTATACATTTCTCCACCATCTTTAAGAGAATTTTCTAGGCTCTTTATCCCAATATCCAGGGTCCTCTTGTCATTAGCTATGAGTCCCTATACTTCAGTGAATCTCTTTCCCAAAAATTCTTTCCAAACTTTCTCTTCTACCAATTTCTCTAAAGAATCAAAATGGATGCTAACATAATTAACCAGAGATTTCAAGTTACCAGATGGAGAGGCTGAAATATCCTTTTGGAAGGATGGCATGATCTTCTCCAGCATCCCGGATGCAATCTCTATCAGCTCACAGTCTTCCATGTGAGACTTTAGAAGCTTTTCTTTTGCTTTAGCTTGGGCAAAAGATGCTATCTTCATTGTCTGGACCGGAGAGAGGGAATCAAAATTTAGTGGTACTTGGAATAGTTCTGGTTCATCTATCTCCATCATTTCTTTGGTCAAGAAATTCTTCACTGCTTCTGCAGTGTCTCTTTTTGGAGACTGAGTCTTCTTTCCTTTTGCTGCCTCAGAACTATCATCAGAGATTTTCTATGTTTGTTCTTCTTCTCTTCCCTTTACCTCCTCTTCTTGACTCAATTTCTCCTCTTCTTTGCCTTCTCCATTAGTTCCTGAGTCTATAGGGGGATCCGGAGGAGAGATGTTAACTTCTTCATGGACTTCCTCATCCAAAATAGAGGAATCCAAGTCCTTAGACTTCTCCTCATCTATCTCTTTGGACTCTTCTACATTTTTCTTAGTAGATTCTTTTTTTGATGCACTTAATTCTTTGACATCCATGGTAGAAAGTTCTTCATCTATTTCCTCTATAATAGGAAGATTGAATTTCTTGAAGGCATTCCAGAGGATGTCTTTTGTTTCTTTTGCCACCTGATCAGTCTCTCCAAGCATAAGTTTGTTCATTCTTGCTTTTCTCTGGAACTCATCCTTGCACTCCTTAAAGATCATGGTCATTTGTTTTGGAGTAATTGAAGGATAGAGCTGAATTGCAATCTGTTCCTAAATCTCTAAATCCTTTTCCTTGGCATTCTCTTTTCTGAGTTCAAGTACCTTCTCTAGATTTTTGAGAATTAGAGAAATGATTTCAATGAATGCTTTATTATAAATGTTTAGGTACTTGACTATAGCTTCCTCCAAAATTCTTTTGTCAGTATCACTATAATCATCATAAAATTCTGTGACTAGTTGCAGGTTCCCATCCACAGTGACTACCTTGATGATATCATCAATAGAAAGAGTGGGCCTTTCAACAAATTCTTCTGCCCCTTCTTCTTTGTTTTTATTGGCAGAGGATTCCTCAAAAGTTTTCTTCTTCTTCTTCATTTTCTTAACTTCCTCATCAGACTCTGTTTCTTCATCATCCTTTTGACTTATATAAGCCCTTGTGGGTTTTGCTTTCATTCTCTTTTCTCCTTTTCTAGATGTTTTGGCTTCCAGTTTTGAGGCTCTTGAGCTCTTTGAGGATCTAGTCCAGGAGGAGGCTTGCACCGAAACACTTTCTTTTTCTGTTTCTTGTTTCTCTTTCTCAACTCTTTCTATTTTCTCTTTGTTTGCATTAACTACCTCTTTTGATATGCCATATCTCTTGGTGATTTTCTCTACTTCCCTTCTAACTTCAATTTTTATTTTCAATTGCCTTAGTTCAACATGAATCTTTACACTTAATTCTTCCAAGGTTCCAAACCTTTCTACCTCAGGGTCCTTAGGCTGACTCAACAGGTGTTGGATATGCAGCTCCAAGATTTTCTCATCAACCTCATATCCCATTGGCATAATCCAAACTATTTTGGGCTCAACTACCTCCAATAGGCATTGATCAGTGTCTACCATGAAGAAAACTGTATCCTTATATTTTTCAACTATTGTTTGAGGAATTCTTTCTCTGGCCTGCATCATACCTTGGAAGTTCTTAAAGTATCCCCAGAGTGCAATACTTTGAGCCTTGGCATCACCAAGCCCATACATATAGTCTCTGATTTGTATGGCAACTAGTCTGTCATTTTACCATCCCAACCACTTGATCCAGGTAGCTCATTCATATAGTAAAAGAACAAAGATAGTATTAAGGCACCATACTTGAATGAGTTCTACTTGTCCTTCTTGATCTTCTACAAGTTTTCTAATAGTTGGTTCAGGAGAAGGTCGCATAGATCATAATTTGCATTTTCCCTTAGCATCTGATATACAATATATATTGTAGTTCCAGACACAGAGTTCTCCCTGTTGGAATGATATATTTTATAGCCAATTATCATAGATGCAAATTTGATATCTGGATCTGTGATATCTTCTATTATCATTGCTCTTTTGTCAAACTTTGATCTGGTAGCTTCACTTTGGTGCAGGAGCACCTACCTGACAGCTGGCCTCCATGAGGCAGTTAGTTTGTTTTAGGCCTTGTTAATGTTTACAAGAAGGTCTTGTAAGACCAATGCATGTAATAAGGTCATGTTGACCAGGCTTTGCTATTTTTAGCTAGGTTGTTAGGACCGCTGTTATGCTGTAGGTCCGGTTGGATCTCCCAGCCGCCTGGAGAGATTTCCCAGCCGCTGGGAATCGAGTGGTAGTACTCGCAGGAGATCCTATTTATACATGAGGATCGGTTGGTTTTAGATATAGTATAGTATTGCATTGAGCAGAGGAGTTAGATTGTGCTGTGTGAGACAGAGTATTGTATTGCATCTTTTGAAATCAATAAAGATCCTGTTTGTGTTCATTTTCTGTTTGATCTCCATTGTGTGATCGAGTTGCTGTTTTGGTGGTTTTATGGATTCGCTGATCCATTCCACCGGTTGATTCGTCGAATCGGTGGAATGGCTGTGTACAGTAGGTTAGGATTTAGTTTGCTTTCTGTTTGCATGCAGGTGTGCAGGATCGTAGTCGAGATGTGTTGAGAACCCTAGCATGGGCATGTGCTAGGTCGAGCTGATAGTTAGAGTTTGGAAGATCACCCTGGAAGTAGATCGGGTCATCCCAGGAGGTTCGGCGGATCGAAATTCGCTAAGGCTGGAAATTCGTCACAACGGCATCATCAGGATATTTTAGTGTATATCCTGCAGTTACTTCGGGCGTCATCCGAGTAAAGGGAGGTGAGCATGATGCAGTCGATTGCATAAAGTGAATGTGCGTTGGGGTGATCATCATCAGGTGTTACCGAGGAGGAGCGTATCGGCATAAGGTAGAAGATCGGGTTGATAAAGTCATCGCGGGCTGATAATGTTAAGTTTGACCGACAACAGGATATTGGAGGAGTTACATATGACGTCATCATCATCAGGATATACATCATCAGGATATCGGAGCAGCAGGATATTGAGGGAGTTGCATGTGACGTCATCGTCATCAGGATAATCGTCATCAAGATATCGGGGTGACGTAAGCATCGAAGGAAAGGTGCATGAGAGGGTCGTCATCAGGATATATGGGAGGAACCGGATGTTCCATATCCTGCTGACGAACATGATGTTGAACATCATGATGCTGAAGGTAGAGTTTGGCGGTGAGATGAACAGTGAACGTCAGGAGGATGTTTGCGCTTGCCGAATATGATGATGCTGCCGATAGTCGGATATGATGATGCTGCTGACATACGAAAGGGCGAAGGCTTGTCTGCAGGAGGATATCGGTCGGCAGAGTAAATATGATGATGCTAACAGTGTTAAGGGAAATATGATGATGATGATGAAGGGTATGCTGTATGTCAAGGTTATAGTGTGGATGCCTCTGCATCACACTTACTGTCTGGTTCTTAACAAATTTGAGTGTAGGAAACCCACCATATGAGTGTAATCTACTTACTGCCCTAATGACATCTTTTGTTATCTTGAAGGGCTTCATCAACCACATGAAGTTGTCATGCATTCTACTAAGAACATACTAGACCCATTCATCTTCTACAAAATAGGGAAAGTGGATGCAATGTCCAAAATGCTTATCCCAGAGGGCCTTGTATTGAGGTTTGAGTTCAAAAGTTTCATCTATTAGTTTTTTATGATAGATATCCATCAGCTTGGATTCCCTAAATTCCTCAATATTGGCGTGGATGTACACCCTAACATCTTCTACATACAGAACCCCATGTAGAATTCTAGAAAAGGTGCCTAAGGGATCAAGTTCTAGGGATTTGTAGGGGTGTTTCTTGAACTTTGGGCGCTTCCTATCAATGATCTTAACAACCATTGGAGTATCCATCTTTGCAAAAGATTTAGAGAGAGATATTCAGAGATGGAAATACCTTTTTACGCTTCTAGGGTTCACAATATGCACCAAAAAGATCATTGGTTGAATTGGATTCTGTGATTGATCTTTGAGAAGGTTGTAACAATCTTGATACAGAGCTCTTCCTTTCTTCTTCTCGGATGCAAATGTGCTAATGATGAATAAAAGAACCCTTTTATCTCTGCACAAACCCTAATTTCCTATTGCAATAAATGCACAACTTAATTTATTCTGGTTGCCTTGTTCTAAGAGAGGTCTTTCCGAATCACTGAGATGCACTTAGAATTATTTTTAGTGATAATTGACAATGTATCTCCTTTCCTCCAATCATGCCATTTATCTTCAGATCAAGATATTTCAATTTTGAATCATACCAAATCTAACTATGAAAATCCTACTTTTACCAGATGGTTGTGAAACCAGATCAATCTTGGATGATTAAACTCATCAATACTCCTTGCGGATCTTTCATATTTTTACCAAGGGTTATTTAGATATTTCTTTGAGAACCCTTTAATCCACAACATTCCATGTGCCAAATTTAGGCACCAATTGACTGGCTAGGGGAATTTATTTTCTTTTGTGACTCCCCCTGAGCCAGAGCTCATCTATTTAGTTTCTGGAGGGAATATTAGCACCAGATTCTGGTGTGGATCCATCCCCAACATTTTCTATACTTCTCTTCACCCAAATCTTGTTCATCTCCCTTTGAATTTCATCTGCATTCACTTTTCCTTTTCCTTTGTCTTGATTTTGATTATGATGCACCGGACCTTTTTTATCCTGATTCTTACTTCTACAGAATTTGGCAATATGACCGAATCTATTGCAATTGTAGAAAACAACATTTCTTTGCATATTTGACTGATATCCTCTTGATCTGCATTGATTAACCATATGTCCCATTCCATTGCATGCAAAGCATTTACCATTGAATGAATTGTTTATTTGCATATTTTTGCATTCATGAGATTTGTGACCATACCTTTTGCAGTTGAAACACTGTCTGAAGAAGGATGAATTAGTTTGATTCATTCTTATTCTGCACTAAGTTACTTTATGACCGAAGTTTCAATTGTAGCAGTATCCATTGAAGGATGGATATCTTTGAGCATTTGGTTGCCTTACTAGAGGTCTTCTAGGCCTATATTCTTTGATTTACTAATCCAGAGCTCTTCTGACCGAATCTAGAGCTTTCACATTTCTCATAACCCAAACCATGCTTGTCATCTACCCTCTTTTGGCTTTCAAGAAGAACTTCAAGTTGAACCGAACTTATCTTGAATTTTTCTTTGTATTAATTTGTTGTTTGGAGATCTTGTTTAATAGTGTCTATCTGATTCTCATGTTGTTCTTCATTATCTCTAGCTTCTTCAAGGTCAGATTCGAGATGCCTGATTATTTTGTCCATTTTGTGGCAGTCCTCTGACTTCTCCTTGAGAGATTGCTTTAGATTATCTTCAATTTTTCTTTTCTCTTCAATTTCTTGGGTGAATCTCATAACCCCTGATTCCATTTCATGCCTTACTATAATGACCTCTTTTGAAAGATTCTCACATAGCTTGTTTTTCTCATTCAGATCTTCATTAGTATCATTGGCTTCACTTTGACTTGTTAATTGTTGAAGAGGTTCCTTTCTATTTTTCACAGAGATACTTAGTTTTTCTTTTAGCTCATTTATGAAATCATCAGCTTGTTTGATTCTTTCTCTCAAGTTATTGACTTCAGAGTGAGATTGCTCAAGATCATCCAAGGTAGACTGAATTTGTTCCTTCATAACATACATATCCATTGAGATTCCCAGATCTTCCTCAAGCTATTAGGCTCTGTTTAGAGGAACTTAGCTTTGATACCATCTATTGGAAACAAGGTAGATAACTGAGAGGGGGGGTGAATCAGTTATCTTAAATTTCTTAACTTTCTTTTCTTCTTTAATAATTAGTGCAGCATCAAAACATATAAGCATACATAAACATGAGAGTAGAAATAAAATCAACACACATAACACAAGGATTTTTACGTGGAAAACCCTGTTAAGGGAAAAACCACGGGGTGACTAACCCAAGATTGTATTCTTTGTTAAAAGAATAAGAAGTACAAAATGGCACTTGCCAATTAGGACTCACTGCCTGAGCACACTGCTCACAAGAGGTACACTGCCTATAAGAGACTCACTGTCTACAAGGTTTATAGAAGGTAACTAGGTGTTTGAACTGATGAGAGGCATCCATATATGTTGAGGTTCAGTTCTGGTTAGGCTCAATATACTGATCTAATGCACTTCATTCTTCCTCTTCTTTAGTGTTGTTGTTTTGTCACATACTGGACTTGTATTGCTGCTTCCACACTTATCTCTACCTTTCCTCATGCACTATCACACACAACACTTGCCTTCATACCAAAATCCATCTGGTATATATATCCGTACCAAGGATTTTAACATCTTTCTAGTCAGCAACTGGAATACTCAAGATATTTCCAAGACACTGGTTTGTCGGCTGAATCCATGTTTAATATGTGATGCGTGTCAAAGACATAGACATAGAAGTCATCAATCATGTTGGCCAACCATGTATGATCCCTCAAATAGCTTGATCACCATCAATTTCTCATCTGGATTAAAGTCTGATGCTTTACCAGTCAGTTCTTCCTCAGTCTACTCTGCCTGTCAGGAACCCAACACTTAGATGCTCATATCTTTTCACTCATTCATCACCGGAGGCTCAATCTCTAGAATGTAGTAGTCATGGTACTACTCTTGACTTGTCCAAGTCTACAACTTGCTGAGTTACACCATTTGAGAGATCCGGACCTGATGGTCGGACCTTGCTGCATGCTCTGTTCTTGTTCACCGGACCAAAACATTCTTCAATCTGACTTTCGATATAGGCATACTATGTGCTACAGATGTGTGGGATAGACTTTGTTTCCATCAATGACAACACCCATGAAGCCACATAGGGTCTCTTGGTAACAATATATATATATATATATATGTATCTAAATATAGACATTTATACATATATATACACACATATACACACATCTCTCTCTCTCTATATATCTATATATATTATATATATACACAAATTTATGAGGATTTCAATCCATTTTGGGAAAAACTTCTTAAAGAGCCACTGCTTGGTTTCTGCTTTTGATTTTTGTGAAGTTTAAGTCATAAAACCTTTTCCCCAAAGATTCACAACTTAAATTTATGTACTAAAACCTATAGGTATTTATTATTATATATGCATATGTATATGCATACAAAATAGTTTATTCAAAAGGCTCTAGAAACCTTCAAGAAAATGTAATTGGTGGGACGCAACATCACATTCCATAATGCTCAAGATTTAACATAAACATCCATCTTAATCAAGAGATTAGTCAAAAATATGATTATACAAATCAAAATTTAACCATAATGTTTCTTTAACATTTCATCAATTAAGCATGTTATTAGAAACAGAATATAACAGAGCTTACAATACAATAATCATTTACATATCTTTAGTGAGTAACCATCACTTTTCATGTACAAGTTATGCCTGAGGAATCATAAATCAATTTATACATTACAATTGACCAACTGGTCATAAAATGCAAACACTATATCTGGAACTAATGACATATGTCTCCATAAGCCTTGGCATGTCTCATGCTTGGGAAGGAGAGCATCATCCTAGTGCTTTTCCACTAACCACGGACCCGCGGTCCCCCGCTCAACTTCCTAACTGGAAGTGTCCCTACCCTTCACGAAAAGGTTAGATAGTAGGAACCATAAGGTTAGCCATCTAAGTATCTGGTGTTGTGTCCTTCCTAATTTCTCACAGTCACACAACTATAGATCCACTCTAACTATGTATGGCACTTCTGGAGACACTAGGCCATCTAGAGCACTGTGGACTGACAATCCATGTAGATACAGATGCATTACTTTGGCCAAAGATTTACATACATATAGGTTTCACAAAGAACGTAGTCGTATGTGCACCACCCTTACTCAACTTAGAAGTTGTCATGTCCTACAGTATACTTAATGCGACCTCTCGGGGTCTAGTAAAATGTTAATTCAATTTAATTCATAGTCCTATACTAGGACAATCAACTCCTATCTAGGAGTTCATCAAATGTAATAGGTTACTTTCGCACCAAGGAACTTGTGACTCCTCATCACCCTATTCCATTTTCCAACATGACAAAAGTTTAAACAAGTAGATTGCTTTCACAACAAGGAACCTGTGACTCCTCGTCACCCTATTCCATTTTCCAAAATCTCAATAGTCAAAACAAGTTTTCCAACTTCTAACCTTCCCAGATTCATAGTTTCATGTTGACCTAACCCAAGGTTTACATTCAAGATCATGACATTTGAGACTTATAACAAAATAGTCTAAAATGATGGTCTTACTAAAAATACTCTATCTCAAGCATCCTCATGGTTTTAATATCTTATACCTCATTTGTGAAGTATGGCCATTTGTAAAAGATGGCTTCCATTTATGTTGAAATATAGAGTTTCATACTAATCTTAGTATTCATTCTCATAAGTATTTAATTATCTAGGACAAATAGTTCCTCCAATAAACTCGATAGGCACTTAGTGCCGCTTACAAGGCAATACAACTTATCTCTTATCCAATTTCTCCTTCTTCAACAAGGAGTCAACATATCTTTTAATTACATAAGATGCATCATAGTTATCATAATAACTATCATTAACAATCAAGCTCTTTTATAGGGAATCTGTGACTCCACATCAACTTATTCCTCTTTCTAATCATATCATAAGTCAAACCATATTCACCACCCTAGGTCTAGTATGCATGGGATAAATTTGATTCATTGTCCATACCTGGACAATTGACTCCCATCTCAGGTTTGTTTCAACTAATTAGGTTGCCTTTATAGCGAGGAACTTGTGACTCCTCACCACCTCCTTCCACTCTAGGTTGTTACACAATCAAACCACATTTACTATATGGATTGACTTTAATAGTCGTAGACCATGACCACGGTTACGAATGCATGAAATCATTATGCTTGGCCACCCCAGCCTAGAGTTGTATCGTAATGTAGGAAAGTCGTAAAACAACTCCCAGCCTCCATGGCCACAAGCATAAAGATCTATAAAGAATAAAGTTTGGTGCCATTCAAACTCTTTGGCCGTAGGCAAAAAGAATAGAAAAGATTATAGTTTTAAAGTCTTTTAGCCTCCACGGCTTCAAGTGGTGGTAAAAGATTTCCATAAAGATTATAAAGCAATGGCATTCGGCCTGTCAGGCCACTAACTGCAATAAAGACTTCAATACATGTGCGCTCAGCCTTCATGCCTTGAGCAGTGTCTTAAGATAATATAATAAATACGGTTGGGCTTGGCCATTGGCCTTGAGTGAAATATAGTTTAAAAGAAAAATACAGCTAGTGTGGCTCGGCCCTTGGCCTTATGCCTCACATCATAAATACATTCAAAGATTGAGCTGGGACGTAAGGTCTCAGTTACCCAAACTTATAAAGTTGAAGAAATATTTCACAACAATGAAATAAAACTAAGATATACTCATTACCTGAGTGAAGTTCATGCTATCAAGAATACACAAGACGAGCCACTATCCTCTGCTAGACGTCCTTCCAGAAAATTGCAGAGCAAAGCTCTCTTTTCCTACTCTTTCTCCCCTCGATGGCTCTAAGGTTATCACCTTAACCTCAAAGGCATGCCTAAAATCTTGGGCAACTACCACCTTATCCAAGTTGGTGCAAGTGGTTCCTCCCACTCTGCCAACTCCCATGAATGTGGCTTGCATAACCACCAAAATCACTAGACTATGGTGAGCTCGAAGCTTCCACAAATTACGATATCAACTATCTATAAATAATAATAATAATAATAATAATAATAAACACAATGGCATTGCATGATATTATATAACAAATCTATATAGTTATGTGATAATATTATTACAATCATCCACTATATGTTAGTGAATACTATTGTGGACAAAGTCATAATTAACTGACATCACCTCTTCTAAAGAGATAGATTCAACAGTGATTGGGAGATCGAGCTCCACTCTCCCTTCATCGCTAAGGATCCAAAATTTTACAGACCAAAAATGGATTTATAATCCCAGATCAAAAATATTAAGAGTAGTAAGATTATGCTCTAACAAAACAAGACCAACTCTTGACTTGATTTGACAATCTGAGAATGTCATTAGTCGAGTCAATACAACATTGTTGAAATGACTAAATCGACAAGATGATGCAAAAGGAAAATCAACTGGCCAAGAAGAAGCGTAACTTACACCAACTTAAATGGTTCTAAAAGACAAAACATGTGACACTTAGATGGCTACTAACCCCACTTCCCAACATCTAACTCTTCCTCCAAGATGATACTTTGCTTCCTTCTTTGAAGGACGTTACATTTTCCTGTTCACACTCAAGACCACAAAACCATGATTAGTGCATCATTATCATAACCTATAATTCAAATTATTTAATGTTCAAAACTAATTAACATCAGTCATTAACCTCATAATCAACAGTTAAATCATATATTTCCACAATATCAAATCATCAAACTCTTAACTAATCCTCATGATTACCAAGTAAGAGTAAGATAAGCTAATCTCAGGTTAGGGATGTAACATACCTTCCCCCATAAGAATCATTGTCCCCGATGATTTGATGTCTCAAAAGTTAATCATCATAAAAAGAAATATGTTTTGAGAGCATAATAAGTAAGTTTTTCAGAAAAGATGAGGAAATTTACTCTTAAGAGAACTTTCTCTCCCATTGAGAAATGTCTTTCGATGCACTTAGCATCAGCATAACTCTTTTGTATATCATTAGCTTCCACTAGCCTTCTCTTGATCAGATGTACTTGCTCTTCCATTTCTGATAGCATCTCTGGACCAAGGCTAAGCCTATCTTCCATCTTGTCCCAACTTATAGGGGTCTGACACTTCCGTGCATACAATGTCTCGAATGAAGCCATCTTAATAGCTGAATGATAGGAATTATTGTAGGTGAATTCCACCAGAGGAAGATAACCCTCCCATTTGTACTGTTGATCCATGTAGTAAATTCTCAATAAGTCATCCAACACTTGGTTCACCCTTCTAGTTTGTCCACCCATTCAGGATGATAAGCAGAGATTATGTTCAACTGGGTACCAAGTGAAAAGAATAAGGTTTGCCAAATTCTCGATGTCATTCATGCATCCCTAGTATTTGAGATAATTTTCTCAGGAATGCCATGTAGTATGAAAATCTCTAAAACAAAATTTCAAGAAATGATAGGTGCCCCTCTAATTGTCAAGTTTCTAGGTATAAAATGAGTGGCTTTGGTGAGTCTATTCACCACAACCAAATAGCATTGTGCTTGTTCCTTGACATAGGAATCCCTTGCACAAATTTCATGCTTATAATTTGCCATTTCCACTCAGGAATTTTATGAAGGTATAATAATCATGCGGGGTGTTGATGTTCCACCTTCACCCTCTGACATTCAATACAAGTAGCTACAAAATTTGTAGCATCCCTCCTCATTCTTTTTCAAAAATATAAAGGTTTCACCTCAGCGAGTAACATGGTTACTCTAGGATACCCAGAATATGGTGCAGAATGAACCTCTTTCCACATGATATTCCTTAACTCTTCTAAGTTAGGTATATACATCCTTTCATTAAATATCAATAACCCATTTGGCTCAAGGTTATATCCCCCATATTTTGGATTCTGTGGATTTTCTTCAAGGGCTTGTTTTACTTGCTCATAAAACTCATCTCCCTTAGATTTTTGTAGCATCTGATTTGATAAAGGGGGTAAATCATAAAACACTCAATAATAAAAATTGCACATAGAAAATAGAACTTTCCTTTATTGATTTGGACAACTTATTACATTACAGAAGCTCAATTACAATTAGAGGAATCAATCCTCCACTGGTTGCAACACACTACAGCTACCTATCAGAAGACTTTGGAATCATCTACCTTCTGTAACCCCAAATCAGCTAGGGTTTTTGTTTTTCTACCTATTCTTGACTCCTCACTTTCTCCCTTAACTTTCCTACTACCCAAGGTTCCCAAAAGTGGTTATTAATAGCCTTTTTGGTGGCCAACAACCTAATTTTGAAATTTGCATCTCCCTCCAAAAATAGGTCAACTTCTGGGAGCCATAACTTTTGATTTGAGTGTCCAATTGATGAACCGTTTTATGCATTAGAAATCTCGTAGAGTTCTCTACGTACTAAGAACCCTCTCTTCTAGTTCTAGCCATTTTCAGGCCCGTACAGGGCCGTTTAGTGCCTCAAACCTAAGTTTGAATAATTTTCAGGTGTTTTTTGGGAAACAAAAACTTTAATATCTTTTAGCTCGCAAATGATCTTTGCATGGTTCCTTCACCAAAGATCTTATTTTTTACTTACGAATCTTCCAGTAAATTTTCACTTCAATCTATGCCCAAATGTAAACTTTCCTAAAATAGTAGGTTGCTATTTTTAGCAGTTTGGAAAAACTGAAAGTTCTACATCATTATTCAAGTGATTATAGAACCAAAACCACAAATTTTGAAAAGAAATGGAAAGAATATTAATGATTTTGAAACACATCTTTTTTTTGGGTGATGTAAGATTACCCTTAGACCACTGGATGCTCCTGCATCAGACACCAATTTGAGAAGTGACCTTGTCACATCTTAGGTGTTTGTGTGAGGAAAACCAAAATGGTCAACCTCTGTCTTAGACAACCTAGAAGAATCTTCAATAGGCCTTCCTTTCAATTTCACCAAATATTCTTCATATTTCCTATTCTGAGTACTTCTTCCTACATGGCTATCCAAGATCTCTTCTATCTCTTCTATTGAAGTAGATGCGAGAATACTCCACTGTTCTTCTATTGGTCCATCCTCTGTTCCACCTTCATGATATTCTGATAAATTAGCAATGTTGAAAATAGGGGAAATGTTGATTCCACTAGGCAGCTCCACCTCATAAGCATTTCCTGAATCATGTTTCTTCAAAATTCTGCATGGTCCAAATTTCTTCATTTTTAGCTTATGATATGTTCCAATTGGGAACCTTTCTTTTCTCAAGTGAACCATGACTTCATCTCCTACCTAGAATTCCTTACATCTCCTCTTCTAATCTACCTTAGCATTGTATTGAATATTCATCTTATTAATGTGCTTTCTCACATCTTCATGCAAATTCTTCAGATGTTCTGCAAAGTCTTTGGCTTCAGCACCTATCTTTTCTCCTTTGTCCAGCTTCCTTAACTCGAAAGAATTTCTTGGGCAATTGCCATATACAATCTAGAATGGTGATTTACCAATACTCCTATTGATAGAATTGTTGTAAGTAAATTCTACCTGTGGTAAAATCAAATCCCATTCCTTGGGCTTATCTCCTACTAAGCATTGTAGCAGGTTACCCAAACTCCTATTCACCACTTCTATCTGTCCATTAGTCTATGGATGGTGTGCAGAACTGAACTTCAAATCTATCTTCAACTTCTTCCACAATGTCCTCCAGAAATAACCAACAAAATTGGTATCTCGATCTGAAACTATGCTCTTTGGTAGACCATGTAATCTCACCACCTCTCTAAAAAAATAATTTAGCAATATGAACAACATCATTGGTCTTCTTGCAAGAAATGAAATATGCCATCTTTGAGAATCTATCCACCACCACAAAAATAGAATCATGCCCTCTCTGTGTCCTTGGTAAACCAAGAACAAAATCCATACTAATATCATCCCATGGCTTCTCTGGTATAGGTAATGGATGATATAGCCCTGTATTTTGACTTGTTCCTTTTGCCATCTGACACACTTTGCAACTCTGCACAAATTTCCTTACATCTTACTGCAACTATGGCCAATAATAATTCTCACCAATAATAGAAATGGTCTTATCTCAACCAAAATGTCCAGCCAATCCCGCACTATGATTCTCCTTAATCAGGTTCTGTCTCATGGAACTCCTCAGAATGCACAACTGGCTTCCTCTAAACAACATGCCATCTTGGATTATGAAATCCAACCATTTTATCATGTCCAAAGTAATAGGTTCTAGACAAGATTTCCAAGCCTCTGTAAGATCTAGATCTTCAGGTTACAAACTTTTGAGCTCATCGAACCTGACAACCTCTATCTTCATTTCTGTTAACAAATTTTGCCTTTTGCTCAAGGCATCTACAACTCTGTTGGACTTCCCACTCCTGTGCTTTAAAACAAAAGCATAACTCTGCAAAAACTCAACCCATTTTAAGTGCCTTTGGTTCAACTTTCCTTGACTATTAAGATACTGCAAAGCCTGATTATCAATATATAAAACAAACTCTTTTGGCAACAGATAATGTCTCCATTTCTTCAAATCCTAAACTATGGCATAAAATTCCTGATCATAAATAGAATACTTTTTTCTTGGCATCATTAAGCTTCTCACTAAAATAGGCAATGGGCTGACCTTGTTGACTCAAAATATCTCCTATAGCACTACCACCAGCATCACAATCTACTCGAAATACCTTATTGAAATATGGAAGTGCCAAAACAAGTTCCTCTATGAATTTTTGCTTCAATGTATCAAAGCTTTTGTCTACTCCTTTAGTCCATCTAAACTCTTTTATGTCCCCTTTCATTGTCTTAGTTAGGGATGCATAAATGCTACTAAAATTTCTGATAAACTTTCTGTAAAAACATGCCAAAGCATGAAAAGATCTTACCTCTGTAGCACTTCTTGGTGTAGGCCATTCAATGATAGCCCTTACTTTTTCTAGGTCCATCTTAAGACCTTCCTCTGAGACAACAAATCCCAGGTATACCAACTCCTTTGCAAAACTACATTTCTTCAAATTAATCAACAACTTCTCCTCTCTCAGCTTCTCTAGAACTCTTCTAATATGCATAAGATGCTCATCTCAAGTCTTATTGAAAATCAAAATATCATCCAAATAAACAATAACAAAATTTCCCAAAAATTCTTTCAGTACCTCATTCATGAGTCGCATGAATGTGCTCGATGTGTTGGTTAGCCCAAATGGCACGACTAACCAATCATCAAAAACTTCATTTATCTTAAAGGATGTCTTCCATTCATCTCCTTCTCTAATTCAAATCTAGTGATACCCACTATTTAGGTCAATCTACATGAAGTAATTGGCTCCACTCAAACAATCCATTAGGTCATCCATTCTTGGCAATGGAAACCTATACTTGATTGTGATCTTATTTATGGCTTCAGCATAACTCTTTTGTATATCATTAGCTTCCACTAGTCTTCTCTTGATCAGATGTACTTGCTCTTCCATTTCTAATAGCATCTCTGGACCAAGGCTAAGCCTATCTTCCATCTTGTCCCAACTTATAGGGGTCCGTCACTTCTACGCATATAATGCCTCGAATGGAGCCATCTTAATAGCTAAATGATAGGAATTATTGTAGGTGAATTCCACCAGAGGAAGATAACCCTCCCATTGTATTGTTGATCCATGTAGTACATTCTCAATAAGTTATCCAACACTTGGTTCACCCTTCTAGTTTGTCCACCCATTTAGGACGATAAGTAGAGATTATGTTCAACTGGGTACCAAGTGAAAAGAATAAGGTTTGCCAAATTCTCAATGTCATTCGTGCATCCCTAGTATCTGAGATAATTTTCTCAGGAATGCCATGTAGTATGAAAATCTCTTAAACAAAATTTCAAGAAATGACGGGTGCCCCTCTAACTATCAAGTTTCCAGGTATAAAATGAGTGGCTTTGGTGAGTCTATTCACCACAACCAAATAGCATTGTGCTTGTTCCTTGACATAGGAATCCCTTGCACAAAGTTCATGCTTATAATTTGTTATTTCCACTCAGGAATTTCAAGAAGGTATAATAATCATGCCAGGTGTTGGTGTTCCACCTTCACCCTCTGACATTCAATACAAGTAGCTACAAAATTTGTAGCATCCCTCCTCATTCTTTTTCAAAAATATAAAGGTTTCACCTCAGGGAGTAACATGGTTACTCCGAGATACCCAGAATATGGTGCAAAATGAACCTCTTTCCATATGATATTCCTTAACTCTTCTAAGTTAGGTATATACATCATTTCTTTAAATGTCAATAACCCATCTAGTTCAAGGTGATATCCCCCATATTTTGGATTCTGTGGATTTTCTTCAAGGGCTTGTTTTACCTGCTCATAAAACTCATCTCCCTTAGATTTTTGTAGCACCTGATTTGATAAAGGGAGTAAATCATAAAACACACAACAATAGAAATTGCACATAGAAAATAGAACTTTCTTTTATTGATTTGGACAACTTATTACATTATAGAAGCTTAATTACAATTAGAGGAATCAATCCTCCACTAGCTGCAACACACTATAGCTACCTATCACAAGACTCTGGAATCATCTACCTTTTGTAACCCCAAATCAGCCAGGGTTTCTATTTTCCTACCTATTCTTGACTCCTCACTTTCTCCCTTAACTCTACTACTGCCTAGGGTTCCCAAAAGTGGTTATTAATAGCCTTTTTGGTGGCCAACAACCTAATTTTGAAATTTGCATCTCCCTCCAAAAATAGGTCAACTTCTGGGAGTCATAACTTTTGATCCGAGTGTCCAATTGATGAACTGTTTTATGCGTTAGAAATCTCGCAGAGTTCTCTACGTACTAAGAACCCTCTCTTCTAGTTCCAACCATTTTTAGGCCTGTATAGGGCCATTTAGTGCCTCAAACCTAAGTTTGAATAATTTTCAGGTGTTTTTTAAGGAACGAAAAACTTTAATAGCTTTCAGCTCACAAATGATCTTTGCGTGGTTCCTTCACCAAAGGTCTTATTTTTTACTTATGAATCTTCCTATAAATTTTCACTTCAATCTATGCCCAAATGTAAACTTTCCTAAAATAGTAGGTTGCTATTTTTAGCAGTTTGAAAAAACTGAAAGTTCTACATCATTAGTCAAGTGATTATGGAACCAAAACCACAAATTTTGTAAAGAAATGGAAAGAATATCAATGATTTTGAAACGCATCTTTTTTTTGGGTGATGTAAGATTACCCTTACACCACTGGATGCTCCTGCATCAGACACCAATTTGAGAAGTGACCATGTCACGTCTCAGGTGTTTGTGTGAGGAAAACTCAAATGGTCAACCTCTGCCTTACACAACCTAGAAGAATCTTCAACAGGCCTTTTCTATTTCACCAGATATTCTTCATATTTCCTATTCTGAGTACTTCTTCCCACACGGCTATCCAAGATCTCTTCTATCTCTTCTATTAAAGTAGATGCAAGAATACTCCATTGTTCTTCTGTTGGTCCATCCTCTATTCCACCTTCATGATATTCTGATAAATTAGCAATATTGAAAATAGGGGAAATGTTGATTCCACTCAACAGCTCCACCTCATATGCATTTCCTAAATCATGTTTCTTCAAAATTCTGCATGGTCCAAATTTCTTCATTTTTAGCTTATTGTATGTTCCAATTGGGAACCTTTCTTTTCTCAAGTGAACCATGACTTCATCTCCTACCTGGATTTCCTTACATCTCCTTTTATGATCTGCCTTAGCATTGTACTAAATATTCATCTTATTAATGTGCTTTCTCTCATCTTCATGCAAATTCTTTAGATGTTCTGCAAAGTCTTTGGCTTCAGCACTTGTCTTTTCTCCTTTGTCCAGCTTCCTTAACTTGAAAGAATTTCTTGGGATATTGCCATATACAATTTGGAATGGTGATTTACCAATACTCCTATTGATAGAATTGTTGTAAGCAAATTCTACCTGTGGTAAAATCAAATCCCATTCCTTGGGCTTATCTCCTACTAAGCATTGTAGCAGGTTACCCAAACTCCTATTCACCACTTCTATCTATCCATTAGTCTATGGATGGTGTGCAGAACTGAACTTCAAATCTATCTTCAACTTCTTCCACAATGTCCTCCAGAAATAACCAACAAACTTGGTATCTCAATCTGAAACTATGCTCTTTGGTAGACCATGTAATCTCACCACCTCTCTAAAAAAATAATTCAGCAATATGAACAACATCATTAGTCTTCTTGCAAGAAATGAAATGTGCCATCTTCAAGAATCTATCCACCACCACAAAAATAGAATCATGCCCTCTCTATGTCCTTGGTAAACCAAGAACAAAATCCATACTAATATCATCCCATGGCTTCTCTGGTATAGGTAATGGATGATATAGCCCTGTATTTTGACTTGTTCCTTTTGCCATCTGACACACTCTGGAACTCTACACAAATTTCCTCACATCTTGCTGAAACTATGGCCATTAATAATTCTCACCAATAATAGAAATGTTCTTATCTCAACCAAAATGTCTAGCCAATCCCCCACTATGATTCTCCTTATTCAGGTTCTCTCTCATGGAACTCCTTAGAATGCACAACTAGCTTCCTCTAAACAACATGCCATCTTGGATTATGAAATGCAACCATTTTATCCTATCCAAAGTAACAGATTCTAGACAAGATTTCCAAGGCTCTATAAAATCTAGATCTTCAGGTAACAAAATTTTGAGCTCATCAAACCCGATAACCTCTATCTTCATTTCTGTTAACCAATTTTGCCTTCTGCTCAAGGCATCTACAGCTCTGTTGGACTTCCCACTCCTGTGCTTCAAAACAAAAGTATAACTCTACAAAAACTCAACCCATTTTAAGTGCCTTTGGTTCAACTTTCCTTGACTATTAAGATACTGCAAAGCCTAATGATCAATATATAAAACAATCTCTTTTGGCAACAGATAATGTCTCCATTTCTTCAAATCCTGAACTATAGCATAAAATTCCTGATCATAAATAGAATACTTTTTTCTTGGCATCATTAAGCTTCTCACTAAAATAGGCAATGGGCTTACCTTCTTGACTCAAAATAGCTCCTATAGCACTACCACTAGCATCACAATCTACCTGAAATATCTTATTGAAATATGGAAGTGCCAAAACAAGTTCCTCTGTGAATTTTTGCTTCAATGTATCAAATCTTTTGTTTGCTCCTTTAGTCCATCTAAACTCTTTTCTGTCCCCTTTCATTGTCTCAGTTAGGGGCACATAAATGCTACTAAAATTTCTAATAAACTTTCTATAAAAACTTGCCAAAGCATGAAAAGATCTTACCTCTATAGCACTCCTCGGTGTAGGTCTTTCAATGATAGTCCTTACTTTTTCTAGGTCCATCTTAAGACCTTCCTCTGAGACAACAAATCCTAGGTATACCAACTCCTTTACAAAACTACATTTCTTCAAATTAATCAACAACTTATCCTCCCTTAGCTTCTCTAGAACTCTTCTAATATGCATTAGATGCTCATCTCAAGTCTTACTGAAAATCAAAGTATCATCCAAATAAACAATAACAAAATTTCCCAAAAATTCTTTCATTACCTCATTCGTGAGTCGCATGAATGTGCTCGATGTGTTGGTTAGCCCAAATGGCATGACTAACCACTCATACAAACCCTCCTTTGCCTTAAAGGATGTCTTCCATTCATCTCCTTCTCTGATTCATATCTGGTGATACCCACTATTCAGGTCAATCTTCATGAAGTACTTGGCTCCACTCAAACAATCCATTATGTCATCCATTCTTGGCAATGGAAACTTGTACTTGATTGTGATCTTATTTATGGCTTGAGAATCTGTACACATTCTCCACTCTCCATCTTTCTTTAGTGCTAGTAAGTATTGTAGGTACCGCACATGGACTCAAGCTCTCCCTTATCAATCCCTTCCTTAACAACTTGTGAACTTGTTTGTTCAACTCTTCATTCTTTGCAGGAGTCATTTTGTGGGCTATCTTATTTGGCGAACTGGCTCCTGGTATCAAATCCATTTGATGACTTATCTTCCTCACTGGTGGTAAACATTGTGGTACATTATCAGAGATAATGTCCTGAAATACTTCCAACATATCTGAAACTTCTGCTGGTACATCTTCACATTTCTCTTGACTAATCTTAGGAATCAATGCAAAGCAATGATGCTCATGCTTCATACCCTCCAAAAATTTCCTACCATCTACCAATCAAATTCTTACAATACTACATACCTTTTCTTCCACCTCCTTCAAGGGCTTCAACTTATGATGAACTCCATCCTTTGTTAGGGAATATGTGTTTGGACGGCCATCATGGATAGTGCTACTATCATACTACCATGGCCTTCCCAACAACATATGACATGCATCCATCGGTATGATATCACATAGCACCTCATCATGGTAGTCCCCAATCTTGAACTTCACTAAGCACTGCTCATTGACCAAAGCTCTATAGTCCTTTTGCAACCATGCAATCTGATATGGATGCGGATGCTTTCTTCTTGTCAACTTCAACTTGTTAACCATCTCCTCTGAAATAAGTTTATCAGTGCTTCCATTATCAATAATAATATCACAACACTTACCTTCACATTTGCACCTTGTACGGAATAAACTCTTCCTCTGATTTGGTTCTTTCTCCTCATTCAGTAAGGTTCTTCTGACAACTAGGGTTTCTCCCCTTTCAGTATATTTAGAATGCTCAGAATGTGTATCTTCATCTACATGTGCATATCATGCATTACCTTTAGGTCATTTATTTTTCCTTCCTTGATGTTGCGAACACTCGTATGCTTGATGCCCTTCTTCTCCACATTAGAAACAAGTTCCTCTGAAACCTCCTCTTCTAGGTCCTTGCCTAGGTCTACCTCTTCCTATTCCTCTTTGTTCACCATTGTTCTGGTCATGAGGGCAGTAGATATTATCTCCTCTCTAATTTTGACTGGTACCAGCTTCTTCACTTTTCCTTGAATCTTCATTTTAGCCTCCAGAGGGTCTTCCACCAGTCCTTCTACCTTGACTTGTTCCCCTTTGCTTGCGATCAAATCTTTTATTCAGCTTCTCTTCCACCTTTAGGGAAAACTGGTACACATCTTCTATGGAGGTCATTCTGACCAGGCTCAGCTCCTCTTGAATACTTGGCCTTAACCCATTAATGTAATAGCCTACCTTCTCCTTGTTGGGCTCTGCGTGGCCTGTCCTAATAGTAATCTTATAAAACTCTAATGTATACTCCTTAATAGACTCGTTACCTTGCTCCAGTTCTTGTAACATCTTTAGCAACTCCATCTCATAGTCCATAGGAATGAACTACTTCTTCAGTTTCTCCACCATCCGATCCCATCTAGTGATCTTTCCTTTTCTTCTTCTATTCCTCTCTAATTGGACCTCCTTCCACCAAATACTGGCATGGCCCTTCAACTTTGTTTTTGAAAACTTGACCTGATTTGGGTCCTCCACATCTTCATACTTGAAATACTCCTCCATATCATTGATCCAATCAATAAACTGTTCTGGATTCAAATCTCTAGAATATGTAGAAACATTGATCCTGGACCTCTTTCTAATCTTCAAAATTGCCCTCAACAACCTAACTTATGTAGGATCTCCTGCAGCTTCTTTTTCTTCCTCAGATACCTCTTCTTCAGCTTCATTCTTGCTTTCTTCTCTTGTTCTTAGCTCAAACCCTCTTCGTAGCTCCTCTTGTAATGCATCAATTTGCCTTTGTAGGCTTCTAAAAGCCTCTTCTGTCAAAGAATTCCTCCCAATATGATTTCTTCATGGAGGCATCTTGATCTCCACAGTAAACCCACAACCTTAGGTCCTAGTACAAACTACCTCACAGTCAGTGATCTGTCTACACACTCAGGAACTCTTGTTCTGATACCACTTGATGAAAAGGGTAAATCATAAAACACACAACAACAAAAATTGCACATAGAAAATAGGACTTTCTTTTATTGATTTGGACAACTTATTACATTACAGAACCTTAATTACAATAAGAGGAATAAATCCCCCACTGGCTACAACACACTACAGCTACCTATCACAAGACGTTGGAATCATCTACCTTATGTAACCCCAAATTAGCTAGAGTTTCTATTTTCCCACCTATTCTTGACTCTACACTTTCCCCCTTAACTCTGCTACTTCCCAGGGTTCCCAAAAGTGGTTATTAATAGCCTTTTTGGCGGCCAACAACCTAATTTCAAAATTTGCATCTCCCTCCAAAAATAGGTCAACTTCCGGGAGCCATAACTTTTGATTCAGGTGTCCGATTGATGAACTGTTTTATGTATCGAAAATCTCACGGAGTTCTCTATGCGCCAAGAACTTACTTTGTCAGTTTCAGCCATTTTTGGGCCCATACGGGGCTATTTAGTGCCTCAAACCTAAGTTTGAATAATTATCAGGTGTTTTTCAGGAAACAAAAACTTTAATATCTTTCAGCTCGCAAATGATCTTTATGTGATTCCTTCACCAAAGGTCTTATTTTTTAGTTATGAAGCTTCCTGTAAATTTTCACTTCAATCCGTGCCCAAATGAAAACTTTCCTAAAATAGCAGGTTGTTATTTTTAGCAGTTTGAAAAAACTGAAAGTTCTACATCATTATTCAAGTGATTATGGAATCAGAACCACAAATTTTGAAAAGAAATGGAAAGAACATCAATGATTTTGAAACACATATTTTTTTTGGGTGATGCAAGATTGCCCTTACACCACTGGATACTCCTGCATCATGATTTCTAAAATATGAATCTATGGAGATCATGGAGGAGAGGTGCCTCCTCCAACTCAAAACATCTGCAACCTAATTTTCTTTTCTTTGTATATATTTATCTCAAAATCATAATATAAGATGAATTCCAACCATTTTCTTTGTCAAGCATTAAGATGGGGTTGAGTGAATAGATATTTGAGTCCTTGGTGATATGTTTTCAACTTGAAAGTTTTCCCAAGTAGATAGTGCTTCCATATTTGTAGTGTATGACTGACTGTTGCAAGTTCCAAATCATTTGGGGCATAATTTTGTTCATAATTTTTTAGTTTATGAGATTCATACATGATGAACTATCTATTCTGGACTAATACACCACCTAAGCCTTCTCTTGAGGTGTTCGTAATGACTACAAATTGACCCTCTGGGTCAGGTACTTTCAAAATTGGTGCTAAAGTAAATTTTCCTTTAGTAGGTCAAAGGCCTTCTCGTACTTTTTTGACCACTCAATTCTCTTGCCCTTTCTTTGCAAGGAAGTTATAAGATATATAATTTTAGAAAAGTTTTTCACAAATTTCCTGTAATTGAGCTTTTAGTTCCATTAGTTCTATAGTGGTCATTTTGTATGGAGTTTTAGATATAGGTTCCACCCCTAGAATCATATCTATAGAAAAATCAAAAACTCTTTTAGGAGGTAATTCCAGTAGCTCATCTGGAAATACGTCTTCAAAATCTCTAAGAAAAAGAGTACTTGTCCATATTTGATCTCTCCTAATCTATGGACTCCCTCTTCCTAACTTAGAAGAGAAATGTTGGTATACCTAACGGTACACCATGGGTTCCATCATTTTTTCTTGATTTGAAGCCAACAATGATGACCAACAAGCATCCCATACTACTTGAAGTCAACACTGGTGAGGCTCAAGTGTGATAACACATAAAGTCCCTAGGTCACATAAGCTTCTATCATTTTTCCTAGTTCATAGCCAACTGTGATGATAAGAAAGCATCCCATACTACTTGTTGCCATCACTGGTTAAGGAATAGGGTATCTGTCACCTCCACAATACGGTGACAACTAGCTAAACTACACCTGTATCATAACCCGTTCCAAGTTAGACTTGTAGATCTCAAGCCTAACTCTATTTTCTTATTCATCCACCATGTGGATGCTTCACCCACCAACTGGTATGCTCCCCATACCGCTTTGGTGGTCTCTGTTGGAGTCTAGGACAACACTGAGAGGGGGGGTGAATCAGTGTTGTGTAAACTTTTACAAATTTTTGCACCTTTTAAAATACAAGACAAAGAGAGATGATGACATCGATAATTTGTTAAACACATATGTACAAGTATGAATTAACACAAGACATGAGACTAAGACACAAAAGATTATACGAGAGGAAAACCCTCCTGGGCTAGAAAAACCTCTCAAAATTGCCTCATTGGCTTATTCAAAACCTCACTAGTTACAAGTAGGTCTCACTAACCAAGGAAGTTTCACTAGATTTACAAAATGCCTCACTGGCATACAAAGAGGTCTCACTAACCATGCAAGCCTCACTAGCACCTAAAGCAATCTCAAAACAATGCAAGTAATAAAGAGGGTTTCTCTATTTCAATACAATTCCCTGAATTTGCAACTCTCAATTCAATCTACATATTTCTTTGCAATCATACTTAGTTCAATCTGTATAATTAATTCACTTGATGCACAATCAATTGCATATTATCTTCATGGTTCAATCTGTAAGTTTATTGTATGATGTCTTCATACTGTGTTTGATCTATTCCTGCACAAACATTATCTCACATACAATATCATGATTCATTTGTAGAATCTTTACAAAAATATCTTCAACACTGCATATTGATCCACATCACAACAACTCCATCATACAATGCACCTGCAAAACCAATATATATGAGATGACAATTCATATTCTTCTTCTGCATAAACATTTCCAACCTGCAAGAAAAATAAAATTAGTCTTTACAAGACCATTCCCTTTCCTCTATCTCTTTGCATTTTCATCTTCACCATTAAATCCATACATATTCCTTTTCTCAAAACATCAATCTGCAAAAAATATTCTTCAAGAATAAAATCAATTTACCCTTGTCAATAAAAATCTCTCATAACTTTAATCTTTTTATCTTCTCCAATCTACAAAAAAATAGTCTTCAAGAATAATAATATCCTTTGTGTACAAACAAAAACAATTTCTCCAATTTGATCTCTTAAAAAAATAACCTTCAATAACCCTTCATATTTCCTTTTTATCTTCTCTACAAATTTCTTCATCCAATTTTGTCAATCTGCATTTAAAAAAAAATAGAATCTCTCTGCTATTTGGATCCTTTTCTAAAAAAAAATCGTTTGTATTAAGCTTATGAAGGAAGACAAAAGGCCCTTAAAAAAATATCTCAATAAAAAACTTGCCCTCCTTAAAAATTAAATTCCTTTTTCAATACACAATTTGGAGAGATTTAAAATAGAAAGAATCAAAAGAAAATTAGAGATTTTAATCACTAAGAAGATCTACCTTCAAAACATACTAAATATAGATTTAAAAAGCTCTAATTGCATTTATCTGGAGTTTATACAAAGAAATGGTTGTTAAATTAGAAGTGCCCCCTGACCGTTGGGCTTCAACTATTCTTTAAATTCTAACCACATGATGAAGCTTTCATGCCATGTAGATTTTTAATCTCGATCATTTGATTTGATCTCTCGTTGAGCCTTTTAAAACAACTTTGAATGAATGGGTGCCCTAGGTGATTGGGGCCAGTCACCACATGGGGTTGGACCCTCAAGGTCATAACTTAAGTCATAGATTACCTTCTAAACCGGTCAATGTCAGATTATAAGAAAGGTATGACATTTATAATAAAGGATCTTTGTATGCACTTAGAATATATTAGAACTAGGGTTTTAAAGACTTAATCTCTTTAAAATATAAACCCTAACTCTTGAAACCTATAAAAAACTTGGCATAAACATAGTGATATCTGAACAAAGATAACTCTGCCTTCTAAAGTGATAACTCTACATTGATTGTATCTGTGTTTGAGCAGAGATAACTCTGCATTTATTGTATCTATGTTTGAATGATCACAAAACATCATAATGAATAAAATAATGAACTGTCATAGGCAAGTATGAACCATGACCACCAAGTATAAACATCATGAACTTCACATTAACTGTCCAATATTCATTCACATTATGACTTCCATTCTCATGATGTATAGGCTCACATCAAATGCTTCATACATTAGACTGATGTCTTATCTCTGATATGATGATATGATCTTGACAATCTCTGATATGCAACATCATTAAACCATTTTGACATGAAGAATGAAGACCTGATACTCTACAACAAACAAATCAAGTAAGATCTTGTGATGACAAAAACAAACTCACATGACCATCATCATTTCTTATGGCTATGAACCCATCAACTGATCTCATCAATGCATGTGAACACTTGAAGCAACCTAATATACCAAGAGGACTTCAACTTGCATTACATATCATGACCTTGATGTTTTGTATTGTTGCAATCCCATAATGAATCTTTCTTCACAAATGAAGCATGATCATCAAGATATGAACTTTATCTTAAATAGACATGAAGCAACTTCACCAAGCATGTTCACTAAATGGACTCTTGTGAACTCCTGAAAGCATGATCCAATTCCTATCATATGAAGACCAATCTAACATTCATTATGATGTATCTGCATCATTAACTCACTCCTTTTTGACATCAATGACAATCAATCTCCATCAGTCTCATTATAGTTTCAAATATTTTTCCATTTCTGTAAGCCATGCCTCCATGGCATCTCTGCTTACAGATCTATCAATTTTAGGAGGCATAACCTTTTTCATGTCTCGGGATAGTTCCATAGCCATATGGCTCCTTCTATCCACTTCTTATCTAGCCTCGGAGTAATTTTCTCCATGCTCGCTTTGGGTGGTGTCATTATGACATTCCTCATCATCACCCCCATCATAGGCATCCCACTAGGGTCCATGCTGACCTTTGACCTCCTGCTTGAGAGTTCCTACTCTTGCTCTTGTTTCTTTCAACAAAGTCAAGATTTGGTCCAATTTAGACTCGAATTTCCCTGAAGGTGCTCCTTCATCTCATCTATCCTCCATTTTGGTTCTAATTTGAACCTTTGCCGCAATTTACTTCTTCCTAAAGTTTGCAAGTTAATCACGGATTAGTTTTTCCATGTTATTCAATTCATTCATTTTACAGATCTATTCATATTCATGTAATCTTTAACAAGAAAGGAAATATTGTCAAAATTTTCCATAGCATCACAATTTCCATTGGATTACATATAATCCTCCAAAATTACAAAATTGTGTTTACACCTTGTTGCTACAAGTCATTTACAATTTGGGATAGCTTCCCATATTCATAGTTTCTTTTCAATATTAGGAGGTGAGGATACACATTGGTACTCCTTCACATCCTAAATAAGTACATTAAAATCTTTCAGGATATTTCCCTTAGCTGGTGCTTTAGGGGTAGAGGATGTTTCTGATGCATTAGTAGAGTTAGAGGCAACCATCCTTTCAAATTTCCTTAACTCCTGCTTGATACATTTCACGTCATCAACGAAAGTTCAAATAACCATGCTCCTACCAGGCAACCAATCTGTTCAAGTTTATTCATCCTTGAAGCTCTTATTTTTTCTTTCTAGAAATTAAGGTAACATCCTTTATCCATTACCTTCTTTCATGGTGTTGTTCTAGTTCTTACCATTCTAGCATAGAACATCCAAACATTAGCATACTTAATGTTGGTCACAAATAATCATCAAGTAGTGAGCTCATTAGGTCCATCTATTGAACCTAGTAGCTCTGATACCATATGTAACATCACATTCCATAATGTTCATGATTTAAGATAAACATCCATCTTAATCAAGAGATTAGTAAAAATATGATATACAAATCAAAATTTAACTATAATGTTTCATTAACATTTCATCAATTAAGCATGTTATTCTAAATAGAATATAACAAAGCTTACAATATAATAATCATTTACATATCTTTAGTGAGTAACCATCACTTTTCATGTAAAAGTTATGCCCGAGGCATCATAAATCAATTTATACATTACAATAGACCAACTGGTCATAAAATACAAACACTGTATCTGGAACTAATGACATCTGTCTCCAAAAGCCTTAGCATGTCTCATGCTTGGGAAGGAGAGTATCATCCTGGTGCTTTTCCACCAACCACAGACCCGCAGTCCCCTAGTCAACTTCCTAACTGGAAGTGGCCCTACCCTTCACAGAAAGGTTAGATATTAGGAACCATAAGATTAGCCATCTGAGTATTTGGTGTTGTGTCATTCCTAATGTCTCACGGTCACACAACTATAGATCCACTCTAATTATACATGACACTTCTAGAGACACTAGGCCATTTGGAGCACTATGGACCGACAATGCATGCAGAGATGGATACATTACTTTGGCCAAATATTTACATACATATATGTTTCACAATGAATGTATTTGTATGTCTAGCAACCTTACTCAACTTAGAAGTTATCATGTCCTACAGTATGCTTTATACGATTCTCAGGGTTTAGTAAAATGTGAATTTAGTTCAATTCATAGACCTATTCTAGGACAATCAACTCCTATCTAGGAGTTCATCAAATGTAATAGGTTACTTTTGCACCAAGGAGCCTATGACTCCTCGTCACCCTATTCCATTTTCCAACATGACAAAAGTTTAAACAAGTAGGTTGCTTTCACAACAAGGAACCTATGACTCCTCGTCACCCTGTTCCATTTTCTAAAATCTTAATAGTCAAAACAAGTTTTCCAACTTCTAACCTTCCTAGGTTTACAGTTTCATGTTGACCTAACCCAAGGTTTACATTTAAGATCATCACATTTGAGACTTATAACAAAATAGTCTAAATTGATGGTCTTACTAAAAATACTCTATCTCTAGCATCCTCATGGTTTTAATATCTTAAACCTCATTTGTAAAGTATGGCTATTTGTAAAAGATGACTTCTATTTACATTGAAATATAGGAGTTTCATACTAATCTTAGTATTCATTCTCATAAGTATTTAATTATCTAGGATAAATAGTTCCTCCAATAAACTCGGTAAGCACTTAGTACCACCCACAAAGCAATACAACTTACCTCTTATCCAGTTTCTCCTTCTTCAACAAGGAGTCAACATATCTTTTAATTACATAAGATGCATCATAGTTATCATAATAACTATCATTAACAATCAAACTCTGTTATAGGGAATTTGTGACTCCACGTCAACTTATTCCCCTTTCTAATCATATCATAAGTCAAACCATATTCACCACCCTAGGTTTAGTATGCATGGGATCAATTCAATTCATTGTCCATACCTGGACAATGGACTCCCATATCGGGCTTGTTTTGACCAATTAGGTTACCTTTGTAGCAAGGAACTTGTGAGTCCTTGCCACCTCCTTCCACTCTAGGTTGTTACACAATCGAACCACATTTACCATTCTAGGTCCATCATGGTTCACAACATCTAAATCAATTATCATACAAGATAGAATCATATTATTACTATACTAGGCATTGCTTGCCTTAGTTAAATAGCATGATTTACTTAGAGTGATAACTCACATTTCCCTTACCATGTTAGGTAAAGACTCTAATCTTACTAAATAAAAGAAAAGGGAAGTTATCATAGTAAGCAACCACATATAATAATTATGGTTTCAAATATATCACCTTCTCAACCAAAGGGATCATGAATAGTTATGGGTATTCTCCACACCAATATTAATCCCCATTCAGCCTCTATACAAGAAGCCATTATTTAAATGAGTGTTATAAACACTATTTTTAATATGGATGTTTTCAACCCTTTACAAAGATAACATAAACTTGATGTATATATGTAGATAGTAAAACAGGGTCTTGGCCATGATGGCCTTAAGCTTGTAACAATATAAGTTCCCAAATTTTATTATCACCTTCGTGGCCATAGTGATAATGTTACTAGGTGCACAATACTATATAGCTTGGCTTTAATAGCCATAGACCATGACCATGGTTACAAATGCATGAAAGCATTACGCTTGACCACCCTGGCCTAGAGCTGTATTGTAACATATGAAAGTCATAAAATGACTCAGCCTCCATGGCTGCAAGCATAAAGATCTTTAAAGAATAAAGTTTGGTGCCATTTAGACTCTTTGGCCACAGGGAGACAAAATAGAAAAGGTTATAGTTTTAAAGTCTCTCATCCTCCATGGCTTTGAGCAGTGGTAAAAGATTTCTATAAAGATTATAAAGCAATGATGTTCAGCCTGTAAGGCCATTAATTGCAATAAAGACTTTAATAGATGTGCACTTGGCCTTCATACCTTGAGCAGTGTCGTAAGATAATATAATAAATATGGTTGGGCTCAGCCATAGGCCTTGAGCTAAATACATTTTAAAAGAAAAATATAGATGGTGTGGCTCGGCCCTTGGCCACGAGTACACAACATAGTCAAAAGAGAGAAAAGAAAAATGGCTCAGCCCTTGGCCTCGTACCTCACATTATAAATACATTCAAAAATTGAGTTGGGCCCTAAGGCCTTGGCTACCCAAACTTATAAAGTTGAAGAAAGATTTCACAATGATGAAATAAAACTAAGATACACTCATTATCCAAGGTAGTATGAGTGGTTCCGCCCACTCTGCCAACTCCCATGAATGTGTCTTGCATAACCACCATAATCACTACACTATGGTGAGCTCAAAGCTCCCACAAATTACCATATCAACTATCTACAAATAATAATAATAAACACAATGGCATTACATAATATTGTATAACAAATCTATATAGTTATGTCATAATATTATTACAATTATCCACTATATGTTAGTGAATACTATTGTGGACAAATTCATAATTAACTGACATCGCCTCTTCTAAAGAGATAGATTCAGCAAGCAATTTGGGGATCGAGCTCCGCTCTCCCTTCATTGCTAAGGATCTAAAACTTTACAAACTAAAAATGGATTTATAATCCTAGATCAAAAATATTAAGAGCGATAAGATTATACTCTAACAAAACAAGACCAACTCTCAACTCGATTTGACATTCTGAGAATGTCGTTAGTCGAGTCAATACAACATTGTCAAAATGACCAAATCGACAAGATGACACAAAAGGAAAATCAACTGGCCAAGAAGAAGTGTAACTTACACCAACTTACATGGTTCAAAAAGACAAAAAGTCTGACACTCAGATGGCTATTGACCCCACTTCCCAACATCTAACTCTTCCTCCAGGATGATATTCTCCTTCCTTCTTCGAAGGGCGTTACATTTTCCTGTTCACACTCAGGACCACAAAACCATGATCAGCGTATAATTATCATAACGCATAATTCAAATTATTTAATGTTCAAAACTAATTAACATCACTCATTAACCTCATAATCAAGGGTTAAATTAGATATTTCCACACTATCAAATCATCAAACACTTAACTAATCCTCTTGATTACCAAGTAAGAGTAAGATTAAGTTAATCTCAGGTTAGGGATGTAACATAGGATCAAAGCCAAATTCCACAACCTTTTCCAGCATCCTCCCTGACTATGCCAAAATGGGAGCTCTAAAACAAGGTATGGACATCCATCAAAATATGAAGGATAGAGGAATTCTGTTAGATGTAGTTGCAACTACCGTGGTAGACATGTATGCATAATGTGGAAACGTAGACAAGTCACATGAACTATTTTCAGGCATATATATATATATATATATATGGAGAGGAAAAGGTATCCAATTTTCACCATTACAATTGTATAGATTCATATACATTACATACATACATGTATGTATATATCTATATATAGACATGTTTGTATGTATCTCTCTATATATATATGTATGTATGTATCTATATATAGACATGTTTGTATGGCGCTCTCTCTCTCTCTCTATATATATATAGATATATATATGTATCTATATATACATATATAGATATATGAGCTAGGACTAAAATAATTTTGTTCTGAAACTAAATGCATAATCTTTATATTCACATTTAATTTTAGTATTTAATTATTTCAGTATCCACATTTAGTTTCAATATTTAATTATTCCAGTCCTAGCTCTTATATATATCAAAGTGGGTTCAAAACACAGAGGAAAAGTTTGGAATGCAATTTTCACCATTACAAATACACACACATATTTGCAAAGGAAAATAAACACTTACATGATATTTAGTCTTGTTACCAATACTGGCCACACCAAATGCATATATGCCTGTAATGATGACAGATGCAGTTGCAACTTCCATGGTAGACATGTATGCATAATTTGGAAGCATAGATGAGTCACATGAACTATTTTTAGGTATTAAATATCCAAAATGGAGAGGAAAAAGTATTCAATTTTCACCATTACAATTATATAGATTCATAGACAATGACGACACCCAATATAGATTCTCTAATTTTGAAGCTAGGTGTTTTACATATGTTATTATCAGACTTGCAATTTTAAATTTAACAAGAAAATGCATCAAATAACTCATGCATCACCTCCTCATTGCCAACATATTCATCATGCATCTCCAACTGCTTCAGCACTCAACAAGCTAACAAGAGACCATCACAATATGTTGCAAAAGCAAACAAGAGATGCATAAATATCCACTGTAACAAATTAAAAAAATAGGTTGTTTAAGTGCTTATTGCAGCATCAACAAATAGTAGCAACGAAAGATTTAGAAAAAAAATCCAACAGTAAATAAATTATGTAAAGCAATACAAGCCAAATGGGCATAAAACTATCCAACAAGCAAGGAAATGAGGATAAATTACATATTCCAATGCATTCAATGTTAAGGTTCACAAAAGTTTGAATATTCTAGATCACTAGATGTGAAGATCCAAAGGTAATTTGTACATTCCAGTGCATTAGATGTAAATGAGCATGTGCAAATAGATGTTTATAAGATGGAAAAATGAGCATCACTGTGACTGAGTAAAATTTGTGGAGAAGACTAGCAAAAAGGTACACCTAAACAAACTAGGAACTAAAGATAAATTACATGTTTGAGTGCATTAGATGTTAAGGTTCAAATATAGATGGCATATTCCTGTAAATTAGATATCAAGGTCCAAAGATAATTTTATAATTTAGTGAACCCGATGTGAATGAGCAATAAGAATAGATGTTTATAAGATGGAAAAATGAGTGTATCATTGCGATTTGAGTAAACATTGTGGAGTAGACTTTAAAAAGTATACCCATCTTATAAAATTGCACATTTAAATGCATTTATCAGTCCTTGTGTCAACCCCAGAAAAACCACTTATTCAAGCATGTTTACACCCGTACTCCAATTAACGCATAATGTAAAGCAATGTAAAACACCACTGAAAATACAAATGTGCACCTCACCAAAAGAACTCAATGTGTACTCAGTTAATATTTAGCATTATAGGATAACTTTATACTTTCTTGTAAATTTGCAACATACCAAGAGGGAGATATGTTTACCACAAAGAATTGTACAAAAAGCTAGTAATGAAAGTTAAAATTGTGTATAAGATTTCTATGAACTAATAAGGCACATGCACTTGAACTACAAACAGAACGTAAGCCTTCAATCACCCAATGCCTATTACAAGTTCATGAACTAATATATAATACTATATTATACAATAATTGTGCTACTTGATGTAGACCTTAATTATAGAATAGGAAACATTATCATTAACATTGAAAACAATATACAACAAAAGAATTAAAATGTTTTTGTTTTAGCTAACACACCAATGTCAATCAACAAATATGACTAGAGAACAGGGTTATTTGAATGTACCCACAACATAGTTTGTGAGGCTGACTTCAAGGCCATATCAAGGTAGCTCATGAGAGTAAGCAGATACCATTGTAACATCTCTAGAAAGTGTTTCATATGTGATATATGCAACAATATCCCTGTTGCTCTTTTGTTTGAAAACCAGTCAAGGATCATACAAATTAAAATACCCTAACTCTAAAAGCCCATTATCCTAAAACCACAAAAGACATTTCTCAAGAGTCAAGAATCATACAACTTCTACCTACTTAACACCCCAAACAAATATTCTCTTCATATCAATGTGATTTCATACAATTTCAAATCCATTGAAGAATTCATAAAGGAAAACAAAAGCAAGGAAGAATTCATAAAGGAAAATCATGGTTTAAAATTCCATGTATATGACCGTCTGCTACTGCAATGCCCCCTTCCATGGCGCTCTCTTCTTACACATCAACTGCTCCAAAACCTAGTCTTTCCCAAGCTTCTACACACACAAAACCCCCTTTCTTCTCCAACCTCTATAGTAGCCATTAACTCAGCCCAACGAACAAAAATCTGGCTGATCTGATCACAAACAAAGTGATATATTTTCCATTCCAAACAAAGGTATTCACCAAGTGGGATTGCAAGACAATAAAAGAAAATCTGAGGCTCAGCCTTGCTTTATTTTTCTCAGTTTAGCTTTAGCTGAATTGCTTTATTTTTTTATGGCCTGTGTTTCCCGCTATTAACCTTGGGCACCACTAATTTCCCAATTTGAAATATTTTTTCACTTACCCACTTTAATATCATATTGTCTTTTGTGTGACTAATAGTCATTTATTTAGTCATTTATAATTGTGTTGCAAAAAATTAGTAGAATTTAGTCATTTTTAGTCGTCATGAGTAAAAGTTTTAGTCACATAGTCATATATTTGGAAAATTCTACTAGTGATAACACCCACATAAGAATCAAGTTAAATCACAACCCAATGTAGGTGGATATAACTACAAAATCTTATGCGCAAAATTCTATTGGAAGAAGACTAAACTTTCGTCAATCAAATTATACCCTGCAGGCTAGCAGGATCTCTTGCTCTGATACCATTGTAATGTCTCATTCTAGGGTTGTAGCAATATTTTTTGAATTCTTGCAATTTTACAATGAAACCCTAGGACTGAAATATGATTCTATTTTTGCACCTTTAGTTATAACCTTTCCGAGCATGAAACATGAACTAACATTTGCAATTTGATGATAGATCAATATAGATAGTGACAACCTTGTCAAGGTGAATTACAACATGAAATACACATCCAAGTATGAAAAAATTACATATACAAAATTGTTTCTCCCATGTAGTATCATAGAATGGAATTACAATCAATGTTGAGGCTCTAAATTGGCCTTACAAACATGCAAAATACTACTGTTACAAATTAGAGGCAAATATGCAATGAAACATAACAATTTATGGTGTCAAAATGGCAAACAATGAAGGTGAACCTCCTCCCAACAGATCAACCTCTTATATGATGTCTTCAATTGTAGGCTTGATGCATATTGATGAGGAAATGTAGGGTTCCAAGAAGATGACTCTATTCCCAGTGTTGTTCACTACTATCAAGGGGGATACAATGATGTCACAAGAGTAGATTGCTGCCCCTCAAAACTAATTAGTGTCTTACAATGTTGAGTGTTGGCAAGGGAAATGATGGTATAGGACACCAATCTTTCGTCTAGAGTTTGATGCAAGCTGGAACAAGCTAAACTCCTCAAACATGAATCATTGGGTCTCCCTTATCTAGTCATGTATCCTCCAATATGATGAATGGTGGAAGAATGTGCTCCAAGATGGCGGTGGTTAGGGTTTGGGATTATTGTTAGGTCTGATCTGCAATCAAGCCTCTAGCAATCAACACTCCAAATAATTAATTATGGCTCTCCAAAATCAGAGATCAAGGTGGTGATCCAATTGATCTTCAAATCTTCAATTATGCAATGGATTCTCAATGAAAATGCAATGAATCTTCAATCTTTAATTCTCCATCAATGGTCTCTATATACACCTCAAAATGGCTAAGTCGAAATAAATAAATATTTTAATATTTATTTTATTCTTATTCTCCTATCAATTAAATAAATATTCAAGTTTATTTAAATGATTCGCATCCCTCCAATAATTAAATGAAATCAATTTATTTAATTAAATTCCCTAGTTCTTCTAATGTCTCACATAATTAAATAATTCTAAATTATTTAGTTAATCTCAAATTCCTCTATCCTAAGTCCAAATCCCATAAATCCACCTCACCATTTCCACCTAACCTTATCCATGTCACCTTTCCATAATGCCTTGTTGCACATGTAATTAAATATTTTAATATTTAATTACCTAATATTCCCTCACCCACATGTCCTATTTCCCCTCCAGTGAAATTAGTTAACTCATCAATCAAATCTGTTAACTAATTAGTCAATTGACTTCACTGATCAATCTATTTTGTTGACTCCCCAATCAACCCAGTTAACTGATCAATCATCTCATTTAACTCCTCCATTGATTCTGTTAACTCCCATATCTCAAAATAAAGCAGGACACTTGTCCTCTCCCTATTCATGTACATCCTCTCAAATTTCCTCTACCATTGATCTTCTTATTCATTATATACCATTGATCTTCCTTCTCACAAATCTATAAATACAACCCCTATTCCTCCATTTGAAGCATCCAAGATTTTTATAAACTTACTCTGTAGGAATCACAGTGCACCTTTGGCACAAAATCACTCCATAGCTTGGAATCAATTGTCACACCATTATCACCATTATCATTGTATTGTGAAGATCCTCTTCATTGCAAAACCTATGAACAACCATTCTCCATTGTCATCTTGGAAAAAAGAAAGGAAGTGCACCTTCTAAGGGCTCTATTCATACACAAGATCAATTTGAGATAGGCAACCAATGGAAGTCACGGGATAGAAAAGGTTTGCAAGGTATTGTGTTCTTTGTGTTTGATCTTATTTGTTTCAGTTTCATTGGGTTATTGGATTATTAGTTGCTTATTACTATTGTTCACATTTTTTGATAACATTTTTGGTGCCCACTATGGGACCACTTGCCCCAATTTAACTTCAAAATTGAGTTTTTGTGTGTTAGAATATGTACACAGGGCATTTCTATGCATCCATCACATTCTGTTGCACATCTACTCACTGTTACTATGCATCTATCAAATTTGTGCATCCACTCATAGTTACCATGCATACATTCTCTATTACTGCGCATCTGTCAAATTCTATGCATCCATTCACTATTACAGCGCATACATTCTCTGTTACTACGCAATTGTTTCTGCGGATTCATTCACTGTATCTGCGCATTTATTTTGCTAGGTTTTTTGAGCTATTTCTCAGAAAATTTCTAGTGCTAACATCATTTGCAAGAATATTCTTAGATCCACCTTGCAGGTTAAGAGCTAGTCAGGCATATAGTTGCATGGTTAACTCTCATCTAGATCTAAATAGAAAAAGAAGTAATTGATCTTGTTCATGCAAATTTCACTTAGATCTAAATACGAGGGAAGTAATTTGTATTGTTGCATCACAACTTGAACATAGTCCCAACTAGGAGGATTAAAATTGAACAATTTCTCTCAAAAGCTTTTTCAAAGTTAACAAATCTTGTGTGCCTGATAGAGTAACTCATTTAGTTTTTCTCTTTTTAACTAGGAGGAAAGAACCAGTGTTTTCTATGATTTTGGAATGATGATAGGACTATGCTCTCCCCTTAACTGGGTGACCAAAATGCTAGAATCATCATTTCACATGTGTTACCTTTAGAGAGTCCTGCCCTTGGAATTCATTCCTTCCAAGTGGGATGACCTTAAGTGATAATGGCTAAATTCAAGTACCTCCAAGTAACTATAAATAAATTATGTTTGTGATGAAAGTTGCAAGCGATAGGTGCTGTTATATTACACTGACCATTGTTTCCCCCAAAACCCTATGGAGTGTAACCTCTGCAGGCTGGGAAGCCTTCTTATCGAAGTGAATGGCCACATGTGTAATCACCCGAATAGATGCCTTGACTAAAATCCTTTTGTTCTAGTAGGCCAAAATCCCCTATTTGGTGACACAAGAGGAAAACATTCTCTAGAGCCATCCAACATCATACACTCATTTAGTGTAGAGATATAAAAGTTCAACTCTTCAGAGGAATAAC